>CP136066.1:155116849-155574957 GCA_032622095.1 Siphonodentalium dalli | reverse complement strand
GGAGCATAGATTATTCCCACGAAATACCGCTTGGACCGAAACAAAGCAGTTCTGCCTGTGCCCATGTTCGATTCGAGTCACCTGCCGGTAACCCTTTTTTAGATCGACAGTGTTGAACGTCCAACGTCCAATGTTTTTCAAAGAAAAAAACATTCGGAAAATTCTCTAAAAAAAAATGGAAAATTTGTCTGTTTAAGAGCGCGAATTAGGTCTAGAGAAGTCTCCTGGTGCAAACTGAAAACTGCGTTTTTGTTTTTTTTTGGAAATACTGCTGTGAAGTTAGACGGACGTTGGACGTTCGTGGACATTCAACAATTTGATTATTTGCATGGAAATATGTTTGCAAGGAGGGTGATTTTTATTTTAAAAGAGTTGTGTGGGCACAAGGCAGCTGTTAGTCATATCAACACATGCGACTCTATGGTATTTCATTGAAAACAGACCGTGTCGCGAATGTCCACGAACGTCCAACGTCCGTCCAACTTCACAGCGATATTCCCAAATATTTGATCACCCCCATTATCTCATAAACTGCAAGCATTATGATATGCCGATTATTTTCATTCGTTACACATCCAGGTACGCCCATGGCACCCGAAACGGGCCCTATAGTTGGGCCAGAAGCATATATTTGAATGTCTGTTTGAATGTCTTTCGAAAGGTAAACAAATGGACGTTCGACTTCGAAAATTTTGGCTAAATTTCGCAGTGAGTGCAGAGGGTAGAGGCAAAACCAGTGGATCAATAACCTTGACATTTCGGCATGGAAGACGTATGGAGCATAGATTATTCCCACGAAATACCGCTTGGACCGAAACAAAGCAGTTCTGCCTGTGCCCATGTTCGATTCGAGTCACCTGCCGGTAACCCTTTTTTAGATCGACAGTGTTGAACGTCCAACGTCCAATGTTTTTCAAAAAAAAAACATTCGGAAAATTCTCTAAAAAAAAAATGAAAATTTGTCTGTTTGAGAGCGCGAATTAGGTCTAGAGAAGTCTCCTGGTGCAAACTGAAAACTGCGTTTTTGTTTTTTTTTGGAAATACTGCTGTGAAGTTAGACGGACGTTGGACGTTCGTGGACATTCAACAATTTGATTATTTGCATGGAAATATGTTTGCAAGGAGGGTGATTTTTATTTTAAAAGAGTTGTGTGGGCACAAGGCAGCTGTTAGTCATATCAACACATGCGACTCTATGGTATTTCATTGAAAACAGACCGTGTCGCGAATGTCCACGAACGTCCAACGTCCGTCCAACTTCACAGCGATATTCCCAAATATTTGATCACCCCCATTATCTCACAAACTGCAAGCATTATGATATGCCGATGATTTTCATTCGTTACACATCCAGGTACGCCCATGGCACCCGAAACGGGCCCTATAATTGGGCCAGAAGCATATATTTGAATGTCTGTTCGAATGTCTTTCGAAAGGTAAACAAATGGATGTTCGACTTAGAAAATTCTGTCTAAAGTTCGCAGTGAGTGCAGAGGGTAGAGTCAAAACCAGTGGATCAATAACCTTGAAATTTCGGTATAGGGAAATCCTATGGAGCATATATTATTTCCACGCAATACCGCTTGGACCGAAACAAAGCGGTTCTACCTGTGCCTATGTGCGATTCGATTCAGCTGCAAATAAGCAGTTTTAAGATCGTTGTTGTTGAACGTCCAATGTCAAACCAACTTCACAGTAATTTTCCTCTGCAAATATGCGGTTTTTAGATCGTTGTTGTTGAACGTCCAACGTCCAATGTCAAACCAACTTCACAGTAATTTTCATCTGCAAATATGCGGTGTTTAGATCGTTCTTGTTGAACGTCCAACGTCCAATGTCAAACCAACTTCACAGTAATTTTCATCTGCAAATATGCGGTGTTTAGATCGTTCTTGTTGAACGTCCAACGTCCAATGTCAACCCAACTTCACACACCTCATTATTTTCTGTATTAGTCGGGGCGACTTTGATTTTCTTCAATTTTCGAGTATACAGTCACACCATAATTTATGAGGGAAGCAAGCCCTCGGTGACACCACATTCACACTATATAACCATGGAAATACTATAGATTTGTGCAAGAGATGCTGATTCAATAAAAACAAAACTAGAGCTCGAAGACTGAGACACCAAAGCTCCAGGAATGAGCAGTGAAATATCCAGCGATTTGTTGGGGACACCTGTTTTTGGGCAATGATATGCATATCCCAAAGACATGCGCGAGGGAGGTTTGGGAGGGGGTATCCCACTGCTGATGGTGGGGTCTCCCCCTGGATTTGTTATCCAATGCATTGAGAGCTAATCTAGAGCTCTTGGAGTCAGTATTTTGAATTTTTACTGAGAGTTCACTTTGATCAAGTTTCTGAAGCATAACTTTGGAATTTTTTGTATATATGTATGGATTGGAAATGCTTATAAGTTATTGTCAGATATCTTTTTGTTCAATGGATTATGCTTATCCTGCTTGAAATGAGACCAATATCACTGTAATTCATATAATAGGCTATTTTCTAAAATTCAAGTGAGAGACACATTCATAATATACTAGTAGTACAGAAATAATGTCTATTAAGTTACATGTAGTAATTACTAGTAGTACTAATCTCTATGTTAATTATTCATTGGGTATTATGAGATCCCATATGATAACCAGGTTTACTTGATCAAATTGTCACTGTTCCTCTACTGTATTGTGTAATTTCACTTGAATTTGATTGAAATACTGAAGTCTGAAGGGTTAACTATTTGAAGTTTTCACAGATGAAAGCTAGATAAAGCCAAACATACTTTAGAGTATTATTCCAACTGTTAAACTTAAGTTAAATCTTTTTGTAAACTTACATGTCTTATATCAATATATATAAATATATATATCTTGTTATGATATGAATTGGGACCTGAATTAAAAAACTAATTTGTTTGTTTTTGTTTTTTTTTGGTAATTTTTTTTTGGGGGGCGCCTGTAGTTTGGGCGACCAAACCGGTAAACGGTATGAAAAACGGCCTGGATATGTCCCTGATGAGACACCAATATTTTGGGACAGGGATGCTGATAATATGAAAATAGGGTTTTTTCCCCTGATTTAAGTAAATAAGTAAACCATATGAGGTAAGCAAGCCCTCATGCAGTAACACCACATGCATGCTATAGTATATGGCCATAGTAATGGCCCAAATCTGTGCAAAAATACATTAAAAAACATCATATAAAAAATTACTAGAGTTCCGGGAAGGAGACATCAATTCTTTGGATATAGGGATGCTGATAATATGTAATTAGGGATTATCATTGTTGAACACATACTCACAGTTGACTGTTGAGTTGATTGTTTGAGTAAAATTAGCCCAATGCTCCTCTTGTGTTGCTAGGTGATACACCAGGTCATGCCAATAGTTTATGGGTAGGTTAGATAGTAGTCACCATTACGCTTAAGCGCAATTCATTACGCTTAAGCGTAAATGCCCTATTTGTGCTTAAGCACAATATGTGGTATTTTCGCTTAAGCGCAATTATTTGCATTTAAGCGCAATCAATTGCGCTTAAGCGCAATTCATTATTAAATGTGAATTTGGCCTCCCATACTCCTGGTTATGCCCCTGTAGTTCCCTGGTTTTGTGGGATCTTTATCCTTTTTGGGGGCAGGTGTCAGTATACCAGTTTTTATTTCTTTTGGCGCCGTTCTGTTGTTATAGATGGTGTTTATGATGTTTGTAATTACTGGTGCACAGTCTTCTGTGCTGCATTTAAGATGTTCTGCTGTGATTCCGGCATAGTATGGCGCTTTGTTCAATTTCATTTGTCTTATTATTGTTTCAATTTATTGAACCGTGATAGATTTTAGAGATGGTGCTGTTAATCGACAGATGTGTTCGATGTCTTTGATGTCATTTGATACATGTGTGTAGTATTTTGTATCAAATCTATCAGCTATTTTCGGTTCGGCTAATCTTTTGAAATGGATGTACCAACCGTCAGTCATATGTTCTGTACTGTATTGACGTCAGTGTTCACGCTGGACCGAAAAAAAAATTAGCCAAAAGTTTAGCCACATGAAAATTTCATTAGCCAAATGAAAAAAACTTTAGCCAAATGTTTTTTGGCCGGGGGTAACCCGGGATTGTCCTTCTTAATTTTGTTTGTTTGTTTTATATCAATATTTTGTTTTAAATCATTAAATATTTATCCTTGCGAAAATATCTAAGTGACATCTGGAAACTAATAACTTAATATTGTTACGCCATTATCAAATTACAATCTGTCATAAAAGCTGGCATATTATTTTGACTGTATCGGTATTGACGACAAATAGCCACAAAATATCTGTCGTGATTCACATTTGGCTGATTAAGCTATTGTCTTACACTTGGTGCTCATAAACCTCGACCGTCATAAATACAATGTCATCATAAACATGCATTGTGCGGGAGTCCCGTGAGTGACCAGACAGACAATGGGGGATTAGGGGATTAAATGTAAAATAATAACCTTTTGCTGTTTCGTGCAGAGTGACGTAATCTTTCTCCAGATTAAAACAGTCTGTTACGAACAAATTGCTTATATACCAGCGTCAATGCACACTTTACAAAATATTGCTTTCTTCACATTGTCATGATTCAACCACGGTCGGTTTAATGTCCATGCGTCCGTCAATCTCGATGTAATCTGTTATAGATGTTTTAGTGAGTCGTTGTTGTTTAATGAGTTTGTAAAATAATATTTGATCATTAGTTGTATTAGCTTGTGATATTTCGTCATATAGCAATGCTCTGTTCGTTGCTACTTGTTGGTGCTGAATGCTTTTGAGTTTCTGTTTGGTAGTCATTTTTGCAGCTTTGATTGCATTTTTCGCATCGTTTGGTTTTCCTGCTGCTTTCCTTCATAATGTGCTATTTTTTTTATTTTTTTTAGCATGGGCTATTTGGGAGTTCCACTGTTTGTGCCCTTCTGAGCTTTTTTTTGTGCTTTCTTGCTGGTGTAGCCCCTTCTGTTGCCGTTTTTAAGATCAGGCCCATCTTTCTGATTGATTGTTCAAGATTATTTGTTATTTCATTTGTAGTGATTTGTCTTATTGCCTTCGCTTGTTGTTTATAGGCATCTATATCACATTTTTCCCAGTTTATTCGGTTTGTTTTAGCCATGTTGGAAATGGTTTGGGTTTTTGGTAGTGTTGATATTGTCATGTACATTTCAATGAGTTCATGGTCAGATACATTATTTGGGTCATCGATGACCTGCATATTTGTTAGAATTTTGTTGTGTTGTGTTGATTCTAAGAAATAGTCAATAACAGATTGTGATTTCCCATTGTGGTGTTTAAAGGTTGATTTGGGGATGTACCCATCAGATGTTGTCAGCTTATGGTCTTTATATAATTGCATAAAGAGCTTGTCTTGTGCAGTAGGTGTTTGTCTATTTAGTGACGCATTCATATCTCCAGCTATTAGTATTTTGTGGTCAGAATATTTTACCATAATAGCGTATATTTGTTCTAGCGTCTCTTTGTATTCATCTTTCCCTTTTTGTTTTGCGGAATGGGAATCGCTGGGCATGTATACATTAATTAAGCAGATATTTATTGGGCAACTTTGTATAACGATACAGACAATTCTGTTACCACCATCATCTGTTGGGGCTATGATGGTGTTGTAATCTTTATGCCACAATGTTGCAACCCCTCCATACCCTCTGATCTTCATGTTTGGTGGTATGGGGTCTTCGCGATCTACTTCTTTACTGTAGTTATTGAAATGTGGTGCTAGATTGGATAGTTCTCCAGTTTCGTAATCGAATAGCCAGTGTTCTTGTAAACATAAGATTTTATATGTTTCCATGGCGTATTTTAGCACCACTTTATTTGATCTTATATTCTGTGTGTTTATCGATGCAATTTTAATATTTAGTGTGGGAATTGCTTTGTTGTTATCTGTTTCCGGAGATTTTATTGATGTTGTCTCTCTCCGATATTGTTTTTTGTCATGTCTCGTTTCGGTAACCGGCTGCATAGCCGAAGATAACATTCTATAGTCTTTATTGACTGATAGTTTGTCGGAGTTCCCATTTGGGGCATGTTTGTTGTCCCATTTTTTACTGGTTGTTGTGTCTGATATTGGTTCGGAAGGTGTGGGATTTGGTTCGGTTGCACATTTGTGCATGGTATGGTCAATTGATTGTGTGGTCTCATCGGGGGCGGATAGTTCGTTGGTATATGGATGGCCCTTTGGGTCGAGGCTCTGCCATACTCTAACACATTATGTGAATTTTGCTTTTGATTATCTTCACTTGTTATGCTATTTGGTATATTTTTATACCTGTTATGTGGAGATTGGTGTTGTTACTCCCGCTATATAGTCCCTGGTTGTGCTGGGACATTTGTGAATTACAGGAGCTATTGTCAACTTGGGCCATGTTGTTTTGTGGCTTATTCATATGATGTTGAATTACCTCATTTCTTATATGATATGTTTGGGGCTGTTTATATGTGATGTTATATTCATTTTGAAGTGGTTGACTCTGGATGTTGGTTTTATAGTCATTAGGTGGCGGTTGATGCAACATTACAGCTGATTTATGTAACTGTTGTTGTGGTCTTAATTGCTCATGGATTTTGTTACATTTATTGTAACTCATATACATGCTATCTGGCTTCGATATTGTTTTCAGATCGTTATAGTTATCAGTTTGCGTAGCCTGACTGTGTGATTGTCTTGTAACATGAACATTTGTCTCGGCGTGCCCAAGTATCTTTTCGATTTTTGTTTCGGCATTCGACATTCTTATTTTGATTTGTTCATATTCTAATTGTTGTAGTCTTTGCATGAAACCTTGGTGATTTGGTTCATTTGCTGGTAGTTGGATATCGTTAAAGGTGTTTTCATTTCTTGTTCTCAATATTTTTATGGTTTTTGCTTGTTCGTTTATGATATCTTCAAGCCGTGCTATTTCAGCTTGTGAGGCTGCCAGTTACAGTTTTGGGTATCACGACAGCTTGTTTTGGTATTTGCATTGGCTTTATCCTTGTTTACTTTTGGTTTTGTTGTCAGTCTGACTAACATTCCAAGGAGTGACACTGAAAGGCTGTTTTTTCCATTATGGACAGGCTGTTTGGAAATATGCACAGAAGTGTGGTCTGAAGGTTCTATACACAGACGACGATGAAGTTAAGAAGCTGATTCGTAGAGCCATCGCCCTCCCACTTGTGCCGGTTCATCTCATCAGTGATGCATGGTTCATTAGTCTCGACGAAGCCCCAGTTAGTGACAATATAGAAATGTTTACTGACTACATGACCACATACTGGGTGGAAGGTGATCATGGACGATACACATGGAACCACCACGATACCATCGGATCCCGTACCACAAACCACGTTGAAGGGTGGCATCGTAAGCTGCAGCTTTTCATCGCTGGTTCTCATCCAAACATCTACAAGATGATAGACTTCATCAAGAAAGAGCAAGCATACCAGGAAGCCATGATCCGTCAACTAAGTGCTGGTGGTTGACTCATGCCGCGAAGAAAAAAGTACAGGAAAATCGACAATTCACTGGGACATTTCAAATTACCATTTTTCACTATTTTCCCCAAAATTTTCATCTTAGAACACGTTCGGACAAGGTTGTTTATAATTCCCCTTCATCAGTCTCTACGTTGTTTCATTGTATGCCCATAAAGCCTTCTTTGCATGCGGCATTCTAAGTGTAAACTATACAATTAATTTTTCTAAGAAAATTATATTTTAGGGGGTGGGGTTAACCGTTAAGTTCATGCCCACAGCGCATTTTCACAGAAATATAATGGGCATTCCATCATCCAAATTGTTTTGCTATGTCTTTGGGGCAATTTTTTTAGATATGTTGCCCGTCAATAGCCTATGTGTTTCACATGTTATAGCAGATTATATGTGACACTATTTTTCAAAATCCAAGCAATTTTTCCCAATTTCAAAATATTTATTGCATTTTTTTCGAACTATGGTAATACTATATATATTGTATTTTTTCATTAGGGAGAATTTACAGAATCGGGTACCGATTTTTCTTCAACATGTTAGAATAAAGGGCGTTCCTTCTTCTTCTTCTGTTCCTATAGTATGGTGAGAATGAAGAGCGTTTTATCACTTCTGTGTTTGTGTGCGGGGGGGGGGGGTACGAAAACTGGAAAATTTGAATGACTTTGGCTCGTTTTTGTCAGAGTATAAGTTTTCCCGGACGTAAAGTTTTATCAAAGCCAAAATCATCTCCAACGTCGGGAATACATATTATGCATTTGTTCGGATACGTGAAACTGGTAAGTTAGTATTCGTGCACCGTGCCAACTGGGGGGGGGGGGGGGTGTACCATTCTACTAACATAGCCGAAAAGCTGAAGCAAATCGACCCTACCTCTCCAAAGAAACACCATCTGAACTACGCTCAAATGTAAATATTTACTTCTAGATTCGGGACGCAACTATCGGTGATAAACTTACGAAAATTATTTCGCCGTCGAGAGTCACTGCATTTCATTAATCTATAATAATGACGGTGTGTGTTGTCAATTTGGATACAATATTTGTAAAATATAACTGCTTTCTATTTGACCACCCTACTTGAGTGTTTAACATCACTTTAAAGGCGTGTTGGAAAGGTCAGTATTCAAAGACATTTCAAGTAGTTTCATGCTTGAATTGGCGGTTGTTATAGTTGTTATGTGCCGCCATCGGAGGAGCGTCACCCATATTGCCGCTGCATCCATGTTTGTTCGACAAATCAGCTGATATCGAACACGACGGTTGCACGCCACGCAGTCGTCGATATACCAATGAGTGTGTGTGTTGTGTTCTGTTATCGATGTTTCTTTTCGGAGCAAAGTCGATTGGCCAAATATCACCTTGAAGTATGTTTATAAATAGGAATGTAGAGCAAATTCTCCTTGTTCCTTGCACAGTTCATTCATATACCACAATTAAATGTGACTCCATGTAAACAAAACGTCTTAATTCCATATCGATCCGATCAAAGTTCGCAGGCGAACCTTCATTTTTCTGTTTATAGATTTTAGATATGAGGGGAAAACCCACACATTGCGTATCGTATTTGTTCTATGTATAGACCGCGTTAACTGGCATGGACCAATCAGATCTCTAGAAGTATACTGGTGATCGGTTCTCGAACCAGTTAAAAGAGCCCGCTGAAACATGCTGATTCAAACCACCAATCGAACGATCTCACGCTGAACACGCGATTGTCTCGGAAATACGTACGTGGATCCAAAAGGTATTTACTCAATCATTTAACTTATTTTTTTCATATTTTGTGACACTGTTTTGCGTTTTATGTTTGGCTTTTTGTCCAGTTAAAGCTGAAAACATAATCTAAAACATTATGAATGTAATTTCAAAATCCTGATTTTTGGCGAAAACCCTGTGCCAATGCATTCTCTTATAAATGCGAGTAGGCCATATGTCGCCTCGCATATATAAGAGAATGCATTGGCCTAACGAATTTTATATCGTTTTTTTAATTGTTAAAAAATGTAAGAAATAATGATAATTTTTTTTTTAATTGTCAAAGAATGTAAGAAAGAAATGATAAAAAAAAAATGATAAATTTGTTTAAAGAATGAAATAAAAAATGATAACATTGTCAAAGAATATAAGAAAAAATTATAAAAATTGTTATAGAATGTATGAAAAAATTATAACAATATGATAAAAAAAAATTTAAAATGTAAGAAAAACATGCAACAACAACATTTCTTCAAAATACGCTTTAGTTATCAAAACCGATTAATTACAAGAAAGTAATGCTAACCACTGTCAACTATGGTATAGAATTTCCCAATACGTGTTATTTATCAACATGTTGTTCAAAGAAATATGGCCCTATTATCAAAAATCGACATCTGATCACTCTGAGATTTGATGGGTGGGCTCCTCGACTCGAATCTTTTTGTTTACCCCCGAAGCCAAAGAAAGAGTAATTTGGGAGCGTTAATTCGGATTGTCCATCTTTAAGACAGGGTACACGAACACCAGACCAACTCTATATGTTGTTAAAAGCTCTTGATTGAGTTCACAAGTATATATAGGTTCGCAAATAAGAAGTGAGTGAGACAGACGGTATTCATTGTTATCACTAGGAACGAGTGTGTATAAAAGTACTTCGTGTATTCATGGACCTATTTTGAATACCAGAACGTGACAAGAGCGATGCATTACTAGCTTTGATTTCATGCCGGAAGATTTAACTCTTTCTATACTAAATACTCATTGATGAGAAGTTCCTTTCGGAACGGTTCAGATAATAAGTTCAACAAATTACTGCATAAATGCATGTCGTTTGTTAAAACTATTATCTGAACATTTACCTCCAATAAATAGGACTCCTGTATATTCAAATTATAAAGTTCCCTGTCAGAACGGGTCAGAACTACAGGTACATGGAACAAAATAACCCCACTCGGGGCCACTCCTAAAAGTACATAACGGAGACAGAACATAAGAAAGTTCCCAGGATTTGTACTGGTGGAATATGATATCTACGGGCGCAGATATTAAAGGTGCTCAATCCGATCAGACGCTCCTAAGTCACTATTTCTTTGGCTTCGGGGGTAAAAAATATTTTATTCGAGTCGAGGAATCCACCCATCAAAGCTCAGAGTGATCAGATATCGATTTTTGAAGTTTGTTAATTTCTCGAGAAGTGGCCCAGAAAACACGTGGTCAAACGGACAAATTGCGGATGAAGATGGATAACTCTAAAATCAGGTGGTTATTATTTATCGGATTGAGTACCTTTAATGTCATGATCTATGTAATGCGTTGTCCCTTCTGTGGAAGTCACGTGCATGTAATCGATTCGGACACAGGGTTCCCTTAGTACGTGCGAACTTGACGACAAATTTCAACATCGGATGATTAGGTTCACACTCCGTGCATGATTTATCTCTTTTTATGACTCGATAACAAAAGTTGAAGTATGACTTGTGTACAGCATTCGACTATGATGAAGCCATCACTTGTACGTATTCTATACCACTAAACAATCAGCCCATTAACATGACTTTTTTATCGCCAAATACCGACCTTCAAAACATATATATATATTTAAAGGTATTTGGCACGGACTCAGTGGAATAAATCACTTCTTTCTTTCACTGCCCTTCAAGTTGGTGGGCATTAAATGTTAGTCACCCCCACGTGCTTGCCTTGAGGGCTCATTGAAATGCTACGCTGAGGAGTTGATCACACCTGTTTAAATTGTGTTTCAATGTAAAGCTGATTTTATCCATTATCATAATTCTAATCATTGTTTTAACATGTTGTCTTATATGTATGCAGATGCTGGTAAATAAATTAAGAAATTGTCATTAAATAAATAAACTTCAATGATTTATTCTCTTATCAAATGTTACATGATATTGAGATATATGAGTGTATATACAAAAGATATGTACAATATCATACAACCTAAACAAAGGTTGAACAAACATATTTCTTTACATATATCTTTATTTTGTAGGTATATAGGTGTGAAGTTTTATAGAAGACTGGATAAATTATCAGCAATATGCCACCACGAAACACAGTTCAGGATGTATCTCCAGCAGCTGAAGATACGATAGGAGATGTAGTGGCACCGATTATAACAGAGGAGACACACGGACCGAAGCGGCCACCGATGGAGATAGTATGGAGGAATGTCTTCCTCTTCGTGCTGTTACACGGGGCATCACTCTACTCCCTCTCATTGATTCCGGGGGCGCACCCTCTCACATGGTTGTGGAGTAAGTGTAAAAATTATGTTATCAGATATACTAATTCACAAATTATGCAGTCAACATACCCATATAACACCTAACTTAGACAAAACTAGAACAGAATTGTTTAAAACTTTTTCATTAGAAAAAACTTATTGGATACAACATACTAAAAGTGCAAGTTGAAGACACGATATTAAATTAATTTTTACCGGACAATCTTGATGGTCATCGAATTGAGAAATAAATGGTGGAATATTTGGGGGAAAGCAAGTATAACCTAAATTTTGGCAACATGCACTAAATGATACTATCCATGTCATATATCATTTTAAACAGAAATGGCGTCCGTATAAAATGAGCGTTAGTCCCGATATCTGGACCGATTTTTGTAACGGTAAAAGGCAAAAAAGATTATTTTTAAATGAACTGATCAATCAAGATCAGTATATGAGATCTTATATGACAGAAATTCTTATTGTATCCGTTTGCAATATTTTATAGCGTCTTTTTGAACTCGCTACCTGCAAGTGAATATACGTTGAATTTGTTAACAAATGGTACAACATGGCCGCGAAAAGACTCAAACTCGAAAGTTGAACGATCTTCACATAACCAATTCAATTGTTGATCCGGTCTGCTCACATAATTTAGTCATCTACAAATTTAAACGTACACAAGCTATTAAATGTGTATTTGTGATTCCTAACCTCCAGTTATATGAAGATACAAAATATAATTTAACAGCGCTATGCACTTTGTTCTATATTATTGCTATACCAAAGTTGGCATATCAATTGGACTCATTGATACAAAACATGTGACTTTGTTAAAGACAAATAACACAACATATGTTGTTCGAAGAGCAACTTAAACCTATTATGGCGTATTTGCTAAAAGGGCATTCATATGAATTGAAGGCATGTATAAGAACTAGATCACAGCAACATATTTTAAATGCTGACCATGCTTTCGTTGACAACATCTGATAGGCATTTACACTGACATCGTATTGCCAAGCGACTTCAATCCAATTCAAATTTTCTGAGAGTGAGTTTTAAAACTTCGTCAAGGATAGCTGGTGTATGTTTATCGAATTTTGAATGTTTGAGCACATTCACCTTTGGGGACAGGAACAAATGCAATAGGGCAATAGTCTAATCTGACTGCAGAAGGGAATCAAAGTGGAGTTGGTACATTAATATACATGTGAATAATGTCACGACCTCTCAAGTTTCCGATCAGAACTGTGCCCAATAAACATGTTGAACGGGTGTCACATCGGAGTATCAGTATATACAGGCAGATGATCGGACTCCATGTAGCCAAGCATCACTTAATATAAGTGGCCATGCAGTAATTTTAAGAAAGATCACAGCAGTGGGGCAATTCCATAACTGTCCGACTGCATAAGACGCATATTAGAATATGTTTTAGCTGACGGTTTTGTGTTGCTGGACTGTCCTTTGCATATAATATACACACCCGCTTCAAGAATCTTTATCAAAACAACACCCTTTCCACGCCAAATCAATGTCACTAGTAACCGTGTGCCATGTTCTGTGTGAATATCTGGTTATTCGTATATCAGACTGGGTCCTACTAAAAGCCGACCGCACCTACCACATGGGTCCAAGCGAGATGGGGCATGTACTGTAGTGCAGAATAAACCTGTATGTACCAAAGTTCCAATCCCCAAGTCGATCGCTTGAGCGGAAACGCCACTATTAACCCCTAGCTTGCGGTCGGTTCCACCAGGTACGCAAAATCCAAAAAGGTACCGACCGCACCCCCTAGCTGCCTGACCACGGAAAGGGACATCATATCATGCATCAAATACCCATCTGCCTACATGGGCGATTGGGCAAGTAGCTAGCTGTAGCAGAAGTGAATAAATTAACCCATACGATGCTGTTGAATTCGCTCTGAATGTACGCAAAAACCATACCCAACACAATGGTGCACCACTCGAACGCTGAGCAAACGCTACCCAATGTTGGGCAATGCTCTTACCCAACGCAGGGTAACAATTTACCGCTCGGGTACAAAAAATCGCCCAAACGCAGAAAGGAAAGTAATATTGGGTAAATAACTTTGTTACCCTGCGTTAAGCAAAATCATTGCCCAGCATTGGGCAAAATCTACCCAACGTTCGCATCATTTCGGCCAATTTGGCCGGTTACTTCATGTGACTTTTTCATCTGACGTGTGTGTCGGATAATTGATCTGGAGGATTTATGTAAATGTTAGCCCAAACTACATTTCCAAGTAACGATGGTTTTGTTGTTTATTTTGAGGAATAATACCGCGTCAGATGAATTCAGCCCAAATATGTTAACAGTTGTCGTGTCAAACATTAATTCGGCAGTAGGTTAGCGTTATTTAGTATTTGTGGATGTCATTTAACATGGGGAAAATAGACTACTGCGCTTGAACGAGCATGTGAATTTGTCGTTTTTAATGTACAGCAACTTGATAATCAATAACAGAGGCATTCTCTGTCAAATAAGGTCGCTCTATTTACGGTATTAATTGCGGAACTTTCTAAAGTAAACTACGCGTAAACGGATACATACGGTAAATTATAGAATGTGCCGGAATCGGCCTAATCGCCCCAGGGCCAACTCGCCCAGTCGACGTGTGTCAATTCGGTACCTACTATAACATGTACCCGAGTCCGATACGGAATAAAAGATGTATACGGGTGTTATATAGCGTTTGGTCCGTTGTTTCTCAATGAATATTATTGAAATTTGGTGTATATGTCCGGGCTGGGACATGGAATACAACAACGTTTGAATTGTTTTTAAATTTACAAATTTGTTGATTTTATTCAATTTTTTTTCGTTCTGAAAACACACTATAAAGTGTATATAATATAATAACGAACACGAGACATACATAATTTATAAACTGTTAACAAAAGATATCAAATTCAATACATGACAAAGATGACTCAGTGGAGTTTATAAAGTGAACATAAAAACATTGAGGTAAGAATCTTTTTAAGGAATGCAACTTTATTTAATGATAATAAACACATAAATTAAAATAACAAACATGAGACATACATGATTTATAAACTGTTAACAAAAGATATCAAACTCAATACATGACAAAGATGACTCAGTGAAGTTTATAAAGTGAACATAAAAATATTAAGGTAAGAATCTGTTTAAGCATTACTAAACCGTTTAGCACAGACCACAGTCCACTTCACTCATCCGATCATCACCAAACTTCATATTTATCTTGATATTGATCTATCAGATGAGAGCTATCAAATATTTTTTTAATTTCATAGGAAAAAATGGTCGCCAGCGGCCATATTGCATTTACGTTATATTTTATCGCGTCATGTCGATATCTAGTATTACTTAGAAATTTCACCTTTCCAGATTCATAATTGCTCCATTGACTGTAACAGATGAAATTATTCCCCTCTTCGGATAGAGTGTCACTGAAACTTTATTTTGTCAGACTGTCTGTATAATCACTGATTATATATGGCAATAATCTGTAATAAGATGTAGCACTATTTTATTTTATATTTACATGCAGTGCTGTTTTTATACATCAATTATAATCCCCCTAGATCATCATGTGATCGATCATACATCGGGCGAGGACCTGGTTGAATTAAGGGGGGTTTTATGGATCACTTCTGTCCTCAAGCTAGATTATACTTATGACATTTAATGGCATGTTTCTAACGTGGAGGGTTAGATATGCTTGAGAAACCACCACTCTTTAATTCACACCAAGTTCTCAGCTGTCATGTTCGGATATTAGAACCCATAGCCATGATATATGGTTTATTTTGTGTATACTAGTAACATAGTTATTTTCAGTACCTTTATATACCAGTACTGTGTATAACAATGCATATAAATTAATCCATGTATACATGTATATTGATTCAACGGATTCAGTGGTTTTGTCCATCAGTCTATCAAATTTGCGGGGAAAACATGGCCACAAGCAGTACACCCTGCTAAATTTCGAATTTGAATCAATTGGCGCACCCTGCAGCCAGCTTTTATTGGAGAACTTTTTCTTATGTGGATATTTTGGGTCACCGCTAGATGTGAGCCATATTTTGTTCTCAAACTGTCCTTGTGAAGACATCACTGCCAGCGGTGATCTTCAATTTTACTATTTTTATGGCTAAATAATTTGGTTGATCCTACAGACGACACCCCTTGTCCGATCGTCATCAGATTCCACAATTATCTTCTGGATAACCAGGGTGAGAGTAATCTAATTTTCCCGAATTTCGTTAAAAAACATTACCACAGGCAGCAATTTGGTATCTTACTCTTTGATCCTCTTTTGCATGACTGAATTGTTTAGCAACTGTACAGACATATCCCTCATCTGGTTTTTATATACATGTATATCTCTTCATGCGGATAGCCAGTATTACGTATAGGTACTTCAACTTTCTGCATTCCTGTCATCATTTGAAATATAAAAATTTACCTGATACATGCACCCTTCAAAATTTGTTTCGTCGTATCTATTTTAATGACCCGTATGGTAATATTGATACAGATATATTTGTCAAACATTTCTTTGTACAATATACAGGTATTTAGTTTGTAACTAAATCTAGAAATATATAATAGTAGCTCGTGGACCCCACTTCGTCCGGGATGTTCCCCTCTGATTTTCGGAGAAATGCGCGATTTAACCTTGAATTGACTATTTTAAAGGTGAAGGTCATGTCGGGGTCACGATTTGACCCGTCCAAAACACTCCCCGGACAAAAGTCACGACAAAAGTACCCGTCGAAATCCGCCCGGCTTTATACCCGACAATTTTGAATGTCAAGATCAGGTCAGGGTCATGATTTGACCCACCCGAAACACTCCTGGGACAAAAGTAACAGTAGGTATCAAATTTCGTTGAAATACTTCCGTTTTACCAGATTTGACCTTGAATTGATCTTTTTGAATGTCAAAGTCAGGTCGGGATCAAGATTTGACCCGTCCAAAATACTCCCTGGAAATAATTTCCCCTAGGTATCAAATTTCGTCAAATCTGTCCGGCAGTTTTCCCGGCCATAGCTAACAGACAAACAGACAGACAAATGTCCAAAATATATATTAAACTAGCTGATGTACTCGACTTCGTTCGGGCTAGTTAGGGATTTTTTTTGTGATCGCCTCCATCTGGACAGTACCCAGTATATACAGCGTCTGGCCAAACTATTGTTCAATTGGTCCAGAAACATGCCTATATCAGCACGTTCGAGAACATGGTCCCACGTGAAATTGGACCCGTCCATATTGCTCCCGGGATCGAAGTAGTCCTACACACAAATTTTTAGTCGGATCGGTCAAGGTCCAGAAACATGCCTATGAGCGAGGTCAAGTTGACACGTTAAATACCAAATTCGAGCAGTGTTAGAGTCTATAACACATACACACATGCATTCACGCATACACACATACATACATACATACAGACAGGTGTTTCAAAATGTATAATCGATAGCTACAACAATTCTATGGTAGATAGTTCACGGCCGACCTGATGCATGCATCTTAGTTTTCTTGTTGAGTAATCATCTCGAATCTCTGAACCCCGGAATATTAGGCGGAGACCCCAAGGCAACTAAGAGTGCCAATTAAAAATCTAGATCCTGAGTGGAGGTGGTACCGAAGAAGAGCAGGGATGGTGATTGGTATGGTTTCCCTGATATACTTGATCTTTGTCAGTGCAAAACATGCTCAACAACAACCTTAGTAACTTGGGAAGTTAATCCCAAACTATTTGTGGAATAATCATATTTTCTACTGATGGGCACATCCTTTAACATAAAGAAACTGGTATATTATTTTAATAAATCTGACTGATGAGTTTCTCCTAGTCGGTGGTACACATGTATGTATATAACAACTTGTTAACTTGTTTAAAAATATTTGTCATGGAAGCCCGGTCTTCAGTTCTATGAAAGAGACGACAAACAAAGCCCACAACTGAAACTTATTACTCGTCGTCTTCTATGGCTGTTTTCACCACAATTTTCAGACTTCATTTTATGTATCATTATACTGCATTGTATATCTTTGTGTATTATTTGTCGGTATACATGTTGTACAACCAAATTTATGTGAAAACTGTATTCTCTTCATCATCACTCTTCCCAAGACATACAACACTCCTTTTGTTAGCGCAGAGACCACTTTGGAGACGGGAAGGGATTGAAATAATGGTTTTAGGAGATATATAACTAAATTTTAGTTAGTGATGGAAAAACAGGGAGAAGATAGTGTTAGGGGAGTTAGGGATAGCAGGAGAGAGAGAGAGAGAGAGAGAGAGAGAGAGAGAGAGAGAGAGAGAGAGAGAGAGAGAGAGAGGGGGAGAGAGAGAGGGATGTGTATATATATATATTATCTTATATATGCGAGAGAGAGATAGAGAGAGAGATAGATAGGGGGGCTTTACATTATCTTATATATGCGAGGCTCCCATAGGACACATGATCTGTAACGCTGCACCAGCGCTGCTCCTGTCATGGAAGGGTTAAAACTTATGTTCGTGTATGCTAGTGTAGCGGAGTATGACTTCCTTCAACCCAATTGCATTGCTATTTTACTATTTTCAGCTTTGCTCATGTACCTGAATTCGACTGTGGGAATAACAGCAGGATGCCATCGCTTATGGTCTCACAGGTCCTACAAAGCTAAATTACCCCTCCGCATTCTACTCGCTGCTATGCAGTCAAGTGCCTTCCAGGTTAGTTTGGTTTAATCACATTTTATTGTATAATTCATGTACAATTGGGATAACAACTTAGATGGCCTCTCTCCCCATACAATTACAACAACAATGTTTAAAAGGTACTCAATCCGATTCGATGGTCCCCATATCATCAGATTCCAACAACAACAACAATTATTTTTTGTTATAATGCCGCTTCAGTTATCAAAATCGATTAATTGCCCAAAAATAATGCTAACCAGTCAACTATAGTATAAACTTGCACAAACCTGTTATTTGTCAACATTTTGTTCAACGAAATTTTGCCGGTTTGTCAAATATCTGACACGAACAAGCCACTAGATTTTAGAGTTATCCATCTTCATCCGCAATTTGGCACTCTGAGCTTTGATGGGTGGGTCCCTCCACTCGAATCAAATATTGTTTACCCCCGAAGTCAAGGCAATAGTAACTTGCGAGCGTTAATTCCGATTATGCATCTTTAAATTGTTATGTTCAGATCGAGGTTTGGGATAGGGATTCATTAATTGGGATTACTGAATATGGACATTTGAGAGATCCGTTAGTTTTATAAATTTGTGTTAATCCTTTACCCAACAGAACGGCCCTGTGCCAATGCATTCTCTTATATATGCGAGTCGACCATAGGTCGCCTCGCATATATAAGAGAATGCATTTGCTTAACATATTAAAAATGATAAAAATGTAAGAAAAAAATATATAATTGTTGTAAGAAAAAATGGTAAAAAGTGTTAAAAAAATATTTTTTTTAGGTCAATGCATTCTCTTATATATGCGAGGCGACCTATGGTCGACTCGCATATATAAGAGAATGCATTGGCACAGGGCATAACTGTAACCATCACAATGTGGTCAATGAACCGGTTCCAATGATATCCATATTTGTATGGTGTTATTGAGACAGACCGAAGATATTTTAGGCTGTTGAAGCTTCATTTGGGCGTTTTTGGCCGGTTTGTTGGGTAAAGGGTTAATATACTAATGATCAGGATCATGACATGATGATGGTGCAGTATATCGCTATTTTGGATTAATTGGGATAGCTGGTTTTAGCTACACTATATCTTTGAACTTCTGCAAATATTATACTTTGTTTTTATTATTAATTGTTGATGTTTGGTGTACCTTAAATGGGTTCAGCCCTTTATTCGAAGCCTGTTGAAACCCCTTAAGACAAAATAGTGGAGCACGTCTTCGATTTCATTTCCACAAACACATGTCCCGAAAACTTATTAACAGGGATAACGACAATCCTGCGTACATCTTCAAAATCACACGTATTCCGCGTATCGGAAAGGGGTGGGGTGCACCCATATACAAACTTCGAAATCAAGAACCCAATTTGAATCGAGTTTTCGGGATTTTATTACACATTTCCAATAATTCAGCTGATAATTTATTCTTTTTGTTCCAGAATGACATTCACGAGTGGTCCCGTGACCATCGCGTCCACCATAAATGCTCCGAAACCGAGGGTGACCCACACAACGCAAAACGAGGCTTCTTCTTCTCACACATGGGCTGGCTGCTCGTTAGAAAGCACCCGGATGTAATATCAAAGGGGAAACAACTCGACATGAGTGATTTGATGGCAGATCCAGTTGTGAGATATCAGAGAAAGTAAGCTTTATAGTATACAAAGTTATATGATTTCTCCGTTGTCTCGAAAATGTATTTTGCTATTTTGGAACAATTTTGATAGTTCCAATCTTGCATGTGTTATAGTCCCCCCCCCCCCCCCCCCCCCATTCAATCCCATTAATGTACAGGAAACTGCTAATCGGTCAAGATAAGATAATACGTTTAAAATGTGTTATGATCAAGGAAGAGTGACCAATTTCTGAAGATTTTGTGCAGAAGATGTCCTATTTCTTGGAGGGAAATTGTCGTCTGTTTAACTTATTATCTGAACATTTCCTAAGTGATAACTACTCACCAATAAGTATTTAGCATAAAAGGGTTAGAGTACATACCTGGACATTTTTCAATTATTCAAGGAATTATATTCCATGGCATCTGTAGCCACTAGCCAGTGGTTATCCATGTGGTGGTGGTGGTGCTGGTGGTGGTGGTGTGTGTGTGTGTGTGTGTGTGGGGGGGGGGGGGGTGATAGATGGTGCACTGTGCTACACACCGTGGTCGTGCTATCCCCGAAGACCACCGTTTTGGCACAGTGATCCCCAACCCATAAATTATTTTTGACATATCACAACCGTCTGTAAACTTCAGTTATTGATATGTAACCTGTGTATATATTTATATTTCAGGTACTACCTGTACTGTGTATTGTTATTCTGTTTCATCTTACCGACGGTTATACCTCACTACTTTTGGGGCGAATCTCTATGGAACGCGTTCTATCTTGCGGCTATCCTCCGATATTGCTGCTCACTGAACGCCACGTGGTTA
Source organism: Siphonodentalium dalli (assembly GCA_032622095.1). Lineage (NCBI taxonomy): Eukaryota > Metazoa > Mollusca > Scaphopoda > Gadilida > Siphonodentaliidae > Siphonodentalium > Siphonodentalium dalli. Next base: position 155,554,059 of record CP136066.1, on the reverse strand, counting down.
GTGAACAGTGCTGCCCATATGTGGGGCAACCGGCCATATGACAAACAAATCAGCCCAGCACAGAACATTGCCGTGAGTTTCAGTGCCGTCGGTGAAGGATTCCACAATTACCATCATACATTTCCACAGGATTATACGACCAGCGAGTATGGTTGGCATCTGAATCTGACGTCATTGTTAATTGACTTCATGGCCCTTATCGGCCAAGCTCATAGCAGGAAAGTGACCACAGCAGACATTATTTTCAAACGAAAACAGCGTACAGGGGACGGGACTGATTGATTGCACGATCTCATGACTATTTAATATTTTTGTTGTTTTAAGATTAACATGTAGGTGATCATACAATGATTGCCAGTATGCTGTTGTACGTGGCGTCTGTTTTCTGTGAGTCTAGTCTGTGTGATTCGAACGTTTCAGATTCAGAGTCAGATTCATTTTAATTCTTGTACCAAATACATGGTTTTAAGAATATACATAATTGTACATAAACATAGAATCAAAACATATCATTGCTGGCAACCTCAGACGGTCAAGATGAGATAATAATTACACAGATAATAATTTACACAGAGCAATTCGCTCTTTCGTTTATGTGGCAAATAAATTTACACAAGTTTCTAAATATATTTGGTTTGCTATTTGAAAGAAGATTGCGCTCAGACTGTGGAGTTTTGTTCCATCGCCCGTACTCTTTTTGGCAAATAGTGGTTCGCCGTCCTAAATTGAATTAGAGTTCTTATATCTTTGTTAGAGGCATGTGAAACAAATGATTCCATTCGAAATGTTGACTTCAGAATGCTTTTCCTATTCCTGAGTTACTCATAGTGGAATGCCATTCTTGGACAAATTGATCTCTAGAATTTCGTCTATAATTATTCAACAATTTATTTTTGTCAATACCCCGTCGTTGTATATGCCATATGGGACCAGCGAGTATGCATGGTTTGTATCTGAATGTGACCTCATTATTCATTGACTTCATGGCCCTCATCGGCCAAGCTCATAGCAGGAAAGTTACCCCAGCAGACATTATTTTCAAACGAAAACAGCGAGATTGGTTGCACGAGCTCATGACTATTTTATATTTTGTTGTTTTAATATTAATATGTATGTGACCATATAATGATTGCCAGTGCGCTGTTGTTAGGGGCGTCTGTTTCCTGTGAGTCCATTCTGTGTGATTCGGACGATGACACAGTATACGTTCGCGGTACTCTGATCTGCTAAATATTAATCAAGTTATGCTATGCTGCACTCATAGAAATTGGTTTGCCGAGTGGTGAAGGTCTAAATTGAGAGATACTGTAACTGCACGTTTCTATCACCGTTTCTATACTAAATGCAGTCTCCCACTCAGTTAAAAGGTGTACATCCTAATGGTCTGTTATTGATCTAGAGGGGTGTACAGGTGATATAAGCAGACGACAGATAAATAAAAGTACAGGAGTCCTATTTATTGAGGGAAATGAGCAGATAATAAGTTCAATAGTTTTTTGTTGAATTTATTATCTGAACATTTCCTATGGGATAACTACTCATCGATGAGTAGTTAGTTTAGAAAGGGCTAAGCAATGGCATGAAAGGAATGTCGTTCGGACAATTTCCACAAGCATCAAACATAAATCAAGGATGTTATCGTGATAACCTTGAATACAAGCCATATGTAAAATTATAGTGTTCTGACCTGTTCTGACCAGCTATAACGCGCCAATGCCGTGAAATGTCATTGGACCCTGGCCAGACGACCCAGACAAAATTGTGTAGAAATGACACATGACATAATTATGTGTCGGTGGTATTTTTTCACCTGATACAGACCAATGTTACTCTGTAGTAATACAAAACTATTAGTTAAAATTCCTCAGTGATAAAGGGTATGTGGCATGCCACGCCAGCCGTTGAGGCATGCCAATATCCCATAATATGTCAAATATAGCGAATTATCGAAATATGAAATACCACGAAAAAGCGAAATAGGAAAATACAGCGAAATTGCGGAATAAAAAATGCCTCGAAATGACGAAATAGCGCGAATTATGAAATAAGAAATTATTTTTATTAACTAAATAACGGAGATATTTGAAGAAGTGTTTTTGACGAAATAACGGGCATATTTGGAGAAGTTTTTTAAAGAGCGTACCCCAAACCTCCCCCAAGCCCACCCACCCAAGAGAATAATTTTACTTATATTTCACCACAGTTGATCTATTGTGGTGTTGTTATTTCTAATACAAATCGGCGTTATTTCGTAAATATACATTCTTTATAGAGTTATTACCCTGTGGCAATGTTACGATTTTAGCTTGTCAAAGAACATGTGGCATGCCTCAACGGCTGGCGTGGCATGCTACATACCCTATATCACTGAGGAATTTTAACTAATAGTTTTGTATTACTACAGAGTAACATTGGTCTGTATCAGGTGTATTTTTTCAACATTAAATATGAGTGAATATGTGAGTATATTATACTTAGTAGATGAGGTACGTTCTATTTGAGACGCAAATCTCGTAAAAGTTACCATATTAAAAAGCTGCAGCAGCTTTAAAGGTAGATGATCTCTTCGTAAACATGTTTTATATAATTACCGGGGTATACAGGGGGGGTGAGAAAAAAAGCCACCAACAAGCAATTTTTTCCGCAACTAAAAAAAAAATACTGCTTGTTTTTTTAGTGTTTTGGCAATGAGTTGGGCTTCAAAACCACTTTGAATGAGAGAAATAATGTAATTCTAACTGGTAAACTGACTGCAGGCAGTTATCGTGTTGTATTCTGTTGCAAATTTTGAAATCCAAGATGGCCGCTGGCAGCCATGTTTTTTTGGCCGAATGACCTCAAAATGACTCATTCCTATTTACATGTCCATGTTAACATCCATGATAAATAGTATGCACATAAATTCATATACAGCTGTTTACAGTGAATTCCCACCGCAAATCTCTGTTTTTAGTGTTAAAAGGGGGTGGGTGTCAAAAAATGGTTGGAAAAAACTGCCGAAAACGGAAAAAAATTTGGCGGTGGGGGTGGGTGGTTACAAAAAATGATCGAAAGGGAAAAAATGCCATACGTGCCTGAATTTTTTTTCCGACCCCCCCCCCCCCCCGGGGTATAAAATATTAGATCTGAGTCGAAGACTCCTGTCCGGAAATGCTTCTATCGATTAATATAAATTTTATTTCGAATATTTTCTGGTCTAAAAAGATGTGGTTGTTTAGCTAACGAAGAATAGTGGTTACTGTTAACAGAGACCAGAAATTTTATTGAGCAATTTTTTCACAAATAAACGTTCATTATACTCATTATCGATTATAACTATGGAATAAAACAATACAACCGATCAATCTGGGACATTTTACATTTGGTGCGTAGCCATAGGAAAAGCCTAATGCTCTATATCGTTATATGGTATCACCCGAATGGTCTGTTCTAAAAATAGACAAATAAACGGGCCCAATAAAATATTCGAAATAAAATGAATATTAAATGATATATGCCTTTCCGGACAGGGGTCTTCAGTTCATATTTATTATTTTATACCCACGCAACTATTTCAAATTTGTTATTTAAAGAGATAATCCATCTTTAAATCTTGTGCTACACAATTGTTCAAATTTTACAGAAACAGTGTATAACAAATTTTAAAGCTGCTGCCATTTTTTTCCTTCTGTGGTAGCCTTTAGTGTATCCAATAGAACACATCTCATCTGATTACTTTGTCATATTCACTCATTGTCAACGTTGAAGAAATTTAATTTCTACACAATTTTGTTTAAGATAAAATGAATAATATATTGTGTAGAATTTATATAAGAAATAAACGGCGGTTTCAATGTGGTCATGGGATTTTGACCGCAAGAAAAAATCAGCAAACTGCATGAACCCCGAAGGGGTTCATGCGGAGTTTGCTGATTTTTTATCGCGGTCAAAACCCATGACCACGTTGAATCTGCCGTTTATTATTTATATTTATATACTTAAATTCATTATGAACTAGGATTGTCTGTCTTTCCCACTATTTATTCATCTATTTAAATGAACGCATGGAGTTCAGTTCAGAAAGTGCGAATCCTCGTTTTTTGGAAAACCAAATATTTTGAGAATCCGTTCTTGAAGAACGGAAAAAAACGCAATTTCACAGTTTAGTATACACATATGACAAACTGTCTTGTTTAGCTAGTAACTAATGTAGACGTGTTGATTTCAAGAATGATAACTGAAACTAACAATTAAGTTTCGGCTATGGATAAGAAATCGACAACACGCCTTTCTACCATAACGATATATTTGTGAGGTTCGGGGGAATATTTGTAGCAGCATGGAAAATGATAAAACGCTATTGAGTAGCGGGATTTTTGAACATCAACGTTCGGTAACACCGGGCAACAACACTGATTATAGACCAAAATAAATTTCTTGCCAAATCCGGACGTACTATATAGATACTCAAGCAGTCGGCAATGTCCGACAATCTCCGGTCATTTCCGGGACCAATGTGTTCATAAACCTATGAACGACATTGGAAGTGACGTCACGTTGCGTTCATAGGTTTATGAACGCATTGAATACGGGGGCTGGTCTACCGTAACGCTATGGGGAAATCGGAGGAGATATTAGGTGTATGTAAATATACACATTTGTTCTAAGAGTGTAGAACTTTGTGAACCCGGTGAAATTGTATTTGTATCTGCATACATTTTCTTTGTTTATCTTTGTCTATATTCGTTTATTTTTATTGTTCTTTTGTGAAATTATACAAATGAGAAAACTGTATCCATGGTGCATTTATTGGAAACCATTGACCGGGAAACCTTCATAGCTTATGCAAGCACCAATAAGTGTCATGTGGTCAAACATGTACATATATAAGGGCAGAGTTGAGTTGGAATTATGAGCGACAACTATTTTATAGCTTGTCAGTCTATCGAGAAAAACATCAACTGTTATCAACACTCCTGCTCACATTGAAGGCACGGGCGGCGTTCGTTGCAGAATGTTCAAATCGCCATCAACAGAAGGAATATTAAAATATATATAGTTTTGTTTATATGCCAAACAAAATCAGCGCGTAAATAGTATATTGTCGTCAAGGCGTACGATGGTGTACGAAAACAAGAGCCTGCTCGTGTTACAGAAGTTGTGCTTCTGTTTACATAACACAGCGCAATTCTATTGGTTAATCACACAACAATGATACAGACGTTCTTTAGTATTTCCATATCAGGAACACAGTAACAAATAACGCTCTTTATGTTTACCATATCCGGATCTAAACAAAAGCCAGGTAACGTAACGTTTTTTGCTTTTGTTTACACAACAAAGGAAAAACAATTGACAACAACATACTGTTTATGCCATATTTCTGATGGTTATAAGAACAAGGTCTGTCTATATTTTACTAGTATTTCTTTTTATGGCGGTTTTTGACGGAGGTGAATATTTTAACAGCATACCCACCGCCATAGGTCGCCTCGCATATATAAGAGAATGCATTGGCCTAACAATTTTTTATCATTTTTTTAAAATAATTGTTTGTTTCAATTTTTAGGACATAAATATAAAACATCCATTACCCTGCAGGGAGCCCCCACATATATAGAAGCATATAGAAGAGTGTCGTCTGCTCAAGTTTGTCTGGGGCTCTGTATGGGTGAAATTATAAAATTGTTAAAGAATACAAGAAAAAATTATTAAAATTGTAAAAAATTGTTAGGCCAATGCATTCTCTTATATATGCGAGGCGACATATGGTCGACTCGCATATATAAGAGAATGCATTGGCACAGGGTAAAAACAAATCCCGACTTACGACTGGATTTGATATGGCGGGTCACATATGTGTACACATGTACATGTGCAGGGGTAGCATGGCCAATACAGGCCATCTTCCTGCCACTCCTGTAATATAGCGCTACATGTATAATTAAATGTTAGTTCTCGATCACTAAGAAATTCAACCAGCATATTAGATCATGCCATGAATCTCTACTCTGGTTTTTGAAGTTTTGACAGGGAACCTTATAAAGTCGAAAGCATAACTCGGGGAATATATTTCTTAGTTATTATATGTTCGCGTATAATGTACTTCACTGTAGGTAAAGGTCCCAACTAGAAATTGCATTCTTTTCTGTGACTGTTGTGAGCAGAAATTGCAATAAACACTGAATTAATTACCCATGAGAACTTCCATAACTGTAAGTGACACAAAGCAAAATGGCTCACAAAGTCACTAAAATCGTGCAATTTCGAGTTGGGACCTTCAACTACAGTGAAGTACATTATTAACGAACAGGTCATAACTAAGAAATATATTCCCCCGCCTTCTCGTTTCGACTTTATAATGTTCCCTGTCAAAACTTCAAAAAGTTTCTAGGTTTGGTACTGGTGGAATATGATCTCTACAGGCGTTAGTCAGGGTAGAGATGCATGGCCTTGTAGTGTCCACCAAGTGATAGAGATTCTCAGATTCACCCAATACTTCATTCGTTATTTCCCCCAGAATGCATCGTAATTCACAACTTGGAGATAGAGTTATTCCCCTTCCATTGAGAATAATAAATTGGAAGTACAGACCAGATCGAAATTAAGCACATAACACACGTCGGTACATCCAACTGCATTGAACAAAAACATGTTCACAGATTATTCGACCGGATAAGTTGATAATACAATGTTTTGGAGCTTCCTCTTTCAAACGGTATATACTATGGAACATGTTGCATATAATGTGATCTGGTGATTCGAAAGTTAAGTGGGTGTTTAAAGGCACAGTCCAGTTCATAGTCCGGTTATTTTCAAATGGCAAAACATTCGCCACATGTAACACGGTTGTTGCGTTTACAAGCCAAAGTAATCGATTACAAGATTAAAATTACTTTCGATTGATCAAGCGTCACAATTTGACCCGTCCAAAACACTTCCCGGACAAACGTACGCTTAGGTATCAAGTTTCATCGAAACCCGTCCGGAAGTTTTCCCGGCCATAGCTAACAGACTAAAGTCCCAAACTATATATTAGGTTAGCTGGGTACCCGTCTGACGGGCATCTCGGTGGGACGAAATTTGTTGGCATCCCCATCTACACCAACACCCCAACAAATGGTGGAAATTGGCCCAGCGGATACCGATATACAGGTTCAGTGTCATTTAAAAGGTCAATGTCACGCCGCACGGGCATCCGGGTGTGACGAAATTGCTCAGCGCCTGAAACTACCCCAACATACCAAATTTGGTGGAAATCGGCTCAGCGGAGACATTGAGTTCAAGGTTATTTTAAGGTCAAGGTCACGCCGCACGGGCAAACGGATATGTCCATGTTACTCCTCGGGTCAAACTACATACCCGTACCAAGTTTCGTCAAAATCGGATAGCCGTTTCCGATTCCATCACGGAAACACACACACACACCCCCACACACACAGACCACAAACTTTCCTCAAATATATAATAGATTCTCTATGGAGGTCAAGTTCAAATTGATATCGTACTCCCATGTTTCTGTTCCTCAGATACAGACTCAAGTATGTAGGAGCCTCGATACCGGTATATTTATCAAGGATAGCTGTAAGAGGCCTCTGAATATTGACATAAGCGCGTACATCGCAACACATATCTAGCAAAATGGCCCTTTAAGTGAGATGTCTTTCAACAGAGGTCAAGGTCGTTTTAGGGTCAAGGTCAAGGTCATATAAGCCCCCCCCCACATCAACTTGACAACAAATTTGGTTGAGGTTTAATTTCAACTTCTCTAACCAAGGCGACCCATGTTATGATGGACATAGAATTTGAATTCCTCGCCGCCACCACTGCTCACAAATGATTTCAAATAAAAAAGCTGCGTTCCGATCTTGAGTTTGAATACCTGGCAGCCAGCCAATACTATTCGCGCCACATAAAACCGTGAAATCTTCCCCCTTGTTAGGGTAGATTGGTTCAATCATTAATCTCGAACGAATTGATATGCCTGAAATGTCTGTGCGGCCAATTCTTTCCGAGACGGGAATTTATTGAATCTGTTGTCCGCCTATTAGGGGGGATTTTCGCTAATCAATTTGTCTGGAGGAAAATTACACGCAGCTAAGGCGGGATCGTTATTACAAAACGCCATATCTAAACATCGGGGCAACGCACGATGTCGTGCTATACATTGTTGGAAGGGGCACACCCTTGGCTATTTAACTGTGGTAATTTGATTCTGAAGCAGGCACGTTTGCGTTATGTTATTTTCGCATATATCTTTTGCGAAAACGGTTATAAATGCAACCTAGTCTAGTATAGTGATGTGAAATCAGTGTTTCCTGCGGAGACCAAATTTGTCCGGATTCTAGCCCACAACACCAAATGACGCAAATGACGTCATGGACCATGTCATGACGTCTTCGCTGGTTTTCGTTCAGCTAACCAACGAAATTGGTCAAAATGAAACTAATCTATAGGCCAAAATCACATAGGAATTGTTCAGAAAAACTAAAGTTGTTAATTTCATAACCATCCCGTTGGTCCACTTCCGATTCTGTGTTTTCACCATTTCTTTTTGGGATATTATTGTTCCCATGATGCTATGCGAAAGCGGGGCGGAAGTCACGTGATTTTTAACTCATTTTTGTGCGCCGTTTTTCATCGCGTCGAAATTCTGTTTCATGGTATTGTAAAAATTAATGACGTCATTCACGTCTAAACTTGAAAAGCAACAACGCGCCTGCGGCGCGTTGTGGTTGCTATTACTTGCGCCAGTCCATGCTGGACGCAAGTAATGTTTTCGGTCCGGATCTTTGTCTGTTGTCTGTCCTTCCGGGAATATGTTACGTCATACCGGAAGTACAAAATGTAAAGACTGCACATGCGCTAATAGCAACCACAACGCGTTGTTGCTTTTCATGTTTAGGCGTGAATGACGTCATTAATTTTTACAATACCATGAAACAGAATTTCGACGCGGTGAAAATCCGGACAAGAAAAATGGGTTAAAAATCACGTGACTTCCGCTCCGCTTTTGCCAAGCCTTGTGGGAACAATAATATCAAATTGTGAAATCACGGAATCGGAAGTGGACCAAGTGGGATGGTTATGAATTTAGCAACTTCAGTTTTTCTGAACAATTCCTATGTTATGTAGGCTTATGAATTATGTTTCATTTTGACCATTTTCGTTGGTTAGCTGACCTAAAACCAGCGAAGACGTCATGACATGGTCCATGACGTCATTTACGTCAGTTGGTTTTGTGGGCCAGAATCGAGACACATTTGGTCTTTACCGGAAACACCGATTTCACATCACTAGACTAAACGCAATTATATATACAAAATAGCCAAAGGCCATTTTATATACAATATGCACACAATAAATATGGGATCCCTCCCTACAAACGTGTTGTTTGTTTGTTTGGTTTTCATTGTTCCTTTTTTGTTTGTTCTTCTTTTAAAACTAGTGAGTGCATATAAGATTATATTCTTCATCATGTTTTCAAATGTCATTTTGACTATCAGTTTGAATTTTTGACCATGCAATGAGCTAATTCAGCTGCCTTCCACGATATACTTAAATGTAATTAAGAGACTTCTCTAAAGACCATTTTCTAGAACAATTCAGACTAGATTCAAACGAGAGATGTTTTCTATTGACAAGAGCTATAGCTAGCTAGCGCATGAATCTGTTCGCGCGAAAGATTTCCCCAGTGATATTTTGGGATATAGCGCCCATGTAAACATTTATATTTGTCATATATAAACGTGGGAAGTTGCTAGCTTTAGTTTGGCATGGATGTGTATGAGTTGTTTTAACGAGATACGTGGTGGCTGGGTGAAAGTATTCAAATTTTGAAATCCCATGACTGACACAGCAACAGTTGGAAACTACGTATATAGATGGAAATTGTTGTGATAGTTTGATGTATTTGTGTGGTTGCTCCACTACGTGTCACGTGCGATCATATTATGAAATGGTTGCATCGATTGTAATTTAAATCCACATATATATATTTAATTTGCATTGTTATCTGGTTTTATTTTGGTAATAAATCGTTCATAAATGAACAATATTGAAAAATTTCAAAAAGTTCAAAAAGTTCAAAAAGTTCAAAAAGTTCAAAAAGTTCAAAAAGTTCAAAAATTTCAAAAACTTCAAAAATTTCAAAAAATTCAAAAAATTCAAAAATTTCAATAATTTCAAAAATTTCAAAAACTTCAAAAATATTGCGGGTCAGTCCTAGTAACGCGCACGTCAACGCGTTTGAAGTTTTTGAAGTTTTCAATGCGAATGTCACTTTAACATTATCCCACAGTGAGTGCCTAGTGTCACTTTAACATTCATCCATAGTGAGTGCCTTGTGTCACTTTAACAATCATCCCCCGTGAGAGCGTATTGTCCCTTTACTATTCAAATACTGAGTGCATTTTGTCCCTTTAATATTCAGGGCGGAAGCTGCCCATCGTTCATCGAGGTCATCACGTGATATACGTGTAGATAATACATCGTTCACATGGAGAGACTTCGTTCAGCGAGCGCAGTGTGTCACTTTAACATTCAAGACTGAAGCTATCCCCATCAAGGTCCTCACGTAATATACATGTAGATAATACACCATGCATCGGAGTGGCCTAAATCTGATAGTTGGTTAACAGGTAAAAAACACTACCAATATGTCTCACCTGTAATTGGATCGGATAGAGTTATCGTTCCTAATATGCAGCCAACTGGGGTCCATATCATCATAACAGGGATATTATGTCCGTACACACAACTATTTCAGCGATGGATGAACAGAGAATTGATATCTAGAGTTTTGTTATCGATCTCTCAAACGAGGGGCCAGCACCCGTGGTTCAAACTGTTGTTGGCAAGACACCACACAACATGCCAAATGTGTGATGGGCGCAAGTATAGGCAGCTCCAGTGAGTGCATTCTAGTTGGATAAATGTTTTGAAACTGTACAGTCTTGTAAAACAGTCATTTGAAGCAGCTTGGAGGTCCCTATTCCAGAATCTGAAACAAAATTTAAATTAGGGGGTGGTGGGTACATTTTATTTTTGCGCCTAGTGTCCGGACATTTTTTCCTGACCCCCGCCATGCATCTGATTACAATTTTTAGTTTCCAACTATTTTGATCACATAGGAATAAATAATGAAATGTTATCGAATAAAACATCACTGTGTAACATGCAAATAAGGAATGATTTAACAAATAAAACAAACAAGCAATACAAACATTTAACACTCTGCCATTGAACATCACCTTCATAAAGATTAATCAGACAGTCCCCAGTCAGCATCCAGTCGTCGCTGCGACGTCGCCACGTATGATCGACGTTATTTTGGCCGTACTTTTAACGTCGCTCCGACGTCGCACTTATACGGTCGAATTGACGTCGTCTCAACGTCTGTTAATAGACGTTCCGTGGACGTTTATTCGACTTAAATTTTGGGGTATAATGCGACGTTATATGACGTCCATTCGTCGTCGTTTTTAACGTCTTTTAGACGTGGCGTGGGGTCGTTTATCCTACCATATAAATATATCAGTTACAGTGTCTGGTTAGACCAATAGCGATGAATTAGTTTCAAACAAAGTTAGAAGTGCCTTTGCTTGCCCGGGATATATAACTTGGACATTTTATATGTAACTTGGACAATGCTTGCATTTGTACTTTCAGAGTAGTACCAGGTGGAAATGGAGATCGGTTTGGGGTTTAAGATGATACCCGGGGAGATTTGAAAGGGCTCTGAGGCCTCTCATACAACCCACTTTAGTTATGTTATAATGCCACTGAAGAGCTTACATGCAAGGTTTGTGAGTTTATTTCTATCGGCCCATACACAGCAGGTGTATTCCTGCTGTGTATACGGGGTGCATGACACACAAACCTTATGCAAGGTTTGTGGGTTTGTGAGTTGATTTCTATCTGCACATACACAGTAGGTGTTTTCCTGCTGTGTGTGGGGTGCATGCTACCGCACGAAGAAGTGGGTTGTATGAGAGGCCTCAGAGCCCTTTCAAATCTCCCCGGGTATCATCGTAAACCCCAAACTGATTTCCACCTGAAAGTACAAATTCAAGCATTGTCCAAGTTACAAATAAAATGTCCAAGTTATAATAAATCCCGGGCAAGCAAAGGCACTTCTAACTTTGTTTGAATCTAATTAATCGCTATTGATCTAACCAGACACTGTAACTGATATATTTATATGGTCGGATAAACGACCCCATGCCACGTCTAAAAGACGTTAAATACGACGACGAATGGACGTTATATAACGTCGCATTATGTCCCAAAATTTAAGTCGAATAAACGTCCACGGAACGTCTATTAACAGACGTTGAGACGACGTCAATTCGACCGTCTAAGTGCGACGTCGGAGCGACGTTAAAAGTACGGCCAAAATAACGTCGATCATACGTGGCGACGTCGTTCCGACGATGAAAAGACGTTGTGGCGACGTCGCAGCGACGACTGGATGCTCTATATCTGTGTAAGAGAAGAGTCCTCGTCCGCCCGATAAATCATCCTCAATTATATACACTTCCCTTCTCAGTTACTCCTCCCCCATTTCTATAACTGCTCCGTGATTCGAGAATTCTCGAGAACTATACAATAAGTAGTGGGTTATACGGGCTCGCGTCATGTACTCACTGTGATTCCAGGGGGCGCCACGCAACAGAACGTTTAAGACAACAACGAACTCAGTACATGCATGGGTGATATGGGGTAAATAAATATAGACGAGGAGGTCGGGAAGGAGTGGACTGAGAGGGGAAGAGGAATAAATAGAGAGACCGAGTAGTCGCTTTCCCCCATTGTCAGTATCACACAAGAAAACCATAGTCAGAAATGGTAACGCCACCAAGATCGTATTATTAGCCATAAATATAAATAATAATACAATTATTCTATAAACTAGCTTTCAAATTTTATGCGGGAAATTTGCATACTTCCATATTTCAAGTTTTCCCGTTTCTCGTGTCATACATTACTTTCATCAAACTGTCTTCTTTATTACACAAGCTGATAGGCCCGACTTTACCCGGGCTGTTTCCCATCTGCTTTCCGGTGAAAGGTGCGATTTGACCTTCAATTGACTATTTCGAAAGTCAAGGTCAGGTCAGGGTCATGATTTGTCCAGTCCAAAACACCCCCACCCGTAGAAAATTACCCATAGGTATCAAATTTCGTCGAAATCCGTCCGTTTTACCCAACTTGACCTTTAATGAACAATTTTGAAGGTCAAGGTAAGGTCAGAGTCATGATTTGACCCGTCCAAAACACCCCCCCCCCCGACAAAAGTACCCATAGGTATCAAATTTCGTCGAAATCTATCCGTTTTATCCGAGTTGACCTTTGATTGGCCATATTGAAGGTCAAGGTCAGGCCGATGTCACGATTTGACCCGTTCAAAACTCTCCTCGGACCAAAGTATCCCTAGGTATCAAATTTCGCCGAAATTTGTCCGTTTTACCCAAATTGACCTTGCATTGACAGTTTTAAAGGTCAAGGTCAGGTCGGGGTCACGATTTGACCCGTCCAAAACACTTCCCGGACACAAATACCCATAAGTATCAAATTACGTTGAAATCTATGGGAAGCCGAGGAGGACATGTTGGTTGCTAATTGCTAGATATACGACGCGGTATTTTGAAGGTGTTTCAAACTAGGAGATAGAAGTATTCTGCCTTTCAGATGGTGATGAATTATAGTAGTTTATTCAAATTTTATGGCATAAATTGTTATTAAAACCGTATATACTATAAAAAATTAATGACTCGAAAATTAAGTGGGCTTTTAAACAAAGTCACAATTGCATTTAGGCTCATCTCATACTCGTCCATTCAGCGATATTCTACTGCGCAGTTTGTTATAGCCTCCAGTATTTATTGAGCGTTATACCCCCAACTGTTATAATTCGCCTTTAGCAGGCGTACTCTTGCCTCAGATTATTGAGATATTAGGTCACACATAATCACATTAAATCGCATCGTAACATAGCAATTGTGTGGGCTCCTTGGCGTGAATATGTAATGAGAAATAAGGTCATACGTAATGACATTAAACTCAAGAAAACCCTCGAAAACAAAACAAAATCACATTTAATGTTTTACGTTATTTCCTTCATAAAAAGAATCTTCGTGATAATGAACCCTCTCGTTACTTAGAATATAGAATTAACCTTAAAATAAAAAAAATCTTTGGAACACAGAACCTTCGGAATAACGAACCTTCGGATTGGTGAACCTTCGGAATAGCGAACATTCAGAGAAATTTCGGAATAGTGGACCTTCGGGATAGTGAACCTTCGGAATAGAGACATGCCCCCCAATATTCATATTATATGCCCAGAGTTCAAAGGTATGGACCCATAAAATTCTAAACTTGGCCCTTAAAATATTGAACTCCAAATTGGAGCACACACAGAACACCACTTAAGTCAACTGAAACTATGTCATGTCCCAATGCGGGAGGGTCCATGTATACCACAACATTCATAGTATATGCCAAGAATTCAAAAGTATGGGCCCATGTAATGACATTAAATCTCAAGAAAACCAGCGAAAACAAAACAAAATCACATTTAATGTTCTAAGTTAAGTTATTTCCTCCTGTATCTGTATCGGTGTGCGCGCATGATCAGTTCGGATGTGAGCGCACACTCCATATAAAGAATCTTTGTGAAAATGAACCCTCTCAAATTAGTCTCAATACTTTAAAATATAGAATTAACCTAAAAATAACAAAAACCTTCGGAATAGAGAACCTTCGGAATAGCGGACCTTCGGGATAGCAAACCTTCATAATAGAAGCATGTCCCCACAATTACACCGGTGACGTAAACACATGTGCCAATCTTAGTTGTACTATCGTAATTATCGGTACGATGAAACGGTGACGGAATCTGACGAGGTTTGCCGAATGTACAATCACCCAGTGAATTATCGATCGACCATGCGATATCAAAAAACCAAAAGCTAGAAACACCACACTATGGTGGCGTAATGAGCGGGCATAGAGGCAGACTCGTAGATAGAAGAGTTGCTTCCCATGTCAATAACACTCCTGTTGATACCTCCGGGTGGTCCTACTCGAAACCTCCCCTGAGGCATCTCTCCCACCCGCCAAAATAATGTAATGATATGTGTCTATATTAATATTTCACTCTAAAACATGAATGCCTATTTAATTTTATATAGAGTTATCCCACATACATATGTGGCCCAACTGCACCAACTAACCAATTTTCGTAGAGTTATAGAATAGATAGATTTATTACATACAATGGACCCCGAGAGGTATGACTAGAACATAAACTGGTATATTTTAACAAAACAAACAAAACATATTATATAACTTGATTATAGTAATCCAGTCAAGTAGTTACAGTGATTTGTCTAGGGTTGATAACTCTAAATATGTAAGTGTTTGAAATTGAATGGTGCACCGTACTTATAAACTATATAATATATTGTAAGTCTGCATTCCGATCACTTCTTCCAAAGTGCAAAAGTTTGAGAGTTGTCAGGTCCCAACTATAATTGCAAGATTAACAAGTGCACCGCTAGGCGGAGGTAACGCCCCCGACTGTACAATCAGAGAAACTTTCTGGTTAAGCGCTATAAAAATGCCACATGTTGTTCTATATTAGCTTCAAATTTGGTCTGGTGCCACAAAAATAGAAGGAAAACTGAATTTTCTAAAAAAAAAACTGAATTTTTTAAGTCGAAAAAGGGTCATAACTCTCACAAAAATTATCCGATTGAACCGAAATTTTACCTTGACCTGTATTGCGATATTGGTAATACACAAAAATACGGGTTTTGCAAATAAACAATCCAAAATCAAGTTATCATCTGGAAACCAAAAAAAGTAGCAGAAAACTGAATTTTCTAAGTCAAAAAAGGGGCGTAACTCTGGAAAAAATGGGCCGACGAAACCACGGCTATGGGGAAATCTTGTCCCCCCCAGCTGGTCTATTGGCATACCAAAGATCAACTGAATTGAATTAGCGAAACCAAAGTTATGAGTTGAAACGTTCGCATGCCACAGAAAACTGAATTTTCTAAGTCCAAAAAGGGGCGTAACTCTGGAAAAAATTGGCGGACGAAACCGCAGTTATGGGGAAATCTTGTCCCCCCGGCTGGTCTATTAGCATACCAAAGATCAACTGAATTGAGCTAGCGAAACCAAAGTTATGAGTTGAAACGTTCGTACGGACGGAAGGACGGAAGGACGGAAGGACGGAAGGACGGACGGACGGACGGAAGGACGGACGGACGGAGGGCTCCACTATATACCCCCAAATCTCCATCGGAGATCGGGGGCATAATAATAGGAGTCAGTAGACAGGGTAACTACTTGACATGGATATGGATAGTATAAAAAGATTCATAGAGATATGTATTATACAGTCTGCAAGTGTATAATTATGGACAGTAAGATGTGACCATACTACTCGGTATATATTATATATGATGCCATGAGTGGGTAGATTATATTATTCTGACATTGGTTTACTGTCGTCTCTTTCCAAAAAGCAGTTACACAAATATCGGCCTAGTAATTTTAGTATGCACTCATTTTCTGAGGTGAATAGCCAGTTGAACTTCTCCTGATTATCCATCTTCCGTGGTCTACTCCGGATTGCACCATTTTCTACAGGTTGTTTGCAATGTTCGTCATCGCTAATTTTGGGTCACCCCTCCCCCGTTTGATCAAGGCCGGAGGTCGGCGGCTAGCAAAGGGAGTCCATACAGGCACCAATCAGGCCACTAGATTGCAATAATTCATAACTCAAAATGATATCCATAAGGATACATACACACAACTCACAAAATAAAACAAGGTAAGTCACATCGCCGGCCCAGTTTGGAATGGAGTGGGCTTTGCTTTCCTGTGACAATAAGACGAGCTACTGCATGAATGTGAATTCGGTCCCGGTAACCCTAACCCTAACATCTTTGCGAAACTCGTCCCAGTTTGATAGGGTCGGCGGTATTTATATACATTGGTGATGTAACGTTCGCTAATATAGATTCCACGAACGAGATAATTTACCGAGGTACAATGTGGTTTTGTACATACGTTATTATGACGGGGATCCCATCAGCCACAGTGACCAATTCACCATAATATAAGTATATTTATTTACTTTTTGTTGACATTATTTTAGTGATAAATGCACAAAAATGATGACGCTTTATAGATTTTTCCAAAAAAAAAAAAGGCATTCACTATGATCACCCAGTGACATATTTGTTTAGGACGACTGGAACTCGTATATAGGGTGTCGTTAAGTTCCAGGAACATTACCTCATTTTCTCTGCTGTCCAATAATGGTCAAAACAAACTTTGAATATCGGAAGTGAAACTTGGCGTCTCGATTGAGCGTCGTAGCATTTATCGGAAAAGCGGCATTTCTCGCGTATATAAATACATACACGGTGTAACACGAGAACATTTAATAGGTTGTAATAAATAATGGGTATTTAGACCTCATGATTGATTTGTTCCCGTCCAGGAACGCACTATGCACTATCATTAAATATAGGTGTGCGTTGAACTGTTCAACTCATTATCGATACTCCATCAATGACATTGCATAGCGAACATATTCAACGACTTTGCTATTATTATTCATTATAAATGAAATTAGAGCCAAATCCTATTGTTACAATCGTTCCCTGATTTTTGGTAACGCACACAAATTTCCACAAGGCTGGCGATGGAATAGTTTAGAGATTATCCTATTGTTTGGCACACGCAACTCATAACAGACAATTCACACGGGTGCTTCAAATCAGCTTCAATTATTTTACCAGAGGCCATGCACATAGTCATTAGCAGCGTTCTGTCCCCCGCACACTGCCATTATATTCCGTTACAATATATGCGCCTCTATAGTATACTATACCATGATACAAGAAAACCATAATCAGACATGGTAACGCCCTCAAGATCATATTATTAGCCATAAATATAAATTATAATATAAAATATATTTGTTACATTAATGCACCGCCTCAGAATTCCGTTAAAACAACTAATCCTTCAAATTATTACAAACAACTACGGCTTATTACTGCAGGTTTTTCATTCACCAAACCAGAAAGCTTCTAAATGCGGATAAAAAATTGTGTTCCCGCCATAAAATCTTCAAGTGTGCATGGCCCGGCCATTGTTCACACCTAAACATCGAACACAATTAACGCGGTCATAATAGTCATAATAGTTACACACTGCAACTATAAGACATCCAGCTAATACACACCACACGAAAACCCGAAATGTGTTGTCCTGCGAGATATCCCATCGCTATAGCTCAATTTGACACTGCCAGATTAGCCTTCCTACAATATCCTAAAACATAAAGCTTCTCAAATCATCGGCATAGTCAGTAGAAATTTCACGAACTTGGACATTCCAACTACAGCTTTTACCGGACTCGGGGTCGCAGTACAACTTTAACGCGTCCCAAAATAACCGGAAAAAACAATTATCTATTTATAAAATCCCCATGGGACCACAGATTTCTAAAATTTGTAGAACAGTATGCACCGGTGGCGTTTATGACAAACAGTCACTATGGCAGACTTGGATATTTTAGGTGTTGTGCGAGTAACCGATCATATGAGATGATGACATGCAAATATTTCACTGATTGGCTTGATGCACCGATGAACAGTGTGATGACAGTTATATTCTAGCCATTGATAGTCACATTAATTGTTTAGACAGTTGCTCGCTCTTTTTCCATGCACACGATGATTTAGGCTTTAGTTACATCAAGACAAGTTTATTTATTTCAGTTTTACATTTCTCGAAGCTTCTTTCCAAAGGGTGCATGTCGGGAAGGAATGTTTTCACCACACCGCCCCATATTCAACATGCCATAGCTTAATGTCATCTCCACTAAGGCCCATATGAGGCCACGGTAACATAAATATGGTGTTTTTGCAGTTATAAATCCTTATAACATGTTTTAAACTGTTACAAATGTCAAATACGGGCACAAAAGGTCTTTAGTAACAAAATTTGCACGAGGTTGTAAAAAACGCGTTTTTTTGCCCTCGGACCACCCACCACCCCGGCATACCAAGTATGATAAATCTCCCTTTTGTGACGGAACCACAACACCGATCTTATGTGATTCCGTCACGGTCGTATTTCAAGACTGATTAGGCTAGTGTGTCCGATAATTGCACATATAGTTTCACAGTTGTGACACTTTTTAGTAGAACATATAGATTCCTGGTTTCCTTTAAGATCTCAAATATGTGAACCAAGAAATCCGCTGACGATTTTCGTGACGGAATCAGAGTCATGACTTGTTATATATATACCCCGCCCCCTTTTCAGTGGCACTATATAATTGAGTTAGTCGTGTTCTATGACGGTCAGATAATGGTACCACATATATTATATCTATCATACGAACTATCTTCCACAAAATACGTCCAATCTGCTTCAAACTTCTCAAATGAAGTAAGACAGAATTTATCCAACCGCGGAAATACATCCAAAAACTGAAGTTAAAACAATCCCCGAGTGCATGTTTACACAGACTAGTTGAATTCTTAAAGTGAAACGAGCAAGTTTTTAAAATCTAAACCTTCCAATTATTGGACCATAAAATGTAGAAAAAATGTAGTTTGTATTTCACTTCAAGCCCCCCCCCCCCCCCTAAAATCAATGTGTTAGTTAGTACCAAACTTATGACGGAAAACCAAATCCCATATTGGAAATTCGCAACTATTTATAAAAAATACGGCAGCCAATTTGCGCAGTGAACCTATTTCGGAATTTGAAAGGGGCGAATATATAAATTATGTAAACACGAACTCATTAGCCAGTTCGACCAAACATCGGGTCATTTGACAAAGCATACACGTCGTGTTTATTTCCTTGTTTTTGTGTGAGAACGCGATCGATATGATTTCGAATTTTACACATGCGCTCTACTTAATTTAGAAATACACTAAGATTAATGTGTCATTATAATCTTGACGATATAGTGTAGGGTCTATTGTTTCTCCTTAGTTAAAGATGCACAATCCGATTTAACGCCTCTAAATTAATTACTATTTCTTCGGCTTCTGTGGTAAAAACAAATATTAGATTTGAGTTTGAGGAACCCACCCATCAAAGCCCAGAGTGATCAGATTTCGGGTTTTGAAATCTGTTTATTTTTAACACCTCGAATATTTGCCAGAATGCCGACCGACATACTCTCGATACAAAATTACGTTGAACAAAATGTTGATATATGACACTTTTTGGGCATTTTTATACTATAGTTGACAGTGGTTAGCATTATTTGTTCGGCTATTAATCGATTATGATAAATGAAGCGGCATTTCAAGTTGTTTTTGGAATCTGATGACATGGGGATAATATAATCAGATTGAGTAGCTTTAAACTCCTGGAATCGAATTAAGGGGTGGGAACCGTTTAAGACACACTATCCATGACTATTGCAAGGAAACAAGAGTAAATCACTAACCCTATATGTGCCTCATCAGAACCGACACATTGAAGATGTTATCTCGGTTTTCTAAACAAGAAAATAATGAGATAGAATATATAAACATATTCGTGAGAGGTTCTGATGGCCATGTACCAGCTATCAACAAGAGCACAATTGGGCGGGGCTAAATACGCCCGCGTATATGTTTGCTCATAGTAATATTAAACCAGGTAAATTCCAAGTCGAAAAAGGGCTTCAACTCCTGCTTTACAAAACATTGAAACGAATCCATATACGAACTTAACCTGTAGTCTTTGGCAGAGAAACGTACCAACTTTCGTTCCGCGCAATTAAACTAATCTGGAGCCATCGGTCGGCAACCAAATTTCTGTCAAATCGGGAAAATTATAACTCGAAAAAGGATCATAACTCCTGCAAAATTCATTGGACCGAACCATTCGAACATTGACCTGAATTTGTTAGCCGATAAAACACATACCGACTTTGCATGGTTCCGATAAAATGATCCAAACTGAAGTAATCGGTCAGAATTTTTTTTTTTTTACGACGGATAGGACATAAAAATAAATAAAAAAGACTGGTAACATTCAAACGGGCGTATAAAATGCTTTTTAGTTTATTCTCATCTTATTATTTTTTAATGTTCTTGCATGGAGGCTTGTGATATATACATGTGTGTTACAAATCACCTTGTTTGTAATATTCTTGAAATAAAAACTCTTAACATTAGTGCTGTTAGTTACAATTATATATATGTCGAAATTCGGTCGATAATATATCCGCATTCACTTCCAACCGAAGTTGTCAAGTTTCATCCGACAAGTATATCGTCTTCATTTCGACATGTCCGTTACAAAACGTCGTATATTGTAATCAGTCCGTCAACAGTATTGGTTTCCGTGTGATAACTTTAGTATTCATTATCCGATCGACACAAACTTGACGTGAGGTTTAATCACAAGAAAACACAGGACGCATCTCTCTCTTGTATTCGCCCATTTAAACACATATATGTGACATAAGAGGTCAAAATATTAATAATCTTGACTCAAGGAACTCGCGTTGGTGACACATGTATGCATTATTCAGTGAACAGTTATGAATTTGGTGGGGTGCATGGGTGTGTCAGCGGTGAACCAAGCAGTGTAGTTAGGGCTCGTATAAATTCTTCTAATTTGTGAAGTTTTACAGCAGTTTTTGTATTAATTATTTGCCCCAGATTGTATTAATTTGGTGACTGAGTGCGGTATGCAGGTAAGAAACGTCGCCTCAGTGATTCCGTTCTCACACAATTAAACACATGATATGCATACCCAGTTGCCGCTACATTGCATGCAGTACAGTAATATCTGGATCCATGGTCTGTTGTTTATTGGTCCTATTAAGAATTGCATTAATTTTCGCACTTCCGGAATTGATAACGCTCACCCAGTATGAGATCATACGAACATCTATATCTATTTTAAGTGGATAATTTCCAGTTTTACCATATACCATAACATCTGGTGTACTCGGTTTTAAATTTAAAACGTATATCAAAAATCTCAATTGGAGTTTCTCGTAATCCTGAATATTTTGATAGCCCCGTATTTCACAGCCATACAATAGCATCGGTTTAACTACCTTCCCAAACAGGTCAATCTATTGTGCAATTGAATTGAATTGTTTATTAGCAAAGTCAACATCTAAGTTGCAACATGCCATACAACTTATGTACACAACATTATACAAACAATACACAACATACATATATATCAATAAATGAGTTCATCTTATTATATGATATTGATAATAAATACAAATAATGCTAATACATTTGGGAATATGTTTTCTGAAATGGTTTCATATAATATTTACATTATATATAATATAATGTAATACTTGCTTCATGGTAACTTTATAAATGCTAATTTTAAGAAAATGCTCACTCTTTTCAATATACTTAAGTTAAGCAGTGACAGCAGTCTGTAGAATTTATTTCTGTTAGGGTTTTCCCAGTAATACTTCGGTATATAGGTTTCTCGCAGATCGTTGAGTTCAGTACACAAAATAACAAAATGGTATTCATCACATACATTTTCGCCACATAACGGGCATTTCGTGTCTTTACATGTACTTTTATTCCATCTGCATTGCTCTACCGGTAGTCTGTGATTGGCTGTTCTAAATTTCAGTAAATACGTAGCTAGATGAGATGGCATATATACTAAGTATCGGCTCAATCTGACAGAATCCTTCATGTTTCGATAAAATATGGCACGGCTTGAAATAGACATATTTAGATTGCCGAAGAGGCAACATGTGTGTTGCTCTATTAATTTCGCTTTCATGTGTTTCATGTCTGTCTTGCTTAGTGGTGACTGATTCTGCCACGCACTTTCCATATTTACTTCTCGCAGAGTTTCTTTGATAAACGAAATCCATTTAATCTTGTTTTGTAGTATGGCATCACCATCATTGATATACCTGAGTAGAAGGAATACATTTTTAGCTAATTCTGATCCTTCGTGCGATACTAGTTTTGACCAATATGATATTGCTCGGCACTTAATTTCGACCATTACGGGGTATCTCCCCAATTCTGCATATACCATGTAGTTTGGTGTGCTAGACTTCATTGTTGTGATAATTTTGCAGAATTTAAGATGTATGGTCTCCAAAATTTGAGTTTTCTCGAAACACCAAACTTCACCACCATACAGCATAATCGGCACAATCATAGAGTCAAACAATTTAAACATAATATCTAGAGGCAGCTGCAGCTTTCTTGTTCTATTCAAAAGGCCATACATTGCTCTCGTTGCTGTATTCTGGGTCTGCTTAATCGATTGACAGAATCTACCATTGTAAAATAATTTAATACCGAGGTATTTAAATTCTTTTAGAATTTGTATTTCTTGGCCCCTATAAGTGAATATTGGTAAGTTCTTTGACCATTTGTTTGTAAAAATTACCATTTTCGTTTTCATTGTATTAACTTGCAGATTCCATGCCTCGGCATAATCAGCGAATGCTGAAAGTGCACGATGCATATTGTCCTCCGAGTCTGAGAGGATCACGGTATCATCTGCATATAATAAACACAATATATTTATAAAACAGCCAATATGTTCAAAGTATTTCTCATCAAAATAGTTCAAGTTTGAGATTGCACAGTCGCTCAGAAAACTTTGTATATCGTTCACAAACAAAGAAAATAAAAGAGGTGACATTGGTTCACCTTGAAATAAACCAATCTGGCTGATAAAGAAGTCTGATTGCGAATTATTATTTTTCACACATAATTTTATATTGTCGTACATGCTTCGTATTACCTGTAGTATCTTACCGTTTATATCTGCTTGCATAAGTTTCAACCATAGAGCATCTCTCCATACAGTATCAAATGCTTTGCGGAAATCAATAAAAGTACAATAAATCTTCCGTCCGCTCTGTAGGTATACGTTTATTAGAGCATGTAGAATAAATATATTATCTACTGTTGAGTGACCCTTACGAAAACCTGTCTGAATTTTATCTACTAGGTCATTGTCTTCTGCAAACGACGATATTCGATTATTAATAACGGATGTAAACAGTTTAGCAAAACAACTTAGAAGGGTGATTCCTCTATATGATTCAGGTAAATTTGGGTCCCCGGATCCTTTGAAGATGGGTTTTATCATCCCAACAGCCCATTGTTTCGGAAAATGCCCACTACTCAGAATGAGATTAAAAAAGCGGACATAAATACTCATCATTTCACCGACCGATTCTTTGATATATTCGTTCAAAATTTGGTCCGCCCCTACTGCCTTACCATTCTTGAGCTTGCTTACAGCACTAAAAATCTCTTCTTGTGTTATAGGTCTATTTAGATGCGACTCGTGATTTTCGTTAAAGTCCATATCGACATAGTCGGAAATATCCGATTCATCATTACAATCGTTTATGTTTAAATCCTTAAAGTACTCCTCGAATTGTTCTATTGTGACGTTTCCTCTGCATTTTTTGGTCTGGCTGTCGGAACACATTTTGTCAAGTCTGTCCCAGAATGACTTACCTGAATACTTAGCTGCATCTCGAAGTTCTGAAACTTGCTTTACTCGCATTTCTTTAATTTTTCTATCCATAACCCCTCTGTACTTCGCGCAATGTTGTTTCATTATATCTTTATCTATAATAGATTTTGTTTTATTGTACTCACGCTTTGAATGGTTAAATTGATTCCTCAGTGTTCGACACTCACCATCAAACCAGGCTTTGTCTTTGCGAATATTTTCCCGCGTTTTATTTTGAGGTTTATAAGTTCCCAATGTACGATCGGCCGCAGTGTTTAGAGCTCTCGTTATAAGCCCGCATATATCATCAATATTTGTTTGGGATAAACAACTATTGTTTTCCAAATCAGTAAGTTCACCAAGAATAAGCGTAATGTCGTCGGAATTAATATTTCTGGGTAACATTCTCCCTTTTTGTGGGTCCCATCGTTTCGTTTTTATCATTTGTTCACCAACAGTGGAGTTCTCGTCGGTGAAGTTATTTCGTATATATCGATTTGGGAAATTAAATTTTATCACCAAGTGTATAGCTCCATGTATATCGGAGAATAGAGAACAATGATCGTGGACTTTGAAGTTTTCTATTTTGCTCAAAAGGCGTTTTGTTCCTAGTGCATAATCTATTACCGTGCGATCAGATGACGTAAATTTTCCACATTTATCATCACCACACCTCCCATTGACAATGAATAATGTCATAAATTTACATAAACCCAATAGTTTATAACCATAAGAGTTCACTTTACCTTTGTCTTGTAATATTCGATTTGGGACCTGAAAAGTCTTATCAAAATCATCGTCATTACATTCATCATCATAATATTCATCTTCTATAGACGACAAAAATGTATTAACCGTTTTACAAACAGTAGTATTTTCAAAAATATGGTACATGTCTCCCGTGTCATTGTCGGCGCTGACGTCACTGACATTGTTTGTTCGTGAATTAAAATCCCCCATTAAAAGAAGTAAATCATTTTTCATTTGGAATTTCCTTATATCATCTTCAAGTTTCAAATTCCAATCATCATTAGCATATCGCGTTCCTGCAGGGGGTATGTAGACTGCCCCCAAAAGAAGCGGTGAAGATTGTTTATCACTGGCATCAATGCGTATCCATGCGACATTAGAGTTGTCCGATTTTAAAGGAACAACGTACTGAAATAAATCACTCTTTGCCGCTATCATGATGCCACCCGATCGTGTACCATTACCAATATGTTTTCCCTTTACAACACAAATTTCAAAACCAGGTATAATTATTTGGTCTTCTAAAAAGCATTTCGTTTCTGAGAAACACAAGATGTCGTAACGGGTTATCAAATCATGAAATTCTTTATATTGCAACCTTTTTTCTAGGCCACACACATTCAAAGTTAAAATATTCAGAAACCGCGTTTCTGGTTCATGGGAGATTACTCCATGAACAGGCTGTCGGCTATCGACGCCATGGGAAATAACTCCATTTTCTGACCCCGGAGACTCTCGGCTTATCTCCACTGGTCTATTAATCGTGGTCTCACAAGTCAATCTGTGTAGGTCATTTTTGTTAAAGTTTATTTCAAATGAGTTCACATTTGAGCGCATACGTTTATCGTGCACGATTTTATTTACAAACAATTCGCTATAGTTATTTGACCATTTAACGTGTTTTCGAGCTTTACTAAAATTGTTCGCCTTCGTTAACGGTATTCCCATATATGTATATTCATTTACAGCTTCTATATATATGAGGTTACCATTTAGGGAGAGACGAGTTTTTGGCTTGCGCCCAGAGCCAAGTACCATCATTTTCGTTTTCGTTATATTAACAGTAAGTTTCCAAAAATGAACAATCATCAGCATATAGAAGCACAAGCAATTTAATATAGATACCTAACTCATCTTCAATCACATTTTCTATCACACCAAGTCCTTGTGCGGAATTTGTATCAAAAATTGTTGTAGATCGTTAAAGTAGAGAGAAAATAGGAAAGAAGAAATATTTCCTCCCTGCAACACACCAGAAGTACACGTGAATGTATGTGAGATACATACATCCATTTTAACCACGGATTTGACTCGGCTGTACATATTTTCGATGAACCTAAAACATTTGCCCGTTATTTCCGCGGAAATCAATTTATACCAAAGTCCTGGTCTCCATACCATGTCAAAGGCTTGTTTAAAATCGACGAATGTGCAATACAGTTTATGATTGAGGTGCTTATATATGCTTGATAACAAGTAAAGTGTCATTATGTGGTCAGATGTAGAGAAACCATTTCGAAACCCTGCTTGGTTCTTGTCTATATTATATATACGGTCTTTGGATTCTGCTTATCTGCTCATTCTACTATTAAGAATTTTAGTAAAACTTTCCAATGAGATTGAATATGGGGTACAAACACCACGACGTTAACACCGCCAATAACAATTAGACCCGAGTATATACTCAGGTTTTCTTTTTTAGATTAATTCAAATATAAGCTGGTTTTCTTTTAAATGATAAATTCCCAAGACATTTGAGATGTCAAATGTTGCAATTCTGTTTTTAGATTTATATTCGATATGAATTGCTATTAACCCGCATAATGATGTACACAAACACCAATCTCAAACATATTATGAATGCTTACATCGTTTGCATATAATGGTATATATATAGTCTTTAAATAATTGAATTTGTAACTATGTCCATTGATAATGGGACCATCGGAGTATCGTACCTTCGTAGTATTGGTCCTATACATAGTATCGACCCTTCGGCCATCGTATCTTTGGGTCTTCTTGAATATAGGACATTCGGAGTATTGGACATTCGTAATACGGGACATTCCCAGTATTGGGTCTTCGCAATATAGGACATTCGGAGAATTGGACCTTCGGAGTATCGAACCTTCGGAGAATTGGACGACACCCCATGCAGCGTTGCACTTGTTCTGGCTGAATGCTCTTCACGTTGATAAACAACACTCATATCTTCGATATTTGAAGTTGCGATCATTGTATTGGGCTTTAAATCAACAAAACACAGCTTTTGCTTGTCTGTATTTCTATCGTGAAACTGTCATGGAACGAACGGTATACTTCCTAGATTAATTCAGTCACTCTAGCAGTATGTCGATTATATAAGAGAAAAATGTAAGCGATCGTGTATAATCTCCCTTCACATAAACTACACGTTGCGTGACAAACAAAGTGCATAGCGGTGTGGAGTTGTTGTTTGAACAAACTGATGACCCAGGTTAGCGGAATGAATGCAAGTATCGGAGGCATTTATTCGGCTTTTGCCTGGAATTAACAAAATTTCACCAGATATAATAGCGCAGTCAAAATGGTATGTCTCGGGATAAGTCACAGAAATGTTGTTGGATTTCCGAATGGCATGTAAACCTACATCTTGTGCAAAACATTCGTGTATGACCCCCAGTCCCCGGGCCCATGTGAAGTGGTCTAGAAAAGTTAAAGTTGAGAGAGCAGCATATGCATGAGTCTATATGGTTTCCTCAAAATTGGAGTTTCCAGTTTCATTCTGCAAAAAAATCCGATGCGGTTGTGTACTGAATCGTTTTGTCAGAACAATAAATGTTTTGTACTTTTGCAAATATGGCGATATTTTCATACAGCGACAAGTCCTATGAGAAACTTCCAATAATGTCTTCGTTTCAAGTTTCCAAAGCATATCCCCCCCCCCCCCCACAATTACATTAAGGGTCACATCTTACATGTTTTATATAAATCATAATTAAGATTACTGCACCCAAGACGAAGACGACAGTAATGGATATGGCTGAATCTGGTGTAGGCGAAATACTTTGTTTTTTTTTTCAATCATACCAGCATTTATAAAAGTGTTTAATTGTTCAAATGTTCCAGACTTCATATCTTTCTGTGGTTGTTCATTCCACAGCCTCACGGCTCCAGGCATAAATTATTTTCCATATGATTTACTTCTGATAACGAAGTAGAAAGACTTGGTTTTCTTAAAGACATATTATGTACTTGTTCGGGTGCGTGAAACCGATGTTAGTATTCAGGCACTAGTCTATGCCAATTGAGGAATGCATAATTCTACTAAGACCGCCGAAAATCTGAAGCAAATCGACCGTACCACTCCATAGAAAACATCATCTGAACTACGCTCAGTTGTAAATATTTACTACTCGATTCGGGACGCATCTATCGACAATAAACCAACGAAAACGATTTCACCATCGAGGGTCACTGCATTTAATTAATACATACGATTGACGGTGTGTGTTGTAAATTTAGATATAATATTTGGGAAAATAACTACATTGAACAAGATTATTCTTCATTTCTATTTTATCACCATATCTGAGTGTTTCACATCACTTTAACCTACGAAAACGCGCAATACTAGGATAGAAGTACCAACCCGTGCCTCACGTACTTTGTGAAACGTATACATATCGAGAAATTTTTAATCTGTATCCTATTCCCATGCATTGATCAGTTATATAGGGTCGAATATATTTATAGCCAAACGTATGGAGGAGACAAAACACCGTATCAATACAGTTGTGTGTTATTTATGCGTGGTGTACATGTATATACGTTTGATTTTCTTCGTGTTAAATGTCTGTAAATACTAATTATCATTGTATTGTGTTCCTGTTCATTATATGTAAGTTCTCGGTATTACGGAGGAAATAAAGGTATATATATATATATATAAAATGAAAAGGAAAGCCACCCCATCATATCTTGACTTGCATGTTACTCCGCAGTCATGAAACCAGTGTACACATGAATTAAAGTGACGTGAAACACTCCGGTAGGGTGATCAAATAGAATAATCTTGTTCAAAGTAGTTATTTTTACAAATATTATATTTAAATTTACAACACACACCGTCATTCGTATGTATTAATTAAATGCAGTGACTCTCGATGGTGAAATAATTTTCGTTAGTTTATTGCCGATAGATGCGTCCCGAATCGAGTAGTAAATATTTACAATTGAGCGTAGTTCAGACGATGTTTTCTATGGAGTGGTGCGGTCGATTTGCTTCAGATTTTCGGCGGTGTTAGTAGAATGCTGCATTCCTCAAATTGGCATAGTGCCTGAATTCTAACTTATCAGTTTCACGCACCCGAACAAGTACATAATATGTCTTTAAAATGGGAGACGCACTTTTTGCATAAACCCAGCCAAAATGGGAAGAGATTTTCAACAAAGAATTCCTCTGGATCTATCTGGCATAAAGTCTTGAATTTCACATACCATCATCTACATCGTATGTGGAATCTGAACAATTATTAAGAGGCAACACCACACGGGATTTCGGTGTCAAGAACTGCTAGAATAATTAATAATTTCACACAACACTCCAATCACCAAACAGCTTATTGATTCGTCTCTTATGAGATGCTTCATTTGTATCATAATATTGAATTAGATTTTTAATTGCATAATATAGCATCATAACCTCATATATTATAAATAATAATAAAGAAGTCACAAATATTCCAGCCCAATGAAAACAAATGTTGATATGTAGTGTAGTCCACCCAAGCAGGGGGCAATAAAATGGAATTTGGCCACAATGTTAAGAGATATGGTGGTCAGTTATAGCTGGGTTATGAAGACCATCAC
Organism: Siphonodentalium dalli; assembly: GCA_032622095.1. Lineage (NCBI taxonomy): Eukaryota > Metazoa > Mollusca > Scaphopoda > Gadilida > Siphonodentaliidae > Siphonodentalium > Siphonodentalium dalli. The sequence continues at coordinate 155,523,951 of CP136066.1, read as the reverse complement.
ACAGACCTCATATCAGCCAAATTTTGCATTGATCAACAGACATGACATGAACGTTCTCAAATACAGAAATTTATTTATGGCAGCTGCCTTTCTAATTGAATTTCACTAATTAAGAAAGATTACGTCTCCCCTCATGAACTTCAGATATGATATCATGGATATATGAAAAAATCTAATTTACAGAAGTTTTTGCATGGTACCGGAAACAGTGAAGTTTTAAACAATTGTCATGCCATACAAGTATAGTAAATGAGGTTATAATATCCAATGGGTCGATGGTTCTTAGATACTGTGTCACAGTAATCGCTTGTATTAAATTTCACAAAGAAATTCCTGGCAGTTTTTGAGAAAATCCATTTTGAAATACCAGGAAATTTTGGCAAAAAAATGCGTCTGACCCTTAAGTTCATGGGCGGGATACAACAAATTCAGACAAGCCGCTATTTTCACGAATAGTTGCTATCCGCCATCGATAGTCCTATAACCACGCTTGGCACTACATTTCACCGTCGACCCAGATCACCATAGTTTGTTCTTCTGGGCCGATTTAATCTCAATACAGCCAGTCTGATCTTCGTGTTTGGACTCTTTGTTATGTTCGAATTGACGTCATGGCAAGATTAGCGTTACAGCCAGGGTTTATTTGATGCCGATATTTCTCGCGTTATGTTTTATTTGGGATTAACATGTCTTGGGTGCTCATCCTAGCCGCCGCAAACCGATTACATTTGATATCAGAGTCGCATCGCAAGCAGATTCAAATAGCACCTCGTTAAGCCGAATTCTAACTATGTTTCGATCGGTTAAATGTCGTTTCTCCAAGGCCAGCGAAGGTCAAAAAGATGTTTTAGCGGCTAATTGACTTTGCGTGTGATTTCCGCCGTGGGAATGTGCGAAATTCTTTATTTTCGAAGCGATATAATCAAGCATCCAACGCCGACCCTATAATTGCGATGGTCGTATGGGTCCTCTTCGTTTTATAAATCTGTGATGGTATACTGTAATAAATAAAATGACGTCAATTATACCCTTAACCATTTCGTTACTAAATACCTATTGGGAGAGTAACTCTCTTGTGAAATTTTTAGGTAATAAGTCAACAAATGTTTGTTGGACTAAATACGCCAATAAGTTAAATAGGTACTGTACACTAAATCCTGTCATATATGGGCCCCATCTCCTTTTATACTCAACAGAATATAAATGAATGAATGAATTCGAGCCATCGATTAGTGCAAAATACACCCATGTGCCCAATGAAGATACAAACAGCATGGTATATTATAATGAAAATGAATTTATGACTCCAGCAATGTATTCATTTTCATTATAATTACCATGTTATTTGCATCGTTCAAAGCTCACATGAGTGTATGGTGCACTAATCCATGGCTCAAATGCATTCATTTTTTGCATATATTCTATTGAGTGTAGAAGGAGATGGTCCCATAAATGGCCGGAATTAGTGTACAGTACCCATTTAACCATTTCGTTACTAAATACTTATTGGAGAGTAACTCTCATATGAAATGTTTAGGTAATAAGTCAACAAACGTTTGTTTAACATATCCTAAGCCAATACGTTAAAGAGGTATTGTACACTAAATCCTGTCATATATGGGCCCATCTCCTTTTATACTCAACATAATATAAATGAATGAATTTGAGACATCGATTAGTGCAAAATACACCCATGTGCTCTATGAAGATACACACAACATGGTAATTATAATGAAAATGAATGCATGACTCCAGCCATTTATTAATTTTCATTATAATTACCGTGTTATTTGCATCGTTCATAGAGCACATGAGTGTATTTTGCACTAATCCATGGCTGAAATTCATTCATTTGTTGCATATACTCGGTTGAGTATAAAAGGGGATGGTATCATAATGGCTGGATTTAGTCCCCCTTTAACCATTTCAGTGCCAGGGGCCGATCTCATCGCCCCTAATTTACGGTCTGTAAAATCGGCCCTAAAATTTTTTATTTATTTTTTTATATATTGTTTTGGGTTGAATCTTTTTGGGTATGCTTAAGCATGCTATAGCGAATTTAAAAACAAACTGGATAAAACCTTAGGGGCATGTTATAACTCAAAACTATCACCAAGTATTCATAGTAATAATTTTGATGCCCATGAAAAACGTAAGATTCCCTGGCACTGAACCTACAAAATAAGTCTGTTAAAGAATATAAGAAAAAATTATTAAAATTGTAAAAAATAATAACAAATGATGAAAAATTGTTAGGCCAATGCATTCTTGTATATATGCGAGGCGACCTATGGTCGACTCGCATATATAAGAGAATGCATTGGCACATGGTATATGGGTTGATACAAAAATCGGACCTGGCACTGAAAGGGTTAAACAAACGACAATAATTTCATCAAACGTCGTTTGTTGAACTTATTATCGGAACATTTATCTCCAATAAATATGAATCCCTTTGCACTTGTATAATCTGATCATCAGGTCTGTCGTCTGCTTATATTTCCTGAACAACCCTTCAGATGACTACAAAACCATTCCAATGTATATTTTTATAACTGTTGGAAGAATCTATTTAAAGAAATGGTTAATGACTATAGTGTTTGATTCAAGGCTTTTTGTATAGAAATGAGAAATCGCCAAGAATCACCAGAGGATATCACGAAATGTAGGGAGATCAATATTTTAACCCTTTCTATACTAAAGCATCATTGACGAGTAGTTATCCCATAGCAAATATTCAGATAATAAGTCAACAAACGTTTGTTGAACTTATTATCTGAGTATTTCCCTCCAATAAATAGGACGCCTTCTGCACTTTATGTTATCTGTCATCTGCGTATTTTCCCGAACACCCATCCAGTGCAGAACATGCCATTCAAATGTATACTTTTTTTTACTGGTGAATCTATTTAGAATAGAAAGAGTTAAGAGAATAATTAATCCACTTTTGTTTTTCATAGCATTGTCGTGAGGAACAAACAGATCAAGAAGACAGCTACTCTGCAGTTTCCTATATATGACTCAGTCATGAATTCAAAAAACCTTACCAATAAAACTCTCAACTCAGGAGAGGATATTTAGTAAAGTATGTATATGAAAAAGTTATCTAGAATTTATCTCATGAGAAGACAAGTGCAAAGCCAAGCGTGTCATATGTTCGATCCATCGTTTGTAAAAATGGATCGAGTGGGCAATGCCACGTTTTGTGCCCAAGATGGTCAACAAAGCTCGTAAGAATCAACGGAATCCGGATTAACTCCATTATATTTTGATATTTTCCGCCTGATATTAAAGACATATTATGTATTTGTTCGTGTGGGTGAAACTGATAAGTTAGTATTCAGGTGCTATGCCAACTGGGGGAATGTAGCATTCTACTAACAAAACCGAAAATCTCAAGCAAATCGACCGTACCACTCCATAGAAAACATTGTCTGAACTACTCTAAATTGTAAATATTTACTACTCGAATCGGGACGCTTCTATCGGCGATAAACTAATGAAAATGATTTCGCCATCGGCAGTCACTGCATTTAATTAATATATACGAATGACGGTGTGTGTTGTCAATTTAGATATAATATACAAGATTATTCTCCATTTCCATTTGATCACCCTACCGGAGTGTTTCACATCACTTTAATCTACGATAAAACCAGAAGATAATTCACCATGGGTTGCAGCTGTAATGGTTTTTGCTCTAAAACCTTTTACTCGGCAAAATCTTGCTGTATTTTTGGATGGAAAGTCTTGCTATATTTCCAACAAGTCCAACAATGGCAATAACTCCGACAAATCCATGGATAAAACCCAATGTATATGTTGGTATCTGTCATCCAATACTGGGCTAATATCTTTCCAAATCGCATTTAAATCCGGTAGATAAATAGATAGTTTATTTGTCAGAATGCACTTTAACAGAAAAAATACAATAGACAGATATTATGTCGGCATCCTGCCGGGATTGACATGGACTTTATTTAACCCTTTCAGTGCCAAGTCCGATTTTTGTATCAACCCATATTTCCTTGATCATTTTTCAAATTTATTGATTATAATAATGTGATACATTGATGGAAAGAGCTGTAAACTTGGCACTGAAAGGGTTAAAGCCGCTTTCCTATCAACCCCTTTAATGAATAGTATGCATGTGTGTCTTCTTACTGCATGCATGCATCGTACTGTCCAAATCGGCTAGCGGCCTATTGGCACAAACGGAAGCCTACCAATTTCCCACATAGGCATATAAAACATTTCGGACACTATAAGGCCTAAGCTATTTTTTAAAGCTGACAAATTGATGTCTCACGAACAAATACTTCTATAAGGAGAAAAACGTGGACTGCCAACTATTCACGTAATTCATGTGGCATAATGTGAGTGGAACAGAACGACACAACTCTGATGAGCTCTCAGAAACTGATTTGCCAGTATATGACGATAATTTACAGCTTAAATGTCCGTGAACGTCGCTGGAGGGTCTCCGTTGATTGGGGGATGTCCACCGCACCCCCCCCCCCCCCCCCCCCCGACGCAGACTAAACTCCCGACTTCGCAAATAGCATTTTCACCCCCCCCCCCCCCCCCGGGTTGGAACTTTCAAACTGGCACCTCAATATTTCCAATTGATGGAAGATTTCTGATATCCATTTCAAACCAACATAAATTATTCTGCTGTTGGTATAAAAACAACATACGTGTACTCCCCACTAAATATTTTTGGAAAATCAAACCATGAGAACAATTTCAACCTATAGAATGTATATATAGAATGTATAATTTCCAACTAATGTTGTGTCACGCATGACATTTCCAACTGTTGAAAACGGTCTCATGGTGCCCATGCAAACTGTCCATACACATGTACCCCCGTCGGTACCAAATGCGACAGCGGAAAAGGCATTTTTCACACGAATTTTAGTATTGACTGTCTGTTTGAGGGCGATTTTCACTGGTTCGTCTCGATTTAGAGAACTGGGAAAAATGTCTCCTAATTCCAGCCAAAATCGTAATACATGTAATTGCACATTATAGAAAGAACAATTATATATGACGCTTTCAACTTATTTCATCAAAATAAAGAGGTATCGGTGTACGTTTAGGCCAATATGAGTCACGACCCAAAGGAAAACTAAATCTGATAATCAACACCCGAATTATACGGATGAAGCCCTCAATGTTCAAATGTGCGGTGACTATATACAAATCATTGAGAAAGACAACGCCTGAGTACATATCTGATATGTTTGTCCTAAAATCCGGCAGAGTTACGCGTTCAACGACAAGCGGTTTAGACATTAGGACAATAGCGAAACCCAACGTGAATTACGGTACAAAATGTTTTCAGGAATTGGCTACGCAGGTATGGAACGGTCTGCCACAAACTGTTCGACGATGTTCTACATTGAAGGATTTCAAAACCGATCTCAAAACTCTACTTTTTAGACAATGTTTCCCGCAAGTTAATCGTTAAGTTTAAATCTAGTTCTTAGTCATCATCTTAAAGATACGGTTGGCCTTGGCGGTGGGTATCATGTGAAAATATTTCCACCAGTCAAAAACCGCCACAAACAGAAAGAACATCAAAATATAGACCGACTTTGTCCGTATACAAATAAGAAATATCACATAAACAGTATGTTATTGTCATATGTTTGACCATTGTTATGTAAACAAAGGCTTAAAAAGTTACTTTTCTGGTGTTTGTTTATATTATGATGGTAAACATAAAGAGCGTTCTTTGTTGGTCAATTCCTGATATGGAACTAATAAAGAGCGTTTATGCCATTTGTGTGTGATTAGCCAGTAGCATTCTGTTGTCTTCTGTAACACAACCAGGCTCTTGCTTAGGTGAAACATAGTAGGTCTTTATGATAACATGCTGTTTACGCGATGGTCATGGTATATATGAACGAAACTGTATGCGTTTTAATGTTTTTCTGTTTACGGCGATTGGAATAAATATGAATATTTTCGACAACAAAGGCCTCACGTGCCTTTAACTTCCTTTACCTTATTACTATGCTTTTTAAATTTTACATTTCAATGTTATTTTTGTCGCGCTTTGTTGTAAAGCGCATTGAAACTTTATTGTACAATGCGTTTTTAAATGTATACATAATAATAATAATAATGCTCCTCCCATGGCGCAAGAGGTTTAACGGACCGAAACATTAAAGAGCATTTGGTGTTGTGTTTTCCTGACATGGTCATAATAAAGAGCGTTTCTAACGGAAAATTGAACCCCGGCTGTAAGTACAAGTAGTTTGTATATATATTACAGCCATATTTACTGTAATTCGTGTATCGCTGGAACGTGACACAAGTGGGAAGATGCGACAGTTCACATAATGTTATCACAATCACCGAAACTTGGCATAGATCGGAATCAGATATCCCAATCCCAAAATTAATGAGCTTTGCATTGAGGTGAAGCGACTTCATAGTATAATGCTGAACAGTTGTATAACTGTGGGGTATATCATGCCATAAATCTATACTTTGCATGGCTAACGCCCGTAGAGATCATTTTCAACCAGTACAAAACCTGGGAACTTTTTGATGGTTTGACAGGGAACCTTATAAAGCCGAAAAAATAACACGGGGAATATATTTCTTAGTTATTATCTGTTCCTTAATAATGTACTTCACTGTAGATTAAGGTCCCAGTTCGAAACTGCATGCTTTCTTGTGACTATAAAGGAACGGGTAGTAACTAAGAAATATATTTCCCGCGTTCGACGTTACAAGGCTCCCTGTTAAAACCTCAAAAAGTTCCCAGATGTTGCACTGCGTGGTGGAAGATGATCTCTACGGGCGTTAGCCAGAGCAGAGATTCTTGGCATGATCTAAAGGTGGAGTTGATTTTTACTGCCGTGAAAAATATGTAAGATGGACGCACAGCAGGTTCGGGGATTATGCACTTTTATTGATTTTGATGGTGATAATTTCAACATTAAATCTTTATTTCCATTTCACCTAAAAACAAATCAACGTATTGGAAGGACAGCAGTCACAGACAATCTATATTCACTTAGATTCACTTAGATTGAAATATTTTTGAGCATATATAATTACAATTTTTTTTTATTATGGATGGTGACTTCAATGGACGAAATATATTTCTTAGTTATTATCTGTTCCTTAATAATGTACTCCACTGTAGGTTAAGATACTTCTTTTGGTCGCCAATTTATTACATTGTGCCCATCATCTTTTTCGCGTATATTAAATGGAACGGTAACTAGCGGACTATCTTTACAGTACAGTCATCAATGTAACGGTAGCAGACTGGTATAGTATGGTTTGAATAAGAAATGAATGTGGTGGGAGGTGTTATTGGGGGATACGCCGTTGTGGTCGTTGGGTTGGGAATATTGTGTGAACCATGCCCCCAACCACCACATCGCCGGATCCCACAATAACACATACACCCACTACATTCATTTCTTATATTTATATAGATTGTTGATGATTTGCAAATTCCCATAAAAAAAACTGAATGTAATATTCTTATTTATTTTCACAAAATCTTATGTAATTCGGCTGAACTATGAAAAGCACGCCCAATTATTGTGCTGACCACTTTTAGTGATTATAGGTCAATAATTTGCGACGTCGTGTTGCGGTCTGTTTTATTGGGGGTATTAAACGGGTGAATAATTGACAATTGACCAATCACCGAATAGGATTTAGTGTAACACAGACGGGCTACGTAAATATTTTCAGACCGATATATATATATGTCAGATGTTAAATATTGTTTGCGTTAAGAATCCCAACGAGTTCGCGCGGGTCACTGCCCCTAAATATGGCCCCTCATATGGCACTGACGAACAAGATATGGTTCACATAATACAACTTAACAGTTACCACAAACAAGCCGACTACGTCTTTGGAAGTCATGAACAAACAAAATCCCATTAAAGATGGTCTATCACTTCGTAAATACGCTTCATATCGTTTGCTATTATGGAGAGACGCATGTTTTGCATAAATCCAGTCAAACATGGCAAGAGATTTTCAACAAAGAACTTCTCTTGATCTATCTGGCGAAAAATCGTGAATTTCACATATCTTCGTTGTATGTAGAATCTGAGCAATTATTAAGTCATTTGAGAGGTGGCAGAGAGTGCATGCTTTATTACGATTGTTTATTTTCTGTTTCGGCATACTACATTAACGATATGGACAAATTTTACACGACACTGCAACAATATATGTTAATTCCGCGGAGATGGGTCGGTCTCCAGCATGCGTATTGCAGATGGACGTCGGATTGTGTAATCGTCCGTGCGATGGTGTCACGTTTCGACATGTGTCGCTAATTGTGATGACCGTTCGCTGAGCAAATAACTGTGACAACATAAAGCTCGAACAGGTAAACACGCGTATTGGACCAACGTGATCCGGAACCACACCGATTGTCCAAGTCAAATACAGTCGATGACGACTATCTCTTTAGCGTGTACGGGAATCCAACATTAGAACCCTTGTGCTATTGCGAACAACATTCATAATGAACAACATTCATAATGAACCAGTATTGGTAGTTTGGTAACGCCACATTGAGGCAACGCGAGGCAAGATAAAGGCTATTTTTAAAACGAATACGAGAATGGCATCGACAATATTACATTTTAATGCCATAATAATAATAATAATAATAATAATAATAATAATAATAATAATAATAGCGACGTGATAGGCTGGAACGGAAATTGCACCTTGAATATTTTCTACCTCTCTACTTCGACAATTTCGTTATGTTGAAGAATTGCGAAGTGATTGAGTAGATGCGCCACCCAATTTGTCCAGGATCTTTTTGCCCAATCCGTGACTTCTTTGCCACGGTAGAGATCTTTAACGTGCGCACATTGTTGAACGCAGGGACAGCTATTTGCCTCGGCTCCCAATCAGACGGTCAACCCAGCGTAGCGTCATCCCTGACAATGACATTACGAGTCTGACAATACGTCACATTTTGCTTCTGAAATCGTTCTCACAGCACCGATTGTGTCATCGATGGTTGATTTGTGATGCCCATGCGTGGTATGCATATGCAGAATGCAGATGGCGACGCAAATTCCGAATGAATAATCAAATATATCGTGAGTTAACACGCGTTAGAGTTGACAGACACATTTACACTATTGACATATAATAATGCTGTATGATCACCAGCGTACATATCATCATCGTCGTTATCATCATCATCATCATCATCGTCTCATCATTATCTTCCTCATCAACATCACCATAATCATCATCATAATCATCATCAGCGTGGTCATCGTCATCAAATTATTCATCATCATCATCGTCGTCGTCGTCTCGCCACTACCGTCATCATCATTATTAGCAGGATGATTATCATCATCGTCATCATCAACACCGTCATCTCACTATATCATCAACAATAATTCATCATAAAAATCATCATCAACAACAACACCATCATTAACATCACCAATAACAACACTAGTTATATCCATCATAGTAATTATCATCACCGTTATTTCGCATCAACAACTCGCTTCTTATTCGATCTTACTCAGTCCTATCTTAATCAAAATGCCTAAGCCTTTCTTTATTTCTGAATTGTGGGAACCATCGCGGTATATATTTCTGCCTGGCCCCCACTATGCTTTTGTTAATGGATATATGATATTCGTCGTTTGCGTCTGCCTGCCCAAATAACATAAGTTTTTACCACACCCCCCCCCTATCTGCTAGTTTCGACTCAAACAAATGTAGTCTATGATTGGCTGTCCTCTATCGCATGATGTGTGATAAATCGCGTAGTGTCATCCCTGATCATGACATTACGAGTATGACGGTACGTATTTTTCACATTTTGCTTCTGGAATCGTTCTCACAGCTCTGTTTGTGACATCGATGGTTGATTTATGATGCACATGAGTGGTACTGAGAATGCAGAATGCGACACAAATTCCGAATGAATGCTTTAGAGTTGACAGACATATTTACACTATTTACATATAATAATGCTTTAGGATCATCAGTGTACGTATCATCATCGTCGTTATCACCATCATCATCGTCGTCGTCGTCATCAATATCTTCACCAACATCACCATCATCATCGTCGTCGTCGTCTCGCCACTACTGTCATCATCATTATCAGCTGGATGATTATCATCATCATCAACATCGTCATCTCACCATCACCAGCAACAACATCATCACCCTCATCAACAACAACATTATCATCTTACTCAATCCTATCTTAATCAAAATGCCTAAGACTTTCTGTATTTCTGAATTGTGGGAACCATCGCGGTATATATTTCTGCCTGGCCCCCACTATGCTTTTATAAAAGGATATGATATGATATACGTCGTTTGCGTCTGTCTGCCCACATAACGTACAGTTTTCACCACGCTTGCTAGCTTTTTCCCATCTGCCAGTTTCGACTCCTAGTCTATGATTGGCTGTCCTCTATCGCATGATGTTGTGTAATAAATCGCAAGGTAAATTCGTAAAATACGTCTCAAAACAAAATTCCCTTTTAAAGTTAAAGTTTCACAGCACTGATCGTGGCATCGATGATTGATTTGTGATGCTCATGCATAATACTGGGAATACAGATGGCGACACAAATTCCGACCAATACCATGTCCGATTCGAATCCTCGACCGTATCGAAGATATAGTTCAGAGGTCGGCCCACAAACCAACTGAGCTATCCACTCCTCCATATATATGTATATACCTATATATTAAACAACCACATCGTGTCATTGGAGACTTGTATCGGATATCATGGATGCAAATGATGAGCGCTTTATTTGTTACGAATAAAGGTGACTACAGTCTGAATGTGGAAAAAATTATAAAGAGGAAAAATGATGTGAAAACGGAAAAGTACGAGGAGATCGAGGTGAAAAACAGAGGCAAGTGTATAACAATTGATCTTGACAACTACAAATTTGAATGTTACAAAAAGGACATAACTGACAAATACTGGGGCTGCCGATAGCCGTATATCAATTGAAAAGTTGGGACCTATATGGTGATAAGCAATTGATAATGAGAGGAATACTAAATCAAGAAGATTGACGATTCATTTAGTACGGACCCAGAATAAAATAATATCACAGGGTACACAAGCTAATATTTACTGGTGGATATATATAAACAACATGTCCCACCAACAGTGTATAAGTTCGGTTTAAAATCTGATATTAAACCCCTGAAATTCTCAGTGCTGTAAATTCAGCCACAAACAAAGCACGGAAATGACAGCAAGTTACAAACCTCCGAATTGTGATGAAAATGAAGCTGTTAATGACACAAATTTGACGGAAAATGATTGTTCGGACGACAAAGCTTCGACCGATGGTGACCAAAAGAAAACTGTCATATTTGTGATCCCCAACAGGAAACCTGGTGTGACTACGGAAATCTATTACTTCAACACAAGGAGACATTTTGACGACAGCATTAATAAAACGCTCAGTTGATGAAATGAATATCACAATGGAATAAACTCAATTAGATCAAAATGAACTGCGCGAATATGTTCACGGTGCTATCAGTGATATTGCTAAAAAATGAAAAACAAAACACAAAAACAATAAACAAAAACAAAAACATCCAAGATGGTGCGGTGCGTGAAATTCGTTATTCCTGTGACATTAAAACATCAGAACTAGAACAGAAACTGACCAAATTGTAATCAGAGTGTAAAGAACTTAAACGACGCAATGGACGACCAATTGAATGACCGCGATGTTGAAAGAAATACGTTGTGAATCTGTACCAGTAACACATGCAAGAGAACTAGAATCGGATGTGAATTGTCGCAGTTACAGATTGATAATAACTATCAAGCGACCGCGATGTTGAAAGAAATACGTTGTGAATCTGTACCAGTAACACATGCAAGAGAACTAGAATCGGATGTGAATTGTCGCAGTTCCAGATTGATAATAACTATCAAGCTTCTAATAAATTTGGAGTCTCGGACCGAGAGGGTTGAAATTGTGTTTCGGCCGGGGCAGAGAATATGAGGCCTTATGCCTTGGTTGGCCGACGATAATGCTGAAAAGTACAACAACGTCCATCGGGTGACGGTTCACCTGGGTATAAAAAAAATGTCGCTATAAAATCCATATGCTTAAAAAAAACAAGCGAAGGACCTCACAATAGAAACTTCCAGGTTAATTGTAAACTTCCGTTAATTCTGCCAACAATTCATTCGGATCATATAAATGGATTGGTTGAGGAAACTAATTGGTTATATACAGCAGAGTATGTTGTGAGCGTGTGTGCTCTTTTATAATACGCCGGCTTTCGTGGACCGTGATACATGTAACATTCACAGAGACTTGCACTATTGGACAACTGGCACCCAAAATTCTGAGGTGTCACAGCATTAACGAAGAATATTAAATATTCAACAAACACCAAGCATCATCGGGAACATGACACGGGAATGAATCAACGGAACAGTGTCAATGGGAACAGAAGACGAATCGATGTTAAAAGTTGTGCATGGTATTCGTCGACATGGAGGTCAATAGTTTCGACCAACTGATCGGACAATGAATGAAAGACAAAATATTGATCGATGCGAACCAACTCATGAAATTTTCGGACGCAATTAGTAAGAAATTCATTGATGTTTAACTAATTTACCTATGTTTCATTAATCATAACACATTTACTCATATGGTTCATGTTATAGTTATAAACAAATGTGCTACTCAATTGGTTAGTTATTCAGATGCGCATGATTCAATTTCAATAAATAACCACCAGAGTAAGAGAAACACACATGGTTAACTAAAGTGTACAATATACGCAGATTTATCGAATGAATGCGCATGAAACGCTCTAATATTAAACATTTATATTCAGAATTCTTCTATATCCAAATATTTGCTCCATTTTGTCGAAGTAAAATCTGTTTTGTCTCCAATGACCCAGTAATTATAACTAGTGACACCTATGGCCTATCGGAATCACGACTTTGACTCAATGAACACATGCTGTACTTCGTTGAACGCACAAGGACTTGTCAGTAAATTGAACGATGTAATAGATCGGAACGTTTTCATAACGATCCCGGATACAAGGCATAATGATGGCATGTCTCCATATCTACCTGGGTATCAGTGTGTATAAATGAGTCGAAACACGAACAAAAACATACGCTCGATTTTGGTTATTACGAAATCGGGTGACAAGCTTGTGGGCACAGTTGAGTAATTTGACTGGTTTTCCTGACCATTTGCCGGTGTTTAGCAGATTGACGATAAGACCAAAAACAACGACAGAGCGAAGAGCATCTTATGGGAGAATAAAAGACATTGCAGAGATGAAGCGGGACATATACGACACATATACGATAGTTCGGGACATGAACTATCTCCAGGAATTGAAATGAATACTTTGGTCGACAATTATAATTCTAGTTTGACACAACTTTTGGACAAATATGGCCCGGAAAAAAACTCGCGAGGTGCCTGTGCGAGCTGAAGCTCAATGGTATACTGAGTAGAACCGCCACTATAAAACAGGACAAGCGACAGATTGAGAGACAGTGGCGGAAATCGCAACTTGAAGTACATCGCCAGGTTTTTCGTAAACAGAAGAACCGGGTCAACAAAATGATTGACATGGCAAAGAAAGATTATTACTCTGAAATTATACCCGCGAACGAACATGATACCCTCTTTGGAATAATGTCTACTCTTCTTGGAAGGAAACAAACATCGGTGCTGCCGTCCGGATCAACAGCCGGTGAAATAGCTTAGACTTGCGCAGTATTTTCCCGATAAAATACAGCGGATATACAAATACATACAAGAAAAACCAATGTCAGAAATGGTAACGCGCTCAAGATCATATATTATATACACATGATTGTAATTATAGAATATAAAATATATTGGTTTCACGAATGACCAACTCAGAATTCCGTTAAAACAACTAATCCTTCAAATTATTACAACAACTATATACGGCCTATCACTGAAGGTTTCTCAAGCATCTCACCAGAAAGCCTCTAAATGCAGACCAAAAATCGATTCTTTATTTGTAATTGGCATAGCTTATCACAAACCAAAAAAATCAACATTATTGACATAATGTAAAGGACAATAAACGAAATTGAAATTCCCAACTACATCTTTTACCGGACTAGGCTTCTAGGTCACAGTTCGACTTTTAACCGTCCCAAAAATTCCCATTTCTATAAATAAAACGCCCATGCGCCCACTGTATACCAAGAATCAGCGACACATTATACACGCGAAGCGCGAAATAAAGTCACCGCCTCATTAGCATGAAGCTGGTCCTGTTTTGAAATTGGTTAAGGACAAGGTGGTGTGGTCTCAGTTCAACTTTCCTTTGGAGGAGGACATCAACCGTGTGTTTAAGAAGTGTCCTAATAAGAGTTGTGGACTCGGTCCTTTGCCGACCGTCCGCTTAGTGAAAAGATGCGTTGACTAGTTGGCACCATCCACCACTGCTATTGTCAATGGTTCGCCTCGTTTCGTAATATATCCGTCGCAATTCAAAAGAACGCTCGTGACGCCAATACTGAAAAAGGAAAACCTTCATCGTGAACTATTGGCCAATTACCGTCCGGTGTCGAAATTGTCTTGTTTGTTTCTAAGGTACTGGAAAAGGTAGCCGCAACCCAACTGAGATAATATCTGGACAAACACTCTCTTCACGAGCCACTGCAATTGGCATGTAGGAAAATCCACAGGGATACATGGCGTGTCGATGGATTCAAATGTGAAGTCCAAGATAGCTGCTGGTGGCCATGTTTTTTTTTACGAATTTCGGAAATAATCCATGACTCACATCTAGAAGTGACCCTGGAGATCCACATAAAGTTTGGTAATGATCGGATGAGGGATGTGGTCTGTTGAGTGTGCCAAAAAGATTTAGTCATGCAAAGAGTAAATTACCGGATGACTGCCGGCAGCCAATGGTTTTCAACGAATTTCGGAAATATATATATTTATATATAGGTCACATTCATCAATATCTTGCAACTGCCCATTGAGACAAAAAATGTAGTAATTTGAACTTCGATCTTATGATCAATTCTGATAGATCCTACCCCTATTGTGCACACCATTAGTGACATTACCTTTTAGAATGCAAGTTATATAAGATTGGAATTGCTATCCTAACTCCCAGTCATAATACTCTCAGGAAGAACTGTACTTGAAGGCTCCCCAGAAATTTCCATTTAGGAAAATCATAGCATATTGGCAGCCACACAAATATACACAATGAACACAAAATTATTGTATTATAGTATTAAAGGCATAGTCCGGCTATTTTTCAAGTGGCATAAAGTTTTCCAAAGTTTATGGATTCGCTTTCACTTGGAGTGATTTTCACAGTGAATTCCTATCTGTTGAATTCGTCTTTCGGCTATTGAGCCCAGCACGTTCTGTATATTTTTGGACATTTATGATGCATCTATCGACTTGTACACTTTCGATTTAATTGATGATGGCAGCAATGAAGAAACTTGACTCAATAAAATTGGGCAATGTTTATGCCACTTGAAAATAACAGGACTATGCATTTCAACGGACATAGCTCATTCGAACCTCCAAATTTGGATGGCGGATACGATAGGTCGATAAATACACGAAATATTGAAATGCCGGCTTCATATGCTTTCAAAAACACTTGCCAAACAAAGTCACAGCTATTTTCCAGCTGTTTTAAATTTTTCGCCAAACAAACGCTTTTAATTGCTACCATATCAGGAATAGAATAACACGGAACGCTCTTTTCTGTTCCATGTCGTGCAAATGGCTGTTTTTTTGGGGACCCAAACACCGTGTTCATAGTTGCATTTTCATCACTTCAATGCGTCTTTTTGGGTTACAGAATGCTCGTAGAAAGGTGGTTAAGATACTTATGTATCGACCTATTTCGATACCGGGAACAATTCAAAAGCGAATAAATTTATAAGTATGTTGAATCGCAAACCGCCATATGGCTTCAATGTATCTATATCACATGTTCGACAATTATTTTATTCTGAGTAACAAATAAAGTTTAAAACAAATATTTTAGTCATCAATTCTGAACTGCTCAGAAAATGAGGATTTAATTTGAATAAATTGTTATACATTTGGCTAAACATTTTGCCACAATATTTTTCGGTCCAGCGCGAACACTGTATACATATACACCTCACCAATGACCATACAGCTCTTCCAGATATACAAGTACCCCACACACGGCCATTCATACATTCCACACTTGCATATACATAATTCATAATCATATTTTAACTTTGTGAGAGAAAAATCCAATAGTTCTGGTAATGTCAGTGGTTACAATAGTAACTATTAACCAAGGTGTATCAGCAATGTTTGTATTCAATGTAGAAGGCATATAAGTTGATGTTATCTATCAACCACAACTTGTAAGTGATTGCACGGCGGGCTGGGGCAATATATCTACTCCCCCCATAATTTAGCCGCCATCTTGCCGGTCATTTTGAGTCAAAATGACGTTTTTGGTTCCATTGAGTTGGAATATTATAAGTAAAGGTATGCCTCACTTACATTGCACAATTCTGCTCATTTCTTTTTGTAATATGACTAGAATCCCAATGGTGATTTTTGGTGCAATTTTATTCTATTGCTCCAAAGGTCAGTTAACATAAAATATATATATTAAATGCGGGTTGCAATGTGCGGCGATGGATTCAATTTTGAAATCCAAAATAGCTGCTGGCAGTCATGTTTTTTAACGGATTTTGGAAAAAATTGATGGCTCCCATCTATAGGACACCCCGATGATTGGTATGAAGTTTGTTGTTGATCGGATGAGGGATATGGTCTGTGTGGTGTGGCAAAGGATTTAGTCATACAAAGCGAGAAATCCAAGATAGCTGCCGGCGGCCATGTTTTTCATCGAAAATCGTTCAAAAATGGTCAGAATCCATATAAAAAAAGGCGATGTTATATTGGTTTGTTGCCACACGAGGACGCCCGCCAACGGTCTCTCGCCATATTAACAGTCGAGTTTAAATTGAGAAAAGGGAATGGAATAAGACCACGGTCTGAAGGGATCTACAATCTAGATCAAAAGACATGGGATGTGACAACGACCGTATTATCAGGGAGTACCGGTACACAGCAGTATGGATATGGACTGAGAGAATCATGCTCCCATGAGACCTTGAGGAGTTGGTGGAAAGTTTAACAGAGAGGGTCAAATTGTACACACTAAATGAAGTTCCCGTCCCAGACACCAAAATTAAAAAGAAATTCTGAGTCAAAAAGGGGCATAACAGATAACATTCATTGAACCAAACCATTTTCGAATTTGACCTGTATTTTTATGATGCTCATGTCACATCTGAGTCGAGAAGGGACATATCTCCGTCAAAAATGGTTGGACCAGACCCATATGTTGGTGTGGATCAAGTGGGAGAGTTCAGTTGAAAATTCCAAGGCAGACACTCCCAGCAGAGACCCTCCAGCCACGTCTCCGATCATAGAACAACGTGTTTTTCATTTTTGCATGGATTGAAGATATGTTTTGTAACTGTGCTGCCATAGGACAGAATCGAATTACTGTACATGCAATAGTACAACAGGTATAATTAATTTATGTGGTTGCCTTTTTCGGCAATAATATCTTAGTTACCCATGTAGATTTTAGCATTCGATAATCTTCTAAAGTCTACTGAAGTTGACAGAAATGTTACTAAGTCAGTGATCAAATTTGAAACAATTGCTATGGAAACAAGTACATTGGGTCCACCCAACATATTATTTGTAATGGACATGTATGACTAACTTACCCAGCGGATAGTATTACGCATTGAAGTTTTTCTGAACAAAATTGAGGAAGTAATACACAAAAAGTCAATTGAATTGGCCATTGTGACATTATTTGGGATAATCGTTGTCATGGAAACCATAATTATGTTCATATAAGTCCACATTTTACCTCCGAAGTGAATGAATTTCTGATATAGGACATGTCGGTGGAATAAATTCTGAGAAATTATTCGCAAAGCGTTATCATTTTTATTTGAAAATGGTAATTTTACGATATTTTCGCTAGCAGTTGCCATGGCAACAAGATGTATGTTATGTATTAAAATTACCAACTCAACTCAAAAACTCTAATATTAATATTAACCCAACACAATCGCTCTATATATACGTCGTATGACTATATTTAATATTTATTTGTGAGGGTCAAATTAAAATTTACTTGATTTATCTTTAGCATAGTCCAGGCCGTAATTGCACAAATACCATAAAAAGTGGTATCTAAAAAATGTGATGATCTAAACTTAAGGTTATCAAAAGTAAACAATGACCATATGAAATAAAGTATATCATATACCAAATTGAACATAGTGGTGATGCCCTATTTTTTGTGCATTTATGAAAGGGAATGCCTTTATGACTAAAGCTTTAGGGTTGGCGGCATATGAGACCATCAATAAAAAATAGACAGAAAAATGAAATATTTTCCAATGACCTTGACCTTAGTGGTTGACCTTGACCCTACATGTCCTAGTGACCCAGTTCAGTTGATGAACCATTGATTGCACTATGAGTTCACATCATTTATTCAAACACAAGTCTAACTGTTTCCATACTGGGGCATTTTTTCACTTTTCCCCAAATATGTTATGACGTTACCATGGAAACAAGAAATTCTCCTGAACCATGACCCGCAGCCCGGGCACCCCCCTCCAAATTTCATGCTTTAATCCGGTCTGTCACGATTTTGCTAAACCGGGCTAAATGGAGCATATTCATCCAAGTCCTAATTTGGAAGGCTTGCTCGTGACCGCACCGCGAACTCCTGCAGTGTAATATTTGCCTGTGACCGCTTTTACCACGTACGTACATATTCAACATCATTATGCCAATTCTCACTTCTGTTCATCCTCTCTTCTAAAACTTTCCTAATCTATCTGCTATCCTGTCAAATGATAACTTAGCCAGAATTCCTGGCTGATTCGCCCGAACGACCTTATAAATGTCGTTCTGGATATTTGAGCGATCTGGGAAAATAAAATCCAGAATAGGCTTAAATTGTTGTCTCATCCCATTCCAATCACCCACCATTAATCACAATAGCATTTGTGTAAGTCTGTCGGTATTCTATTTGTATGACTGGGAATAAATATTGTTTATACCAATATATAGGAGGTTTAGATGGCCAGATATCGACTTTCGAAACAGGAAGTTTTTACATGTTTTGAAATTTTGTCAGCCCAGCAAAAATTCCCATGGCTGTCTTTTATAAATAACGTCCATTCTTCTGCATATCGCCGAAAAACAGTCGATAATAAAGAACGTTCTCAATTATCGTTTTTCGACGAATTACTTATCGATGAGTTCGTTGTTTTTCTTTTTTTATGAACTGAACATTGGCTTATGACATTCTGAATTATTTGGCGCTAAATTGGACTGTGGATCTTTAACTAATATGTTTCTTTTGGGTATGACCTTATAGTGAAGTGACTATGCACAAAATACACTTGGGTCTGTGAAAACAAAGGGAATGCACCTGATGGAAAAGATTCGATAAAATTCGAATCTGGATATCCCGATTTCGAATTGAATCAGACACACGATTCTGAATCACATCGAATCGATTCACAGGGCCCTATGGAACATGATTACTATTTTGAATATGTCTATATGTATACTATATGTATATGAAAGAATATGGCCACCACCATACAATACTTTAGTTGTTCTGTGGTAACATCGCATACGAAGTTCCAAGAAATTAGATTCTGATAGCTGGCGTCACATCTCGCAGCTATGTTAGAGATTTCTGAAACACAATTTGCTTTAATTTAAATATTAAACGAACCTTGGCGATGGTTGATTGTTATTCTCCCGAAGGCATAGGGACTAATAAGACATCCCATGCGCAAACTACACTTCCTTATTCTAAGGGGTCTATAACGTAATGACCATGTTTCCCTCTTAACAAGGTGAGAGCGATTTCATGCAAGCATTCGGATGGGCGCTTAGTCTCTGTGTCTTCAACAGAGAGAGAGAGAGAGAGAAACAATATAGGGTGTGTGTATGTATCCTACCTTAATATTTCGATACTGATATCACTGTATGTCATAGTCCTTGGTTCTGACACTAGTTTATAATAGTATTTTCAATTTTGCAGTGCAATGTCAAGGATTGTTTGAATGTCCAGTGATTTATTATAAACAGCTGGTGTTGACGCTGCTCAGAAGTTATGTGGTTTGAAACTTTTGATGTCAACTCCAACTTGAGTCATAATGTTGCGCAACCATCTGGCAATTGTGTTACTGTACACACGATGAAACGGCTTGCAGTAACTAATAAACAAAACTCAGAATTTTCCTTTTTAAAGTCAAGTTTGAGCTATTGTCATGGGTTGGCGTCTGTCCGTCCGTGCGTCAACAATTTCCTTTGGCACAGCCCACGGGCCACATTCCTCATCCAATCACCACCGAACTTCACACGATCGAGCCAAAGTTGGTCTAATGGGGCGTTCGTGGCCGCTCGGTTGCCAGCTGATTGACAAATGTGTTCGGTGAGATGAGCATGCATATGCAATCAAAATACAGATCCACCCATTGGACTGATTATGTAACAATTGTAAAACACGATTCAGAAAAGACGGATTCGTCATCTCAGGTCTAGCATTTGTAGGCTTACCCCTGTTGGATTTCAAATTGGCAGCCATGTTTGGGATTACCTCTAGGTGGAAGCTATCGAATTTGAACGATTTTCGATGAAAAATATGGCCGCCGACAGCTATCTTGTATTTTACTCTTTGCATGACTAAATCATTTGGCACACGATACAGGCCACATCCCTTGTCCGATCATCACTAAACTTCATATGGATATTCATGGTGGCCTCTAGATGTTGACATCTCTGGTTATCTCTGTTTTATCTTTATCTGTGTTCTCAGTACAAACACATTTTCCAATCCATTTTGTAAGTTCATTATTAAAATAGATCTTATGTCCGCCAACCTCCCGGTGCTTCCTGTTGTACACATTGGCTTCATTTATCATGTTTTTGTCCCTTTTTGTCGCATTTATTGCTCAGTCTGTATGTCATCATCTCCGTGCTGGTTCGTGATATTGCCTCAGAAAACTTCAACACAAAACAGTGTTGACGCTGGTCTCCGAAAAATCTTTTGGGCTATTTTTTGGCCAATTCTGAATATTTTTTGCCAAATTAAAAAAACCAGGTTATTTCCAAATTATATCCTCATTTACAATTAAATCCTCATTCACAATTAATGAACGATTTTGTTTTATTTAACATCTAACATTCTATATAATTATGTCCATAACATAACTTCAATTAACTTGTCTAGACTTATTTAATCCCACCATTGTTACTTGACAATATACCACTACCCACCATCTTAATGCATTTGGTACGTGGCGCATTGTTTGATAGTGAGCTGCCATGAGTGCCCTTTGTTACCCATACCCATAAAGCTGTATCACCTAATCAATTAACAGATGATCATACTATACATCTGATTTTCATGTCGCTCCCATTACATCATCCGTTGGGTTTAAATTAGATTTCTGATTTTGGGGTAAAAAACAATTGGCCATTTTAGAAGAACAAAATTGGCCTATAACACTGAAAGAACATAATACTCAAAATCGTATATGGTCGTATTGAGGATTCCACATGCAATGTTATATCTGGGGGGGGGGGAAGTTGGGTACTCAAAATGTTCGGCCCTGAATCTCAGTACTCAAATTGTTTGATGGTCTCGAGACAACGACCCGTCGATCTGCAAGTCAATGTTTTTTGATAGGGGCACAATCGTCAAGATTTAAAATTGGAATCAACTCATTGACCCCGTGTACTTATCTGATAACGATGTCAACAAAGCGGAAGTATGCGAAATGTAAACCCACCGCAAGCTGAACGTCTGCTCACCCGGCCGGGTTTTATTGCCGTGTACTCTTCCGCACTAAGTGTACCTCACTAAAGTTTGATAAGTAAATCCGGAAGACAACAACGTAGTAAAGATCGATTGATTGGACGACTCATTAAAAGCCCATCGCTAAAGTTGGACGTGCACAATCAATGGCAGTACGAGTGCCTGTCAACAATGGTCACAATCGCTGCCAGAATTAGAACAATGACTCAAACACCAAGAGCCGAGACGAGCCAACCAATGGGAATCCACTGCCAGACTGTTGGGATCTTCCCATGCCAACCTCTCCTCGTGTAAATAAGCACACGACGGCCGTATTTTAATGAACACAATATGCTAATATTGGCATTATTTAACCTCAATATACGCTCTATGGACGTAAAACGCGTTTTTAAATAGTCCGATATGGAATTATTTCCATACGAAATACGCCCATATTGGCAGTATTTAATCTACCTTTTTTCACCGACACGACTTAACAGATTTTCGCTCTTTATAATGTGTTTGTACTGCGGTCGCGCTATTCAATAGAATAACGGTTATACGCTCACTATGGGCTTATTTCAGAATCAAATCCGTCCATATGGAGCTATGTCTTGGACATCTACGTCGGTATTTAGTGGCCAGAGGAGGGAAAGAGTTACCGTCGCCTAGATCATGCCACGAATCTCTACTCTAGCTAACGCCCGTAGAGATCATATTCCAACAGTACAAAACCTTGGAACTTTTTGAAGTTTTGACAGGGAACCTTATGAAGTTGAAAAAATTACGCGGGCAATGTATTTCTTAGTTATCATTTGTTCCTAATTCGAAATTTAACGATTTAAGTGACTTTGTGAACGATTTTGCTTTGCGTCGCTTACAATCATGGAATTTCTCCTGGGTAACTAATTCAATGTTTATTGCGATATCGGTTCAGAAAAGTCACAGAAAATCATACAATTTCGAGTTTGAACCATCACCTTCTGTGAAGTACATCGGTGGAGGTATTGCGATTTTTATGTCCGCAACTCACTTCATTTCAAAAGGCGAAAAGATATCGAAATACTCGGCCTTGAACATATGTGGTTAGAAATCTTCACGCATACGAACAGTTTCCTTTTTGGAACCTTCTATAGACCTCCGAATTCACCTGTAGAACTCTGGGATAAAATATAAACTTCACTTGATGGAGCGATGGATACAAAAGAATCCAGAAATCACACAATTATTACCGGAGATTTCAATTGTAACCAACTGTGCACTGAACCAAAACAAACAAGATATATATGTGGGAAGTTTGGTATGAAACAGCTTATAGAACAACCAACCTACTTCACTGAAAATTCCCGATCACTCTTAGACCTGTTTTTCTCAAATAAACCGGATTTTGAACAGTCGTGTGAGATGATAGATCTTTTTTTTTTGCAGAATTGGTTCGATATCATCAAAAGAAGAATATGGAAATACAACGAGGCAAATTTCAGTGCAATGAATGAAGAATTGCAAACATAGGGCTCCGAGAATCCGTTGAAACATGTGAATTATACAGAACTTGCGACGGTGGTAACTAACAATATAAATGAAGTCGCGATAAAACACATTCCAAACAAATTTGTTACAATTAGACCAGATGAACCCGAATGGATGTCAGGCCACCTCCGTCTCCTTATGAGGCAACGCAAACGATTATATGCCAAAGCAAAAAAGAATACGACATTAAAAGCATGGGCTAAATATAAAACCAAGCGAAATGAAGTAATACCATCTATCAGAACTGCCAGCGACTGGAAATGAAGAAAAAAAACAAAAACTCCTCGGCAGTTCTTTTACTGATTCCTCAGTGTAGTGGAAAACTCTTAATAGACTCATGGCCCCAGACCACAAACCTATTCCGACACTTTGCGAGGACAACAACGTATACACAGATAACAATTATAAATCAGAAATATTAAATAATTATTTTTCCTCTACATCGTTCCTCCCCGAATCTGACAAAAAAGAACCACCGCTATTATCTAGATCTAAAAATTGTACATTGAAACTTATTAAGATTACACACAAAGATGTATTGGAATCCCGGACAAGCGTTAAAGTAGCAAATGCCAGTGGCGATGACGGTATCAGCCCAAAAATTCTAAAGAACTGCGCAACGGCCCTAGCAAGTCATATGTGCTATATATTTAACGATGTCCCATCTTTAAAAAAGGAGTATGCCATCGAATTATCGTCCGATTTCATTGCTAAGTTGCCTCTCAAAAATATTTGAGAAATGTATCTTTCGACATTTATCAAAATTTACAATCGGGTTTCACTCCAAATGACAATACGTATTCCAACTAACAGACATATATCATTATCTTATTTCATCTTTAGACGAAGGAAAAGAAATAAGGTGTCTTTTCTGTGACATCAGCAAAGCTTTTGATAAAGTTTGGCATAATGGATTATTGGCCAAACTAAGTAACCTAGGTGTGTGTGAAAACACATTCGACATTTTGAAAAATTATTTGGAAAATCGACAACAAAGTCATTTTGGAAACTACCCAGTCGTCTTGGAAATCTGTAGAATCTGGTGTCACCCAAGGGTCGATACTGGGTCCCCTACTATTCTTGATATACATCAATGATATAGCAGAGGATATAACAAGTAATATCCGACTGTTTGCAGACGATACCTCCCTTTTCTAGCAGTAGAAGATCCCATAATGGCTGCTGACGTCCTAAACAAAGATATATTGAAAATACACGATTGGTCTAACAAATGGCTCGTTAAATTTAACCCATCCAAAACTGAATCCCTCTTAGTTAGCAGGAAATAAATTAAACCTAGCCACCC
Source organism: Siphonodentalium dalli (assembly GCA_032622095.1). Classification (NCBI taxonomy): domain Eukaryota; kingdom Metazoa; phylum Mollusca; class Scaphopoda; order Gadilida; family Siphonodentaliidae; genus Siphonodentalium; species Siphonodentalium dalli. Next base: position 155,499,176 of record CP136066.1, on the reverse strand, counting down.
CCATCTCAAAATGGCAAATCAGCCAATATGCGAAGTAGCGACACATAAACACCTAGGTCTAACCTTTAGTTCCGATGGTAAATGGAAATACCATATATTGAAAAACGAGCTTATAGTAGGCTGTCCCTGCTGAGGAGGCATAAATTTAACCTTGACAGGAGGTCACTAGAAAGAATATATTTATAATTTATTTCAGCCAAACCTTGGCTGTTTATTTCACACGTGTTTCTGGGATAACCTGTGTGTCGACTGAGAACCTGCGTGTCAATTGAGGAGAACACACGGAGGATTTGTGTAAATGTTAGCCCAAACGACATTTCTAAGTAACGACGGCTTTGTTGTTTATTTCGAGGAATAATACCGCATCATATGAATTCAGCCCAAATATATTGACAGGTGTCAAGGGTCTAACTCTATACTGAGCAATAAAAAACTAATATTAATAAATACCGAGTATATTTAATTTAACGCCAATGGGTCGTTTATGTGCGTTTAAGAGTGTATTTATGCCTAAAGCAAAGTGAAATAACGATCTTAAAATGAATTGGCCGGTATATTTTATTAGTTATCAGGGTTACCAGGGTCGTAGTTGCATAAATTACAATATATTTTATGTTTATGCTAAGATAACTTGATCGGTATTGAGGTTAACACAAATCCCATATATGGAAATTCCAAATATGGAAAGTGACGTGCGCAAAACAGATGCAATGGTCTTACTAAAAACGAAGCAATAATGATAACAACAATCACCGACCCAGTTAAATAATGACATTAAATGGCGCTGTATTGCGTCTTTAAGAGTGTGTTGATGTCTCTATCATGTGATTAACTAATTAAAAATTATTTCGCCTACATATTTCGATAATTATCAGGTCCGCAGTTCGATTATGAAACGTTCAGATTATTGCTTGGTATTTGTTTCAAATCAGATAGCTGCATCTCGGTTATCTGGATCAGATATATTTATAGCGTCGAAGCGAAGAAATGTTGTCAAATTCCACGTCTGAATACGCGTCTTATTCTCACTTATACCGTGTTTATATCAGTTTTATTCTATGTGTTGTTGTGTATTGTATTACTTTGATCAAGGTTGCGCTTTTGTTATTCTCACAAAAGGTAAATTTGATGCGTGTTTGATGCGTGTTTACATTTCAAAATTGCGTCTGCCATGTAGAGTAACACTAACAGTGCGACGGAATTCCACATGTCCGAGCGCCATTGATTCCTTAATTACGACACTAATTTATCGAATGAGGTCAATTTTTCGCATATAACAAGACTCGTATGTTATTCTGCACCATTCTGACGAGTGCCGACTTTCATTTCGCATTATTTTCGTTTTTATCGAAAAATAATCGTTCTCTATGCCTGGAGATTCCCATGTAAATTTTTTCAACCAAAAAAAATTCATTGTTTTGCCAATTTCAAGCTAGTTTATAGCATGGTCATGGCATAATTTGGCCTAGCGAGTGTCGGTAGACGTTTCTTGAGTGTGCACAACAAATTTTGGTCCCAACGAAGCAGGCTAAAATCCTGAAATTTGTCAATTTTACTTTGCGTGTGAAGAAAATATTCATTTAAACTTCCAAAATTGGTTGAAATATGCTCAACAACATTCAGTTGAATGGTGACATTATTTATAGTCACCGACTAACTTCCACGATGAATCAAATTTGTTTTTATTGGTGACAATTATGTCGCGAGAGATAAAAATGTAAAAAAAATTAAGAAAATGTTAAATTTTAGCTCATTTTAAGACTTTAATTGTTGCTTGTAGATCGGTGTTAATTATCTTCGTCAATGATGTCATGCTTGTTAATAATTCATTTGTTCGGAAATACTTATTGGGGGTCGAAATGTATAAAATTTAACTACCACCACTTCCAAAAACAACACCGATAAACAATAACGCTCTTTGTTCCATGCAATGGAAATGGCTATTTATTGTCCTGATATCAGTGATATAAATGAATGCCTAAAATTAGTATTATCCTGAAATAAATTTATGCCACTTTGGCGAACATGGGACAATTTATGCCATTTAGGCACACTTCAGAGTGAAATCAGGGCTTATATTTTGGCGAGAATCCAAATCTAGATTCTCGTAAATATTCTCGCAAATTACCCTGGATTCTCGTGAAAAAGTATATATGGATTCTCGCAAAATCAGATGAAATATATGCCCTGGAAATATAGCAAATCGTTTAATGCTTTAGAATTTTTGTTTTCGGAGATTTATATATATGCTTAAAGACATATTATGGACTTGTTATGGACTTTTTCGGGTGCGAGAAATTGATAAGTTAGTGCTCAGGCACTTTGCCAACCTGGGGAATGTTATCATTCTACTAACATCACTGAAAATTTCCAAAAAAATCTACCACACCACTTCATAGAGAACATCGTCTGAACTACTCCAAATTGTAAATATTTACATCTCGATTCGGGGCGCAACTATCGGCTATAATTAAACCAAAATTATTTCGCCATCGAGAGTCATTGCATTTAACTAATATATAAGAATGACGTTGTGTATCATCCATTTAGATTATTATTCGTAACAAATAACTACTTTGAGAAAGATTATTCTTAATTTGTATTTGATCACTCTGCCCGTTGTCTGCCGCAGTGTTTTACATCACTTTAATCAAGGAAGACTGTTCAGAAAAACTGCATTTCAAGATCACCAAACAACTTTCCTTTTTAGGGCCACCACATCTTTCCAAAGATGTACTTCTTCCATTTTGCTATCAAAGACCGAAAAATGTCGTTAAACTAGAGATCCAAATACCCACTAAGGGCCCCTATATCTTGAAATATTAAAGACCGAGAATGTCGTTAAACTATAAAGACCGAAAAATGTCGTTAAACTAGAGATTCAAATACCCCCTATATCTTGAGATATTATAAAGACCGAAAAATGTCATTAAACTATTAAAGACCGAAAAATGTCGTTAAACTACAAAGACCGAAAAATGTCGTTAAACTAGAGATCCAAACATCCCCATCCCCTATTTTTTTTAGACAATTAAGAACGAAATATGTCGTTACACCATTAATACATAATTTGTGTTTATGAAAGTCTGGCACCCATTAGCAGTTTGTTTTCAGTACATTTTAATATTCATTGGAACGTAAACAATTATTCGCTGACAGAAATCATGTTAATATCGCCTTTCGTTACTGGTTTCCTCGACTCGAATACTTCTCACTGCTCAATACTTATAATTAAAAAAAATGTTCTGTATTTTGTGTCACTTCTTAATAGCATTATGTATTCTGCTATTGACAAGAACAAAAGTTGCAGTATACCTTAAAGGTACGGAAGGCCTTGGTGGGTATCCTGTGAACATATTTCCACCTGTCAAAAACCGCTACAAACGACAATAATATTCAAATATAGACATACTTTGTTAATATACAAATTCGAAATATCTCATAAACAGTATGTTATTGTCGTAAATTTGACGATTGTTATGTAAACAAAGCATAAAAAGTTACTTTCTTGGTGTTTCTTTATATTATGATGGTAAACATAAAGAGCGTTCTTTGTTGCTCAATTCCTTATTTGGAAATAATAAAGAGCGTTTATACCATTTGTGTGTGATTAGCCAGTAGCATTGTGCTGCCTTCTATAACACAATCAGACTCTTGTTTAGGTAAAATTTAGTAGGTCTTTATGTGAGCATGATGTTTACGCGATAGTGATCGTATATTTGAACCAAAATGTATGCGTTTTAATATTTTTCTGTTTACGGTGTTTGGAACAAATATGAATATTTTCGACAACTAAGCCCCCTCGTCCCTTTAATATAATTAATATAACATCCCTCATCCAATAATCTCCAAATTGCATATCTAATTTCAATCCTAGTTACACGTCACGCCGCCCCTCATCATTTGCCAATTGTACACCCTTTTTTTGCTGCTGCTGCAACTGTTCAATTTCTTTAAAAATTATTGAAAAAATGGCCCTCCCGCCCGCCGACATTTACCTCTGATTTGTTTTTATCATCGGTCCGCACCAAAATTGAGCACACGTCCCTATATAATATACCTATTTAAACAGAGTATACACGGTGGTGTAATAGATCAACCGTTAATTTAACCGTTTAGGTAGCATATTTCCACGTATACGTTATCACGACAAATCCCTGCTGATCTGTTATTAATGAACCAAACACTTAACATGTCAACACACTCTGGCCCGCCAATGCTACAGTGTATACACGTAACGGGGCAAATATGCACATTATATTGGCAGCTAACGAGAGCATTCATCATCAGCAATCTGCTCACCCCTTTTAGCCGATACGATAGAAACTAAACGATTTGTTACTTCTAATTACCCGTACTTAATTACACTACTTGCGTGTTAATAAAGTACGACCCCATTACCACTAAAGGTGAAACATGGGATTTAGAACATTAATATTCACTCTTACATAGTTCTACATTCAAGGTTCGTCTTGTGTAATCGTATGTCAGTTGTAACGTTGTGAAACTGCAACCGAACTGAATTATTCTATGCTAAATAGTTCATGGCTGACCTGATGCATGCATCTTAGTTTTCTTGTTCGTCCTGTCCTGGAGTACACCTCCTCAGTTTGGGACAACTGCAGCAACGAAGAAGCTAATGAATTAGAATAAATCCAATACGAAGCCGCAAGAATCGTAACTGGCGCGACAAGAAGTTGTAGTAAAGAGGTCTTGCTCCACGAAACTGGATGGGAGACACTTACGAATCGACGCCGAAAAACAAAGCTAACCCAATTTTTCAAAATGGTGAAAAGGTCATCACCCGCCTACCTATACATATATGTCCCCATATATCAGGGAGTCTAACAAATTACGACTTCAGACATAAAGACATGAAACCGGTTTTTTGTAATACTGAATCATAAAAAAATCATTTTTACCTGCAGCTGTGAGTCTACCACCGGAGGCTAAAAACTGTGAAACCATAGCGGACTTCAAATCTTTTCTTAATACTGACCTCGTCGTGAGCCCCCGTTACATGGAATTTGCTTACACAAGAAGAAGTCAAATTTTTCATTGTCGACTACGACTAGGGTGTAGCAATCTGAACTACGACTTATATCTCAATCATTTGCAAGACAATCAATATTGTATATGTGACGAAGTTGAAACAGTATCACACTTCTTGCACTATTGCCCAGTCTTTGAAGCCGAGAGAGATATATGTCTCAGCAACCTTAATAATTTGGAAACAAAAACATTCTTAGAAGGTTCAAAATCACTTCCCTTATCCAAAAACATTGAGATATTCGCTAACATTCAGAAATATATAGAACTAACTGGCAGATTCAAGCCATATTATGCACAGACCTGATGTATACGATCTTAGGCTATGTATGGAACAAACTAAAAACGCATTAAAATCAAAATTAAACTAAGTGTAACATCAATCCCCAAAGTACCCTGCCAAAACCTGCTATCAGGCACATTATAATTAACAATAACAATAGTAATTTCTTGAGCTGTATACATTCATATACATCGAAATGTACATTCTATTTTTGTCTGTATGAAACGGTCACCATTCATTATTTCATATGTGTATGAGATGGCTTAAGATAAGCATTATGCTTACTGCCAAAATCCCATTATAACCATCAATATCTCTCATCATCATACCGTGAATTTTGTACATTATATTGGTTAAAATAAAATATGTTTAAACTAAGTACATTATTAAGGAACAGAAAACAACTAAGAAATATATTCTCCCGTGTTATTTTTTCGACTTTATAAGGTTCCATGTCAAAACAAAAAGTTCCCAGATTTGGTTACAGTGGAATATGATCTCTATGGGCGTTAGTCAGAGTAGAGATTAATGGCACGATCTAACAGTGCCAGGCCAGATGGTTCGTGAATATCGGCCATTATGGTTCGTGCATGAAGGACCAAAATTTCAAACTTGGATTCACTGTTTTCCATTTGGTTATTAATGATGACAAAATATTCAATTTTATGATCATTGAAGAATAATTTTCTATCCTCGTTCATATGATTGTACCACATGTTGTTATAATGTGTACAAAATCCATAAAATGGCTCACTGGTTACAATAAGAAGAGTTCCATGAACTATTTAGGTATGGACAAATTCATTTCATGTGATTATAAAAAGTTTCAGTTGTAAGATCAAACCTATTTGATGGACTGCCTCTAATTAGAGGGTCAAATGTGTAACGTCAGTCACGGTCTCTGTCATTCAAAATATATCAATCACTATAGTATTTGTTTCTAATATAGTCATGTCTTGTTGATTACAAATGTGGAATACTGAATAAATTGTTTATTTTTTCCCCCACTATTCGAGGCAAAACTGTTATGTAACGTCAGTCACGCGTAATTTCAATCACGGTGCGTAATGTCAGTCACGTTATAAAAATACTATTTAATCGCCATCTCAGGCCCTTTTGGCACGAACATTTGAATGAGCTGCACAAAACAATGACTTCGTATCGGCGCATTTGGCTGGAAGCAGACAGTCCACGCGATGACAATCACATTGCGTATCGAAATTACAAGGACGCAAAATGCCTCTTTCGACGTCAATACCGAAGGGCCAATGAACAGTTTCTCAGAAAAGCCGACGAAAGGCTTGACACCCTTGCAGAAAGAGACATGGACAATATTTTCCGAGCCTTTAACGCTCATAAAGCACGGAGAAAGGCACCCGCCCAACATTTATTCGAAGTAGACGCCAAGGCACTCCGCGATCCCTCTGAAGTGATCGAATCTTGATTCACTTTTATGCTACGATGTGACGTTTGATGAATATGAAAATGTACTCAGATCATTAAGCAAAGGGAAAGCCCCAGGTCATGACTCCATATCATATGAGCACATTTTATATGGAGGTGAGTGTATCTTACACACCATCGCCCACATGTTCACCAAAATGTTGGAATTCAATCACATACCATCACAGGCGAAAATCGGAGTCATGGTGCCACTTTATAAAGGGGGCAGCAAACCAAAGACGAAATTTGATAACTACAGAGCTATAACGTTGCTTCCTATCCCCTATAAGATTCTCGAAAAAATCATATTTCATCGTCTGGAATCGCATGCCCCACATCTTATCCAAGTTAACTCCCTACAACATGGATTTCAGAAAGGGGTAAGCACCATGCACTCTTCCTACATCATCAGTGAATGTACATCATATAACAAAGAGCTACACAACCCCCTTTATGCTTGCTTTCTCGATGCACGAAAAGCGTTTGATACAGTGTGGATAAACGGATTGTTGTTCTAATTACTCCAGAGAGGCTTCTGCGGTAAAATATGGTACATCATCAAAACTCTCCTTTGTGGTCTACAATGCGCTGTCCGCTTTACTAATTCAATTTCCAAACTTATCCCCATAAACCAAGGAACAAGACAAGGAAGCATATTAGCCCCTCTTTTATACATGCTGTTCATTGATGATCTATTGGCTGACCTATTTTCAAATCCTCATTGCCTGCGATTGAATTCCATAAACTGTGTAGCACCAATACAGGCCGACGACATGACGTTTTGTCTCTGACAGCAACCGGTGTACAACAGTTGTGCAACGTACGTGGAGAGTATAGCCGAAAATGACGATTTTGTTATAACCAGGACAAATGTACGGTAGTCGTGTTAAATGAAACAAATTCTAATGCTAGAAATCGCACGATAAATACGTGGATCCTCAACGACAAACCGATATCCGAATCTGACAAAATTACACACCTTGGCATACCTTTACATCGCGAGTCACATGCTAGCAAGTTCTCCACTCGTGTCTGTGAGAAAATTAGATCAGTCTATCTCATGTTAAGTAACGCCGGTATGTATGCTGGTGATTTTACTCCACTTAGGTGCCTTACAATTTGTTCTTCGGTTGTTTTACCCAGAAGTCTTTATGGGACAGAACTAATGTGTGGACTCAGTGAGTCAAATTTTACATCACTGGAACGAGCACATAGGTTCTGCCTCCAACGCATCCAAGGATTGCCCACAAGATCCCGAAATGATGTCGTCCAATCTCTCCTTGGAACAGGTTCCTTATCGTCGATTGTTGATAAACGAAAACTATGTTTTTTGGGGAACCTCTGTAGAATGACGCAAGGAAAATCGTCGCAAGAAATCTTCTCATCACGATTGGCCGACTACCGTTCGCAAACGTCAACTGATGACTCTTCTTTTATCAACGATGTTATATCTATACTAAAACGGTACAATTTATGTCCATATCTCTATAACTACGCCACACATGGTAATTTTCCATCCAAAGGTGAATGGAAAACAATCACCACACAACACATTAACGATATACAAAAGCGTGAATGTGAAGAGCGCATGAGAAGCTCTGAATCACTAACAACGTTCGCACAAAATCATAATATAATGTCAAAATCTATTCTTTGGAGATCTTGCAGATCACATCCACAGGAAAAACATAAATTCTTGCTTGCTGCGAAGCTTCTGGCCCTGTATACACGTACCTCCCCAGAATGCGGACATTGCAAACTGTGTGGCAAAGTTTATGTTGATATTGTTGAGCATGCCTTACTGGATTGCTCTTCGACTTCAGAGTCGAGAATCCAAATGTGGTTTTCGATAATTGACATTTTCGGCATACCATGTTTTTTATTCATTGATGCTCTCTCACAGAAGGACCAAGTGATGGTATTGCTTGCTATCCTGTCTGACGATATCAGGAGAAAAATACTCAACCTGAACGAGTTTTCTCTCTTCGTGGTGAGGAATTCCTATGGGATGTGGTCCCAGTATACAAACGAGATCAATATCGTCGTAGAAACCAATATGCTTGTCAATCCTTAACTGATCTCCATTTACATGTGCCCCTTTATTATCCATATAGTCGTAACGCTATTTTGCTCGGCACATTCTGTAAATAACAACCTTCAAGCATATCATTTTATATTTGTTTGACAATCAATTTGCGAGGCACTCTACAACCACAATTTATGCATTATATCGTCTCCAGATAGACTCAGACATATTCGTGTTAATACCAACTGAAATTAAACACACGCTAGGAAAACTTACATGTTCAACTTCTTAGTGATACATTAGCTGATGTGCAAATAAAGTGGCCCCACCCCTTAAGGGATCTTCGTTTGTCACATCGGGTAAGCACCTGGCTCCAAAGTTGGATTATTGACACCCATAATACGTACACTCAATTTCAAAACTGACTTATATGTACAAAATAATTACTCATTGTTGTGTGATTCAATGAAAGTTTTCATCCGAGCGTGAATATCTCGTGTGTAAGTCCTTATCATGCAGTGAATTACTATATAGTCGTATGCGGCGTGCATGCTTGCTTGTGTGTGTGCTTGCCTGTCTATATATATATGTATGTGGGGGGGGGCACGCGTGTGTGTGTCTATGACTGCGTACATGCATGTCCATCCGTCCGCCTGTGTATGTATGTATATCTGTTCGCCTGCATGTATCCGCATACCCGCCAATCGACATGTCTGTCTGCCTATATGTACATTGTATGTCTGTCGCTCTGAATTTGATTTCAGATGATTATGTATTCATTTGTATATGTCTTCTTCACTTGTTCATCCCACTTGTGTACATATTTGTATTATGATGTTTAATGTTTGATCACAAGCTCTTCATGTAACGGAGGGTAATAAAGGATATATATACATACTTATGTTTACTAAAGTTATTGGCAAATGAGGCATCACGAGAGCCAGCAATTGGTGATATTCATGAGAAAATTCTAAGCGCTCTGCAAAGGAAGTGACTAAAGTCTGGCTAAAATTTCTTTCGCGTGAACGAGATTGTCCGATGTTATCACGAGCGGGTGTTTTGCCGTCATATACCATATGGCTATTGTTTTAGTTTACTTGTTTAGTGCATCAATATGTTGACTGGACCTCGTCCTGATATTTACACGTATAGTTCTGAGAAATCAACTTGAATAATTGCCTTCGATGAAATGTTATTTGACTTCATGTCTTAATGTGTTGACTGTATGAAGCAGACTGCATTCGTTTAATAAAGCAGTGTCCCAAAACGTTGGCACCAGACTCATTGTATATTCTATTAGATCATTGACAGTTCCTTCATCACACACGTTCATCGACTGACCATCTTCACTTTCTCTCCAAACAAGCCAGTTAATTTCCTCATTTGAGATGTTTCCAATGTCCAAAGTGTGTCCACCAGTTGGTCATCTTTATTCGATTCACATTCATTCATCCAACACTTGGTGGATTTACTTGGAAATGCATGCAAATATGGTGTGAACTCCAAACATACCTTATGAATAGCACCGAAAGTATGAATGAACTTCTCATGACCATTGTACAAACCAACATTTATATGTGATGTGGTAACTTCGAACTCAGTAAAACATGCTTGGGCCTTAGCTCACAGAATGTGCTTAATCCTATTTTCAGTGAAGGGAACGTATCTTTGAAAAGTGCGAACACTTCTTTCAACGAACATGTAAGATGTCTTATCTGAATCATCTAACGAATCTAACGAATCCTTCACACTAACACATTCTTTATAAACTGGTGCCTCCCGACTTATGCTGTCCTACTCATAAAATTATTCTACTTTCCTGCTTGTAGAATTGTCAGTGGCAGCAACGTGAACAGTAGCCATCGTTGAACTTCCAATTTAGCCGGTGGTCTTACTTTGTATGCCATCTGAAAGACACTCCAACACTTTGCCTTCTTTGTGTTTTTGGAAGTGTTGGCTTCAAAGCACGCTTGGCTCTTGCAACAGCTTGAACATAGGCACCTGCATTTTTGAAAGGTTGTTTGATAGAATTGCCGGTATCTATGTGCCATCCAAATAACATCTCATTTACTCCTCTCCGACTCTGCTCATTGTTTTTTTCTCTCCACTGCTTCTATTTCCTTTCTTTCGTCCACCAGAAGGTTATCCAGTATTAACTTCTCCTCTGCTCTTTTTCTGGTATTCACTATTCTTCACTTAAGATCACTATACCTCCCAGACTCGTTCAGTTATTTTCCTTCTACGAGCTTGCCGCTGAGAACTAGTGAGTGGCATGACTTGATTTGAGCGAAACAGACTAGAATGATCTCACAATTAACTGTTTTTCCAATGTGAACTCTCCTGGTACTCATGAAATTAAAATCGTTATTACTAAGGCCCTGTAAAATCGTTTGATTCTGGGACGCCGAATTACAACTACTAGATTCCTTTATAACATACTATAATATATATACATGTATATTTGCTGAGATTATCCTCCTACTGAGATAGTATGTGATACTTACTAAAAGCCTAATTTGTTCCCTATAAGCAATCCTGGAGATCTACTGTTTGACTCTGGCCAAATAATCATCAATTTCAGTTCTCTCATAAAGTGTCTTCCATTTTATTCAATCTGAACAAATGCTATGGTGATCACTGTCTGGTGAATTGTGTTAGATATAATTTAGGTAATTAGCCATCTTGTAATATAACAATTTCAATTGTACCCATGATAGCAGCTGGGACTTGGTCCAATGACTCTATTCCCATGTGCTATGTTCCGTTCAAAGGTTTAGCCTGCGATACAACAGTTTTACTACCCAAGGACTATATTTCTATTTGAGACATGTACATGTATGTGTAGCAATAATGAAATTGACGGACATCAATTGCATGGACAGGTGACTGCCATGAAGCTTTGCTGTGGCAGGTCCACTTCATATGAAATGGTCAGTTGGGTTCTTATATTTGGAAACGAAAATTTATTTCCCCATACTGTATGGTCTAATCAAGTTGTAACAATGTAGCAAGTATGTCATTTAACATGATCAGTGATTGACACTTTCCCTGCCACGTTCTATACACGTTATTTACGTTTTGTGAATACATGCAGTGATAGTCTGATAGGTTGGTACATGGTCCAGTTAAAGAATATTCAATTTGACAATTCCCTGTGAATAAATGTAGTTATCGTGAGCAGACGCGCGTTTTCCTCTCATGCTTAATGATCTGCTGACAACACTACACATTCAATGACCTCTTCAAATGTTGTTTGGTACTAGTGTCAGGCTATAAGTAGTGAGGCCATACTATCAACACTAGAAAGGGCCCAAGTTCTGTGTATTTTATGTCTTTTTATATTTAAGCACTATATACATTACGATCCACACAACTACATGGGGTATCGTTAAGCTGTTCGTTTCTTTCTAAGTCAATGAGACACAGTGATGTAGCATCATGCACATGTACATGTATGTAAGCAGTTGCACTACTTTTCCATACGTACAAGAGATATGAAAGCGCCTGTATATCAGTTTATTAATCACTGGATTATAAGTCACAAGTTTCCAGTTTGTAAACACTAGACTTCAGGGAATCTAAATATAATGAGTGTCAGATGTGTTACAAATAACTGATTAATATTCTTTATTGTAGGTTATTGTTTGACGACCTATGCCCCAGATGACTGACAAAGCTAATAAGAGGGAAATATTGAACATGAAAGCAAAAAACATAACTGGGAAAAGAGCATTATGTATAGTCAATAAAGACACCACCTGTGAATGCTAAATATGGGGACATGGCTGACATAAGCGTCATGCTCTCTACCAAATCCCATTCTCTAATATAATTGTCTTTATGTTATACTATACACTTATTTTGTTAATTTCCATGTGCATGATTAAGAGAAAGAAATATGTTTACAAATAACCGATCTTTCACAATCATGTCCAGTTGTGAATAATTACCTTTCGAAGGCTTCTACCCATAACTAAAACATTTACCAGTAGCTCTGTCACTTGGCGGAAATTAAGCTGCAAATGTAAGTGGTGAAAATTCATGTCATATTGATGTAACGCCAGTCACGACATAATTCTGACATTCCCTCTAAAAATATGCATTTTATGACATATATTTGTTTTTGCTTTACAGTCACACAGAATGCCAACAACATTTCTTCAAAAGGTGCTTTAGTTATCAGAATTGATTAATTACAAACAAACAATGCTAACCACTGTCATATCTAGTATAAAATTTTCCAAAAACTTTGTATATAAACATTTTGTTCAACCCAATTTGGTGTCGAGTGTATGTCAGTCGGCTCTTCGAATATTTGATTGGCCGCCAATTAATACAGGTGGTGCAAAATAACATATTTTTAAAATCGATATCTGATAACTTGGAGCTTTAATGGATGGGTTCCTCTACTCAAATATTTTTGCCCCCGATGACAAAGAAATAGTAATTTAGGATCGTTAATACGGATTGTGTATCTTTATTATACCTAATGGATTATGTAAACAACAAACGCTACACGCATTATCCGGTTTAAACTGTTTGATACACAGAACTATATTAGGTCCAAAGTGCAGAAATCGCTTGAATAAATCTCCAGTATAGAACCCCAACAGGCCTGATTGGCTTGAACTAGAACCGTAACACACACAAGTTGTGATTATGATGACATTGCTCCAAATGATCAACGCCCTAACGGGATATTTCCCCAGCTATTTTACAGAAGAATAACACAGGTATACATTATTCTCAGTGTTTCGTCTTCTGAATGTGTTTTACACTATATCTTTATATGGTTAGATTTTCAGTGATTACATGTTGATAATTACAATATAACTCGCCATTTCTGAGTTAATTGTTATCTAAAGTTAAACTTTTGGTAAAACGGAACTTCTATAGCCTCTGTTCAATCGGGAAAGATTAATGAATTTAAGATTCTATAATTTTGCTTGATTTTGATTTGATTTACAATTCCAGGACACCAAATAATCAAAAGGAAACCATTCATTAACCATGACAAAAACCGGCAATAGAATAACTTCCGATATAAGAGTTCATACACAGTGATAAAATTTCGATAATGGGAAGCACAAACTCGAAACTTTTCTCACTAAAAGAAGTGGAATTTGATTAGAATTTCCGTAAAGGAGATGATCATTCCAAACAAGATAATCTAACTGCATATGCGTCACTGGCTATACCTCGTATGCAGCTTTTGTCAACAGAGGTCGTAATCAATGTAATATGTATCGAGTTCAGATTCTTCATTGGCATGAGGTTTCTGGAAGGAAGTATTCATACACGGTGGCCGTTTGTTTGACAAAAGTAGATAGATCGCCATGCACTATTGAAAAATTGTTCTTGAGCGGAGTTCGTTTATTTACTAGTATGTATTTGTCGATAAAGAAACCTGCAGTAAACAAAATGTGTTGACAGGCCTGTCTCTCAGGTTTACTTCGAACAACCAACCAGATCCCTCGAACTATGTGAGCCAAATCCGAATGTCCAATTGAAGAACGCATGGGCGTATATATTATTTTGATCGAACAGGGATGGCATTACTCAGTTCCAAATCAAACCAGAGACCCGTATATATCATATGTCATAAGACAGACGAATCTTAACATTTTAAAAAACGTTCGGGGCATCGATTTCACACAGTAGCTCTTCGGGACGTATAGACCAATACGACAGTAAACCAAGAATTGTCCGCAACTATTTTAACTAGAACAACAGTTTTTCATTATGGAATGGAGTTATCTGCGACAGACTTGAAGGAATAATCCTGTATTACAGAATGATTCGCGATTCCATGCACCTATAATACGAGATTCTGGGACACCGACTGAAATAACTACTGCTAGTTCATTCCTCTCCGCGCGGGGATAAAATAAAATTAAGCGTACTATAAAGGGATACGTCAGCAGGACAACTAGGAATATTTCTGTGAACTCGACTCCATAATTTTTCAGCCATAATGCTTATATCGGGAAGTTCATTGCACAAACTGACGTTGTGGTGTATCATTGAAACATTCATCATGCCACTGGTAACAGGTCACGGACGTTTGATGGACCCGCCTGCGAGAAACAGTATGTGGAGGCTGGGATTTGACAACCCCGTCAACTGGAACGACAACGAACTATACTGTGGTGGTAAAATGGTAAGTTTGTAAAATAGGTCCGAGTTCATGGTATTCATACTCTTTGAAAGCACTTCTTCAAAAATGCTATTTAAAGGTACTCAAACCGATCAGACGGTCCCCATATCATCAAGATACAATAAAATTCTTCAAAAATACACTTTAGCAGAATCGATTTATTGCAACAAAATAATGCTAACCACTGTCAACTATGGTATAAAATTTCCCAAAACTTGTTATTTATCAACATTTTGTTCAACAAAATATGGCCGTATTATCACTAAATATCACATTATTTGACCATATTATCACTTGATTATAGAGTTATCCATCTTCGTCCGCAGTTTTGTTCAAGACCCTACTTTTGACCACGCGTTTCTAGGCCACATATTATTACACATCTCGAGAAATAACAAACTTCAAACATCGATATATGATCACCCTGAGCTTTGATGGGTGGGTTCCTCAACTCGAATCAAATATTTTTACCCCCGCCCGAAGCCAAAGAATAGTCATTTAGGAGCGTCGTATCGGATTGAGTACATTTAATACCACTTCTTCTAGCTTCAATCCTGCCAAGTGTTATTGCGATTTAATATCAATCGCTATCTAATCGTGAACCCCAATTAAGTATATTTCATTGTACAATCATACGATTGTCAGGATCCTCTTCTCCAGATTTCTGAATTTCAGACATTCACAAAAAAGACAGACTAAATCAAGTATCAACATAACACATAGTTGTGTTATGTTGATACTTGATTTAGTCTGTCTTTTTGTCGTTTTAGTCACTATATAGGCCATATCAGACGTCAGTTTTATGGTTGGAAGAAATACCACACATGAAAAACAATCCTGCAATAGTGTATCTGTCATTTGTGGAATGAGGTCCACAGAGGGTGAATTTCAAATTCAAGTTCTGGGAACCTCATATATATTAGGCCTTAATTACGCATAGGATCAAATTGTAATTACCCATTTGAAGTTGGTGTTCACCCATATAAGAGCATGCATTGTCACTTTTTTTTCCGCAAAATTTCTGGAAGCTCCAGTCATAGAAGGGTTAAAGTTGGGGTATAACAACTTAACTAAATGGCCACGAGACATATACAATAAATGAGGGGGCCTCGGTGGCTCAATCGGTGAGGGGAACAACTCCAAGCCGTTTCGCCCTCCAGCGCTGGCGATAAGGGTTCAAATCCACATGTTTCAATCGTGGACTTTGTAACTCGAAATCGTTAGCTGGTGGAGTTGCCAGTTACTCGCCTATGACCAGTGGTTTGCCGCACATGGTCGACGAGTTTATCAGCCATTGAAATCACTGTTAGGTTAGCCTGAAGTGTGCGTATTTCCTCGACCACTAAAACTGGCAATGTTGTGATATGGCATTAGTTGCTGATAGTGACATTAAACCCCAATCAATCAATCATAGACAATAAATGAATATGAAATTCATTTTAAGATGATACTCGATCACCTCGATAATTCATTTTATCTTCTGCAAATTAGGGGGATATAGAAACTGAACAAAAGGGGGAAATAACTGAAAACAATGTTAATTTGAGACTATATTTACTTCCCAGATGATGAAGCCTAAGCAGAATTAGATCACCAGAGGTCAATAGTGATGCTAGTCCGCTGTGTAGGATAGCGTCACTAAATTCAACCTCGAGTGACCTCATTCTGCAAATGACAGACACAATTTCAAGACTTAACACCTACCCGAGTCTCTGCATGTTGTTGCGTGCAGTGATATCACAACAAAAGGTCTGCCTGACTATTCATGTATTTTCACTTCTGTCGCACAAGCGTTGTAAGCAGCCCAATATAGTATTCGAAAATAACCGGAAAACTACCATGTCTTAATCCTGTCGATCTTTAGTATATGAATTCCCAACTCATTTATGAAAGTATACATTGGAATGGCATATTATTCATTTAGATCGAGGGATGTTCAGGAAATATAAGCAGACGACAGATAATAATACAAATGCAGAAGAAATTATATTTATTAGCGGGAAATGTTCAGATAATAAGTTCAACAGATGACCGTTTGTTGAACTTATTATCTGAACATTTCCTAAGGGTAACAATACTCGTCGATGAGCTAGTATTTAGCAAATAAAGGATTAAAGCCCTCACAAATCATAATATTGATCACCCTATAATTCAGCAGCTTTTAGAACTCAATCTTGTCCTAGTCCTTTGTCAGATCGGCATCTCCTTGTGTTGGGTATCTATAGTCCAACATACCCTCGCGCAAATACGCACATAATCGACACATAAAGTGAAATAGGTACATTATGTAATTATTTGATTCTGAAATAAGCAGATAATGTAATCATGTCCGTTATTATTTTTATATTATGGCGCGGACCACAGTTAAAACACATGTTAAAGAGCGTACACCTGAAAAGTCGTGAGTTGGTTTATATATGTCATTGTGCGCACGTAATCTGCTTAGAATCGCCTCATTGTGAGTCGATAATGTTTCAGCACATTATCGACACAAAATAAGGCGATTCTCAGCAGATTATCAACATAAAACAAGTTCTATTGTAAGCAGATAATGCGCGGCTTTTCGGAATAACAGGATGTATAGTCATGTTGGGATCAATGCTAATGAACGTGTGTGACTCCAAGCGCAGCTCGATGCTTCGACCCTGAGGAATCGCACATAGCGAATTACGATCTCGAATCAATTCCAATTTACGAACTATATGGCAACAGAGGTGGGATGATCAAACTTCAGAACAAACTTCGACGAAATTCAATCAAATGGTGGTCATGATAATGTTCCACTTCCATTACGGAGGGATGAATTTTGCGAAATTGTTCATACATTCATTACTTCTTAAACATACAAGTATATTCGTATTGACAAATAGTTATGCTGAAGGGGTCACTCTCGCTTACTAAAGTGTTGAGGGGTACACATGTTTCGAAAATGTGCTGTAGGTTCACATGTTTTGAAATATCGTTCGATCTGACGTCGTTTAGTTTTGCATCTGTCGCGATTTCTGCTGGAAAAATTGTTTGCGTTCCAATGGAAATGGCACTGATAATAAATTGTTGATGGGCACCAGACTTTCAGTATACAGTTAACGTAAATAATTCAGCGCCGATAGCAAATCATGTATACCCTACAGCCCACTTTCAAAATGTGTGTACCATTTGAGCACTGTCAATGTGAAAGTGGCCCCATGTCAAAAGTGGTATACTGCGTTTTGGCAATAAAACAGGTTTACTTGTACGCCCAAAATATTCTAATGCTGGGGGAGTATTTCCCTAATATCACAATGGCTGATATATTAAGACAACTAATGATATACACATTCTGAAAGAGATAGACCTTTTTTAAATTATCGTATTAGCTAGATTACACATATAATATATATGCCGAGTATCATCTTAAAATGAATTTCATGTTCATTTATTGTCTATGTCTCGTGGTCCTTTAGTTAATTTGTTATACCCCGACTTTAACCATTCCATGACTGGATCTTCCTGAAATTTTGCGAAAACCCTGTAAAAATGCATTCTCTTATATACGCACTCCCATTGGATGCCTTTCATATAAAAGAGAATACACTGGCCTAACAATATTTACCTTGACAGGGTAAGCCAGTGCATTCTCTTATATATGCGAGGCTCCCTGTGGGGAAACTCGCATATATAAGATAATACATCGCATGGTATTTAATGCAGCACCAGCGCAGTTCCCGTCATGAAAGGATTAAGAAGAAAAATGCTGCCTGTCTGTCCGCCAGTCTGGGCATATATCTCATGGTTCTGGAAGAGTGACCTACATGAATCGATCGCGGTTAATTTTGTCGAGAAATAACTAAGCCCCAACCAATTGTTTTAACAGTATTCCGTGAGATGAAAGCTTATAATATTATGATTAAATTATATATACATAAATATATTTAATCCTGAACCGCATAAGAACAGGACTGAATCCTCAGTTCTCGACTTAACATAGCTATTATTTTGAACTTGCAAAGAGAACCATAGTTACAAACAGCAAAACATGATTGAGGGTATATAACATGACCCACGGCATTCAAGAGAGTAGAAACATGTGCCTTGCATATCGCTCCAAATGTTCAGTTAAGATTTCTTTTAGTCGCCGACTGAGATAAACAACTTAGCCATCCAAAGTTTTCTCTGCATTAAACGGGAGACAAATAGTCTTTCGACCAACAGCAAAGTTTCGAATTGTTAGTATGAACGGTAGACACCCAAACCTAGTGCACCACCGCTCGCCACCAGAGTTATCTCAGTTATTACAACATTATAACCAGGGCATATATGGTACCATAGGTCTGAGTACACACGCAACTGGTCCCAGATTTCAATCCAGCTTTCGTCAACACTAAATTAATATAGCTGATACTTTCCGGCTAGCAGATTTCATACTCAATATTTCTAGCCCTCTACTTACTTAAATTATAACTTAACGGTCGCCAATGTGAAGAGCGATGAGACACCAATTAATCCCCTATATATGCATACGTTCTGTCAGTATATATGCATGGGTTCGGACTTATAGCTATTTCCACAGGTAATTCAATAAATGTGTTCTAAATTCATCGACATTTGGTGTAGAATAACATTCCCGAACCAAGCAGTCGTAACTTATGGAACCGCTGTTTTCAAATAGAGAGATTTGTATTAGCTGATCGGTCCAAAACTGCGTGTTTACTCACACCGTGTCGACAGAGATTATACATTGTGCTTCTGGAGCAATTCAATTGGAAACGTGATGAATGCACAATGCCTCATTCCAAAAACAATTGCATATTTACGAAGGCAAGAAGAACACAAACAGAGCATTCCTTGTTTGGATGAGACATCAGTGCGGCCGGTCGCGAGACGTCCTGCTCTCGACCTTGGACAACCACGAGACTCCACGGATATTTTTTCGCACGCAAATATTATGTTGCCGCCGAAATTAAGACATACACAACAGGATTTGGACAAAGCTGGCCCAAGGAAACTTTTTTATAGCTGACATGCAAGCAATATATGGATCAGTTCGTTACGAATGTTCACGAATGTAAATGATTAATGTCAACATGCCCGACTGATCTGGAAGAGCGGACTGACCCCATCCACGCAGCATACAATTTTAAGTGGCAGCGCCAGGGGCAAAGGCGCCCTTTTGACAAATGACGATGTTTTGATACAATACATACCGTGATACCTGCGCATGCCACGGTGGGGAATCACATGGTTTCGAGGTTGCTGAGTACCACGCATTCAAAATGTGCAAGTGCACAAAGTCATAATATACGAGGAACTGACACAAAACATAGCAGTTTGACTCTTACGAGCATATGCTGGCTTATTTTTGAAACAAGTTCATACCTTATTTGTTTGGAAATACTTAGTGGTTTTCTATAACATTCGGACCAAAGTTGCCAGTCGGGGTGCGTGGAAAACACCAGTCCATACATCTTGGAAAATCCTTCGACTGACAACTTTGGTCAGAATGTTAGAGCAAACAAATCTGAATTTGGACATAAATGAGGTATTAGCTTGTTTGAAAGATAGTATAGCATCTATTCGTAGCTGTCAAATACTATGTAATATGGCATATCTTAGTTTACTACGCTTTTCCTCGCTTCTGGTCGCTTTTTAGATCGCCTCGGACATTTTGAATGCGTGATACTCATCAACTCGAAACCACGTGATTCCCCACCGTGCACGCGGTGGCACTTCAGTTGCCACTTTTAATTATAGGGAACGTCGTCTACGTGGATATGTACTAGTTTTTTTATTCTCAGGGCCCAAGACGTGCAGGAATATGTTCAAAATAACTTGGGTTGTCAAAACGACATGACAATGATAATAAATAATGTCCGATAGCACATATTCCTTAAATAGTAGATGTTTGGTCCATATCCAAAGGGGCTCTGCAATCTAACTTCCAGCGATCCTGCTTAAAAAAAAATCCAATACAGCTGTTTCTTACTTTCGGTTGATGAACTGATTATCAATTATGTAGAATTATGTTTAGAACTGTCCGTGGGTAGTCACGGTTGCGTATAAACCAAGAGGGCGGGTACATTGTGGTAGAGGAATACTACATTTGGAAGATTTGTTCTCTAATATGTAGTATTATTATTTTTATTTTTTTTACATAGATTTCGCAAAGGGTCATAATGTTTTTTGATTGGACGAAGCGTAATCACGTTTCAGAGAGTAGTTTTGACCATTGCCCGGCGAACTACCGCCCGGGCTATAGTTGAACTATTACCCGCTGCCGACGTCATAATTTGCGCGAGGCGAGAATTGCCATATGTATATATGTATATATTTTTTTTAAACCTATTAATAGGCACAATTCTTACCTCCCACTAATCGTGACGTCAGCAGGCGGGTAATAGTTAGAAGACAATAGCCCGGGCGATAGTTCACTTCCCGGGCAATGGTCGATACTACTCTCTTGTGCGAGTTCACGCTTCGTCTAATCAAAAGACAATATGACCCTCTGTGAACTCTACATATAAAATAATTATCGCTATTTAACCCCAAAACAGTCAATAAGTGCATACTATTTGATGGGGCTCCCGCTATGAAATTGTAAGAAATGTTCCGAAATGTGCTTGAGTAATTTAAAATAAAAACAAAGGCAGCTACATGACTAGAATAGAATAACTTGATTTGCCAATCATAGGCGCCTTCACAGGCAGTAGATTAGGGTGATATACACAGTATACCAAATACAAAACACTTATGATTTCAATGATTGAGAGTTAAGTACTATTTGTACAATTGGAAATAATAATAATAATATAGACATCACAATTTCATAGACATCACATGGAAACAACAAAGTCAACTTTAAATATGGAGTGTAATCAGCATATATTCCATTTCTCGAATGTATTCCGATGGTAACGCGCTACGCTATTCGGGGTGGTGTGGGTTCCGTCTGGTTTCAATGCTTGTATCTGATGGCACTATGCACCGACACGGGTTCGTCGAGATTGAGACGCACTTACACACCCCAAACTCCGATGAGAAGACTTAGTATTCGTGACATGAGTTCGACGCCGTAGATTAATTCGGCGACAGTTATCTGAAAATACCCAAATAAGTCACTTCCCAATACTCCTCTTGTAGAATGCACACCACAATAAAGCAGCTGTGGTCATTATGTTGTTTACAAGCATATTTTTAATTTTGGGGTTATTGTCTTAGCACCGATTCCCCTTAAAACAGCTGCGGTCATTATGTTGTTTACAAGCATATTTTTTATTTTGGGGTTATTGTCTTAGCACCGATTCAACCCTTACAACTCATGGTTGCTATCAGTTTACCCCCGAAAGAACCAAACTTTGAGCCATTTAATTGACACCCATCGAATGTGTTTATTGAAAGACTGTAACCATCTGGCCCCGAGCATTACAGTCTGGGAATAACAGATTCCTCCACGAAGTTGAAATTTCAAGACTTGTATATACACAACAAAGAAAACATTACAACAGACAGTCACATTGCGTCCTCGTGTTCGGCAGTTGGAAAGGAACTCTTCTCTGATTCCCGGTCAAATCAGTCTCGCCCTTATTCCTTTGTTCGGGAATTATGCATCCTCATTGGACAGTGAAATGAATATTAATTATGTGGGATCAATATTCCAACATATCTCAGTGCCCAATAATATGCCAATATCGGAAGTCTTACAAGACTATATATGAGAAAATTGAGTTGACCACATGTAATCACCAACATGGAGCAATGCCTAGAGAGGCGATCATTTGATTAATTCCCCCTGAAACTTGCATGCTCTTTTTGTTCGAATCAGACTATACCGTGCTGCCGTTTGCGTTTTGCAACACAACACAGTAAACGTATGTGACGGACTGTAGCCGATTTCAAGTTGAAGTCCGCCTAGTTCAATGAAAAATTTGAGGGTTCCCACAGTTGATTCGTGTTACAAAAAGGATATCCATTATATATGCAATGGGCTTGATTGACACGTACTGTGCTTTGCACGTGTGTTGTGGTTCAATGAGAAATTTGAGGGTTCCCACAGTTCATAACTGTTCATTCGTGTTACAAAAAGGATAACCATTATACCCAATGGTCTTGACTGACACGCCCTGCGCTTTGGATGTGTGTTCTCGGAACTGAGATGTTGACTTCCGATGAGAGGTCAATCGAATAATGATGTGCTGACACTAACTGACCGGTCGTTTTGGCAGTCATTGTTGTATTGTATTGACTGAGCTGGCATGTGTTGCAATGTCCCATTCCCATGATCTGCATGTGATGCGAGATGATCTTTATGAACAATTAAGATACTTGAGTGAAACGATCAAAAGTTTAGACTGGGCAATACTCTCCTGCTGATTCGTGGAAATTATGCACGAAAAAGTTAAATATCCTCTGGACTCCAAATATTTTTGGCAATATTAACTGCTTGGAGGCTCGAGATAATGTATTAGACGTCAGCATTATCCATACGTCATGCTCGTTTATAGGCACACAATTTTGTGGTGGCTTGGTACCTGGTTGTTTCGGCGCCTGCGTATTATACAATTTAGGCGATTCGACACCTTGTAATATTATAACCAATGGGTGTATATATTCTTAGTGACTAGAACGTTTTTATTTCAATCTTTATATCGCTAAAACGTGGGAAATAGTAACTAAACTAATAAATACACGCTAACACAAGACATTGAGAATGAAAGTGTTTGACAAACATTTTGCGAGTAAAAGAATCGAAGTGATGAAGTCCTCATGTAGATGCTGAAACCGTACACGTGCCGAAAAAACTGTACCGAAGCATCTAGACCACGTCTTCTCTGTCCACAACAGCTTGAGATATCAATCATGCATATATCAAAGGTCCGTTAAAGGCACGTGAGGCCTTAGTTGTCGAAAATATTCATATTTGTTCCAATCACCGTAAACAGAAAATCATTAAAACGCATACAGTTTCGTCCATATATACCATGACCATCGCGTAAACAGCATGCTATCATAAAGACCTACTATATTTTACCTAAGCAAGAGCCCGATTGTGTTACAGAAGACAGCACAATGCTACTGGCTAATCACACACAAATGGCATAAACGCTCTTTATTAGTTCCATATCAGGAATTCACCAACAAAGAACGCTCTTTATGTTTACCATCATAATATAAACAAACACCAGAAAAGTAACTTTTTTATGCTTTTGTTTACATAACAATGGTCAACATATGACAATAACATACTGTTTATGCGATATTTCTTATTTGTATACGGACAAAGTCTGTCTACATTTTGATGTTCTTTCTGTTTGTGGCGGTTTTTGACGGGTGGAAATATTTTCACAGGATGCCCACCACCAAGGCCAACCGTACCTTTAAATGGCAAAGCAACGAGATTTATATGTAAACAAAGCCTTGATTTCCAGAGAATTTCGATTTGTATATACCAGTTTGAAGACAGATTAATCACTTTTCAACATGTTCTCCCCAAAACCAGCACATTATCTGCTTATAATATAACTTGATTTGGTATATAATCTGCTTAGAATCGCCTAATTTTGACTCGATAATATGCTGAAAATTAGTTAGAAAATTTTAGTCACATTATCGACTCATAATGAGGCGATTATATGCAGATTATGTGCGGACAATGACACAAATGAGCCAACTGACGACTTTTCAGGTGTACGCTCTTTAACAGGTGTTTTCATTGTGGCCCGCGCCGTAAAACGAAATAACAGATAAGAGTCCACTATCTGCTTATTTCAGAGTCAAATAATCACATCATGTACCTATTTCACATTTAGGTGAGTATTTCCACGAAGATATGTTGAACATTCAGGTGTTTACGTTAATGCCAGGGTTCCACGTGTACGTGCAGTAGGTCTTTTGGATGAAAATCAGTTATCGACGAGCAACGGGGCGGGACTCGTCCAAAACAGCATCATCCAAACCGATATCCCAAGACTTGGTCTACAACCCATCCTGAAAACAGGGCGCTGATAACTTATGCACCCACAACTTTATAGTTACGTTGAGTTTAGGGACATTCCGTCCTCTCACATAACGCGCAAGGAAAACAATCAAATGAATGCATGCCGGTTATACTGACTTCAAGAACCGTATAGGTACAGCTTCTTCCAGTTTCTGAGTCTGTGCGTCTATCACAAAGTGTGCTTACAACATGAGTTTGAGGGCGACGCCTGCATCATATGCCAAATTTCACATGTTTTACAAGCTTCATTCACCCCAAATTTCAAGGCTGCATCACAGATGTGCGTGGGAGTTTTTTAATAGACGATTGTTATTTTTAGCTGGTTACTGGATTGTTTCAAAAAAAAAAAATGAATAGTAGAAGTGTTCAGGTCATTGGAATTCAAGTCTTCGGTGGAAATCGCTTTATGCTCGTGGCACGCGACTTGAAGGCTGTACAATCGTGTGTGTTATCCTGATATCTCCTCGCATCCTTTCAGCAAATATCGAGATATCTCGAGCTCAAATTGTACAATGGCTCACTGTTCGCCTCGCTATATGTGGATATGAGACTGACTATTTGCGCCGATCGACATCAACCTGGCCATTATTCTTTCTGTTGATTCTTCGCGGCCAAGCACAAACTCGCTCATATATAGTAAGATCTTATTTAGCAACACGTGTTGTGTGAGGCATCGTAATTGTTAGCCCAGATAACAACCAGCATTAATGCGTAGCATACCACATGAATCTGCAATACCCCGCCCTGAAGACGGGAAGGAACAGAGTTACGATCCATGTACATATTTATTTGGTTGTCTGATAAATAAATATAAAAGATTATACATATGAGATTCTCACAATATAAAACATGGTTCAGGGGTTGTTTTCTTTTCGTTTTAGTCCTATTTTTTATACGATACACCATTTTTATACGATACACCCTTTTGCATGAGTACCGATCGTTAACAACTCGTTGTGTGAAGAAGAATTTATTTTAAGTTTGATTTACACTTTGTCGAATGGCAACGTATTTTGCAGATGAGCCTCTTCGGAAAAATACGTATTATGCTCTAAATGTTAAACATATGACCCCTGACGCCCCACAGCTATCGGCACCTTGACTCGGAGCTCCCGTGGTATTGTTTCCTTAAATATGCAGTGTCTTGTCGTATGATGTTTATTACGTTTAAATTGTGACACAGGTCTGAAACTTGACAGGTTTGTTCCCCGTGGATCAAATTTCTTCGAAACGGGCGATATTTTTTATCTCGTAAGATTAAGTTTAACGAGTCTTTCTCTGTCAGATAAATGTGTAAGCAGTGGAACTAACGTCGGTCATTTCATCTGAACTTTCTCCAACCATTTGATTTAATATTTCAGAAAAAGACACGATACTGTGTGACAAAACTCCGAAATTGGTGTAACCATGCTGGAATAATGTAACCTATCATTCGAGACTACGCATATTTGGTAGTCATATCCGCCCCATGGTTGGCTCGTCTGCCTGTGTTAAAATGGATTTTTTTTTGCGCAGTAGTCCTATATGTTTATGTAGACCTTACTTACTTCATATAATTTATGAGAAAGTAAATAGCTTTTATGTTCTAAAAATATGCTTAACAAAGCGAGTGGGTATGACTTTTCCACGCCCATTTGAACGCCCGGTTTCCCTTATTCAACTGACATATTCCAAGTCGCTTTACAATCATCGTGGAAGATGAATGTCTCAAAAACACCAAGCCACGCTTGCACGATCACAGAACACGTTATAATTAATGAAATAAATATCCCAGTTTTATGGGTCCGTGAAGTTCGCACAACATTCAACATTCAACATTCGTGTGAAGTTGACACAACATTCAACATTCGTTCAACATTCGATTTTTCTTGTACATAAGTTTTTTTTAACGTGAATGGATTAAGTGGGTCGTATATATGGCACTCCTATCAAAATTAGAGTATTCGACACTTCGATACTCATTTTTGAGTAATTTTAACATTCGATTTTTCTTGTACGTAAATTGTTTTAACGTGAATGGATTTAGTAATATATAGCACTCCTATCAAAATGAGTATTCGATACTTCGATGCTCATTTTTGAGCAATTTCAATTCCGGGAGAGAGAGAGAGAGGGAGAGGGGCACATCATATACGCATGATCGGATCAGGCCCATATATGCAGGGATTTACCCTGATGGTACTTTAATTCTCCATAGGGCCCACGCCTAGCATGTGTGGTTTTCGCTGGCGAATGTTGAACAGAAAGAACATTCAACATTCGTTCAACATTCGTGTGAAGTTGGCACAACATTCAACATTCGTTCAACATTCGAATTTTCTTGTACTTAAGTTTTTTCAACCTGAATGGATTAAGTGTGTCGTATATATAGCACCCCTATCAAAATTAGAGTATTCAATACTTCGGTGCTAATTTTTTAGCAATTTTAACATTCGTTCAACATTCGTGTGAAGTTGGCACTACATTCAACAGTCAATTTAAATTCTTCAAAAATGAGCATCGAAGTATCCAATGCTCATTTTGATAGGAGTACTATATATACGACCCACTAAATCCATTCACGTTAATAACAATTTACGTACAAGAAAAGTCGAATGTTAAAATTGCTCAAAAATGAGCATCGAAGTATCGAATACTCTAATTTTGATAGGAGTGCTATATATACGACCCACTTAATCCATTCACGTTAAAAAAACTTATGTACAAGAAAACTCGAATGTTGAACGAATGTTGAATGTTGTGCCAACTTCACACGAATGTTGAACGAATGTTGAATGTTCTTTCTGTTCAACATTCGCCAGCGAAAACCACACATGCTAGGCGTGGGCCCTATGGAGAATTAAAGTACCATCAGGGTACAATCCCTGCATATATGGGCCCGATCCGATCATGCGTATATGATGTGCCCCTCTCTCTCTCTCCCCCGGAATTTCAATTGCTCAAAAATGAGCGTCGAAGTATCCAATACTCGTGTTGATAGGAGTGCTATATATACGACCCACTAAATCCATTCAAGTTAAAAACAATTTATGTACAAGAAAAATCGAATGTTAAAATTGCTCAAAAATGAGCATCGAAGTATCGAATACTCTAGTTTTGATAGGGGTGCTATATATACGACCCACTTAATCCATTCACGTTGAAAAAACTTATGTACAAGAAAAATCTAACGTTGAACGAATGTTGAATGTTGTGCCAACTTCACACGAATGTTGAACGAATGTTGAATGCTGTGCTAACTTCACGGACCCCCCAATTTTGTCGATGTTGTGCAGCAAAAATGTAAGCGACAACCACATAGCGGCGTTGACGATGTCATATCTATAGACGGTGTTGGGATTTTTGCTGTACCGCCAGATATAGGCCAGGTTTCATCAATTATAACGAGCTTAAATTGTGGCATATAAGACTGTCAATTTGTATTTGATGAATTTATCTTTCACGTTGGTCGTCGGGGACTTTGAATATGTCAGTGTAATAAAAGATATAGGGCTTTCAAATGGACAGTGTTTGGTGAAGCCTACTATATCTCGAACTTCACAGAAATTGTTGTTGCTTGAGATCAAATATATAAGACCTGGCTATAGGCAATTTATAATCAACCATAGACCAAGTCTTCTCGGTCCACAACATCTTGGGATATCAGTTGCGTTGCATGATACTGTTTTTGGACCTAGTCCCACCCCGTTGCTCTTCGAAAATGGGCGTTCGTTCAAAAGACGTACTACATATAAACGTGGAACCTGGGTATTCACGTATACCCCTTAACGTGATTGATCACCTGACATGTCCACGATTAATCTTTCTTCAGCTTGGGATATCGGTTGGGTTGAATGCTGTTTTAGTCCTGTTCTGTTACCCTTCTATAAACATACTTTCATTGAAAAGACGTACAACACTTACACGTGGAGCCCGGCGATTAATCTGTCTTCGGACCGGAATGACCCAAAATTCGTGCATAGCCACCTCGGCTAAATATTTTGGGCAAAAAAATGGGTCGGAAATTACACCAAATTATATTTTTCGCCCCGAACAGCGTCCAGACCACTTTTCAACCCACTTTTTTCAAACTTGACCCAACAACTTTTTTCGGCTCAAAATGTTTGACCGAGATGGCTATGGATGATTCTGTGGTTATCCCGGTGTTTTCCCGTCAATTTCCCGACTTACCCTATTTGCGAAGTGGGAATGGCCGAGTCGTTGAAAATGCACTGAGGACATTCCCAGTCATTTCCTTCAATTCCCAATATTTTTCCACCCGACAACTTTTCGACCCACTTTTTCAAACTCGAACCAAACAATATTTTTACCCGCCCTCTTCGTTAAGTTGAGAGGGGGCCGGGTGGGAAGTATAACGTCGGAGAGATATGCATGTACTGATAGTCAAGGGGACAGGGGTGATGGAGGGTGAGACGGGAAAGAGATGTTGGGAAAGGAACAGAGTTCATAATCATGAATCATGCAGGTCATACCAGGTGTGCTGTCGAGAATGGGAGATGAGAGGGAAGCGACATTGTTGTGAGACTGCTTACTATGCCAGGCGCCATGGCATGGGGTCGTCTGCCTTAAAATATAAATATGCCACGAATGAGCATATACATTTATTTGTATTCTAGTATTTTGCCCATGGCCAGGTTGGGGCTCCTTCAACATCTTCGCCGCGGCCTCACTGAATGCTTACATCGTTGTATATAATGGTAGAGGCTTTAAAATAATTAAATTTACATACGCATATCAACATATCAATTGACAGCCCATAAAATAATCTGACCTTCGAAGTATCGGAACTTCATAGTATTGGACCTTCGAAGTATCGGACCTTCAGAGTATCGGATATTTGGAGTATTGGACCATCGGGGTATTGGGTCTTCGGAATATAGGGCCGTCTGAGTATTGGACCTTCGTAATATGGGTCCTTCAGAGTATTGGACACCGTGCGATGAGCCAATCAGAGAGGCGTATGTTCGAATGTTAGGTGCAAGCGTGTCGGCGTATATTCCGAATTACATTCAAGCATTTTAAAGCCACGTGGCGGTTTGCGCTTCAAACATACAAATAATAGTATTCGCCTTTGAATTGTTCTCGGTATCGAAATAGGTCGATATCTTAACTACCTTTCTATATACGAGCATTCTGTAACCCAAATAGACTCACTGAAGTAATGAAAAATGCAAGTATGAACATATTATGGAGCCCCGGAGGTGACATCCGAATGTTTTTTTTAAGTCGTGGCCACGAGAATATGAAGTCGTGGCCACGAGAATATGAAGTCGTGGCCACGAGAATATGAAGTTGTGGCCACGAGCATATGAAGTCGTGGCCACGAGAATAAAGTCGTGGCCACGAGAATATGAAGTCGTGGCCACGAGAATAAAGTCGTGGCCACAATAATAAGGCCGTGGCCACAAGAATAGAGTCGTGGTCACGACTTCATATTATCGTGGCCACGACTTTATTCTCGTGGCCACGACTTCATATTCTCGTGGCCACGACTTCATATTCTCGTGGCCACGACTTAAAAAAAACATTCGGATGTCACCTCCGGGGCTCCATATGAACAGGTGTTTGGGTCCTAAACAAAAAAAAACAGCCATTTGCACGACATGGAACAGAAAAGAGCGTTCCGTGTTGTACTATACATGATATGGTAGCAATAAAGAGCGTTTATCTTACTTCTGGCGATTTTTTTTAAAAACAGCTGGAAAATGGCTGTGACTTTGGCAAGTGTTTTTCAAAGCATATGAAGCCGCCATATCAATATTTCGTGTCTTTATCGACCTATCATATCCGTAGACAAAATTTGGAGGTTTAAGTATATAAATACTGTTTTTCGCTTCAGATACAGTGGGTCAGGAATCACGGTGAATGTGGAGTGTGTGGTGACGCTGCGCATGGCATCAGGGAACACGAACTGGGTGGAAAATATGCTAACGACGTTGTCACAAGAACGTATAGCCCTGGAGACGACATGCCTATCACCATCCACCTGACGGCAAATCATTTGGGCTGGTTTGAAATAAGAATATGTCCAGTTACAGACGACAAAAAGGAAGTTACACAAGAGTGCTTGGACAGACGGCCACTTCAGCTGAAAGGCCAGAACACTACAAAGTTCTATGTACCTAAAGGAAAATCTAACGCTTTGTTCAACTACACGCTGGTTCTCCCACCCGACCTAGAATGTTCGAGATGCGTGGTGCAATGGAGGTATAGAACAGGTGAGAGTCGATGTCAACATAATCCTCGTGAAAATAGATATTAGATCTAAATATTCATAAGGTTCAAATTGGACTTATTTGTTTCTGAAATAAGCCCATGTTGAGGTAGCGATACACGAGTTCTGGCAATTTTCACTATTTTGATGCGGTACTGCATGTATACAACCTTCCGCTGCGCCATGGTCATTGATAAACAGCACACGAATGCTTGGTTACAAGATTCAGAAATGGTCAGATCATTATCTGTCTGTATTTTGACTGGAATTGTCACATCAAAAGTTTAATTATCTCCCTTAGACTGACTGTGCGGAATCTTCATTTCAACCAATTTTTGGGCCGAAATTGTCCGTCTTCGGCCCCATAGCTAACCACGACAGAGCGAATGTCTATAATCACCTTATGAGCTGATAGAACCTAGATATATGTAAGATATATTAAAAAATAAAGAAAAGTTATTGTATCAATTTTAAAATATTGAAAATAATTCAAATTTGTGCAGATGACTGATTTCAAGGGAGATAAACCAGGCTCTTTTCCGGTGGAGTGTCATACAGAACTGGCTCACATCATATTCCAAAAACATACTTCGCATTCAAACATCAACCCATTATTTATACTATCGTACCTTTATAAAATAATTACACCATCAAACCATTACACCCAGAAATAACAGAAGCCAAACTGACAGTTATATATAGCCCTTATGTGCTTAAAATCCTATTTTCAGCCTTCCTACAAACCCATGAAATCGTGTATTGCTACCTGAGCTTATATCCGTTATTCCGTTGAATGATGCGGGTCGCAGTGAAAACACATTATTAAGAGCGTGAATCTGGTAAGTCGTGTCGATGAAAAAAGGTGGATTAAGTAATGCCAATGTGGGCTTATTTCGTATGGAAATAGTCCCATATTGGACTGTTTTAAAACAACGATTTAGGTTCATATTTTCGTAAACTTTGATGAAATAGAAAAGTTCATATTCCTCATGAAGGCTGAACACCCGAGCATATGCAATCTGATCTGTAACATGGTTCGGCAGTTTTCCGCAAATAAATGAGAATATAGTGTTGAGTTACAAATACATGTTATATATATATATTTTATATGAAATTGTCTTGACTTGTGTTTAAATTATCTGTATTATGACAACTGCCCCGCGTGGGTGTATTATGTCAATAAAAAAAATGTTATGTTAAATGTTATAGAGCGTAATTCAGATTCAAATAACGCCGATATGAGCTTATTTGAGTTTTTGAAATAGGTTCATTGTGAGATTATTTTCAGGAGGACAGGCTGTCAATGTAGATGTGCCCTGCCCTTAACAAACGAACTTTCATGACTCAGTTGGAAGGAGGGATAAAATAGGTCAATAGACACACGAACTGTCAACTATACAATTTGTATATACTCAGAAAAGACTTGCCGAAGTCATCGCAATTTTCCAGTTGCTACAAACGCTCTTAAGGTTACTCAATCCGATCAGGCGGTCCCCATATCCTCAAGATACAACAACATTTCTTCAAAATACGCTTTAGTTATCAGAATCGATTAATTGCAACAAAATATTGCTGACCACTGTCTACTATGGTATCAAATTTCCCAAAAAGTTTTATTTATCAACATTTTTTTCAACGAAATATGGCCGTATTATCACTTGAGTATCACAAAATTTGGCCGCATTACCACTTTATTTTACAGTTATCCATCTTCATCAGCAATTTTGTCCGAGACCGTCGGGTTGACAACTTTTCTAGACACAAATAATTGAATATCTCGAGAAATAACAAACTTCAAAAATCGATATCTGATCACTCTGAGCTTTGATTGGTGGGTTCGTCGAAGAAATAGTAATTTGGGAGCGTTAATTCGGATAATGCATCTTTAATTTTGTTTTTACCACAGTAGGAATAAGCTATAAAGCTCTCGGGTTAGGTTGAAATGAGTAGCATGTTTGATATTTTAGTTTATACCCCATAGTTTGCCGTGTGTCTCGTACTTGAATCTAATATATTATCATATATAGTGGCATGCACTATTGTCCAAGCACAAGTAGTTGTTTGGATCCTGGACAATAGCTGATGATGTGTCCGTAATGTTGTACTCGTCCTATCAACGGGCAATTTAGCATATAGTATACAAGTATGCTAAATTTGCCCATTAATATGATGAGTACAGTGACAATGGCGTAACGGGGTTGATACGCGGCCACAACTGCTCATCTGAGAACATTTACGTAGTCCGCCTGTGTTTCACTAAATCATGTTCGATGATTGGTCAATTGCCAATTGGGTTACCCGTTTCATACCCCAATGACACACAGACACGAACACGACGTCACACATTTTGACCTAATCACTAAAAGCGGTCAGCAGAATAATTGGGCGTGCTTTTCTAAGTTCAGACTAATTGCATCTGAATCCAGTTATTTATATCGATCACGTTATCGTTGCTAAGTGCTTGGAAATCTTATATTGGGCTCACTTAATTTGCTGCATGGACAAGTCTCGAATTCACGACAGACTTTGTGAAAATAAATAACAGTATACTCAGATTTATTGGAATAAATAATCGAGTCCGCCAATTTTTACCGGAGTTAATGTCCATGTCGGCTTAGAATTTACTTATTATTTTGGTTTCCAGATGATAACTTTAGTCAGTACTAGTGATCAGATTGTTTTCAGAATTTGGTAAAAAGATTATACTTTACATCAAATTACAGGTCAATTTCGAATTTGGGTTATGTCTTCTCATTTTACCGGAGTTATAACACTAGTTGACTTAGAATTTCCCGATTATTTTGGTTTTCGGATGACTTCAATGATTTAAAATTTAAGATTATTCTGTTGTCTAATCAAATAAAACTGTTAACAACACGAACACGAACAGTTTATTGCAACTTTTTATTCTATAATTGTTCCCAGAATCAAATTTTTACTTTATAAAAAAAACACCGGACAAATAAGTCAAATTTTGAGTTATCGGATCGAAACCAAATTTGGTATGTGAGTTTATCAGCTCAAAACACAGATCAAGTTTGAATGTGGGTTCGGTCCGCCCATTTTTGCCCGAGTTATTGACCTTCTTCGACTTAGAATCCGTGCGGAAGTTTCCGGATGATAACTTTATTTTTGGGTTATCGGATCGAAACCAAATTTGGTATGTGAGGTTAGCAACTCCAAATACTTGTCAAGTTCGAATATGGTTCTTGTCGACTTGGCATTTGCCGATTGTTTTGGTTTCCGCATGATAACTTTAGTTTTTGTAATCTGATTGTTTTTAAATTTTGGAGTTATGGTACTCTTCGACTTCGGATGATAACTTTACTTTTAGTAAGTTATCTGATTGTTTTTAAATTCAACTGAATCACTTGATATTTGGTATGTGGTTCAAATTTCAGAAGACAAAGGTCCAATGAAATTTGACAGAGTAAAAAAAAAGCTATCCTTACTAAAAAGCCACCTTTTCGTGGGACACGTGGTCAACGACCTTTTATTAACACAACTGACGGTTGAATCTTTTTGTGGCTGATGTGGGAAAGCGCGCGTCTTAGCGGGGCGTGTTGTCATTTTGTATCAAGTGCAAATGCGACTATGGAAACCAAACATAATAATTATGTTTGGTTTCTTTAAGACATTATCAAAATAAGGAAATAGCCCTATTTTGGAACTCTTCGTTCCGGTCTGCCCAACTTTTACTGACTGTCATCCGTTATATTTGGTTAGAGTGCGGTAAGATCTACCAGAACGATCAGATACAGACCGCATCTACACCATTATGTTCCACGTAAACCAAACATTAACGCAATATCGCCTATTTTAATGAAACTTTATGGGTTTACTTTACACTACGATGAACACTCAAAAAATTGTACTTAGTGTATATATAAGTTGGTTTATCTTAACAAATCTTTTACTTTTCTATTCAGGTAACACGTGGGATAAAGATGGGCAATCTGGAACATTTTGCTTGGGGTGTGGCCCACAGGAGGAATTTGTTAACTGTGCAGACGTGTCCATAACGTCACCAGAAAGGCGTAAGTCGTCATCACCAAAGAGTACACGCGCAAAACCAATGAAACAAACATCGAGAGTCAACCCCGTCATCAACACGAGAAGGACAACTGTATCGATATCACAACCCGGACATAAAACACTCCGTCACACGAAACCAGAAGACGTCAGAACTAGCAAACAGCACACCACGCCCACTCGGTTATACATAAATGAACTTGAAGTTACACGTGCTCATAAATCGGATGAAACTGCTATATCAGATATGTCTAACCTCTCGACGATACCACGTGAAGCCAACGAATTTAACAATCCAAAGCATTCTGACATGGCTGTCCTCTCGACGATACCACGTGAAGCCAACGAATTTAACAATCCGAAGAATTCTGACATGACTGACCTCTCGACGATACCACGTGAAGCCAACGACGTCAACAATCCGAAGAAATCTGACATGGCTGACCTCTCGACGATACCACGTGAAGCCAACCATGTCAACATTCCGAAGAAATCTGAGGGTGTATCAAACTGGAGTGTGATCAATGACCATCTTGCACCGCAATCGTCCGATGAACAAACTCAAGGACAGAAACCGCGAAGGAAAACTATCACCAACGAGAATCATTACAAGAAACTACCTTTATTCAGAGGCAACGAACCATACCGGAATGCCGCATGGTGGTCCGCTTCGCCGGTTGTTACAGAAACGACAACTTATCCGTGGCCCAATCGCTCTGCGCGACCTACAAACGTCGCGGCATCAGTGCGTACTACGAGCACAAAATCCACAGAAACAACGAAGAAATCGAGATCGCCGTTCGCGAATTCGTGGGCGTGGCAATATTCGTGGATAAAGGGCAATAACGTTTTCGATAAAAATGATAAAAAGACTGAAACCCTCGCACCAAGAACAATGGGTCCAACAGAAATGACCATAGATAAAACTTTTGATAACCAAGAAAACAAATTAATTCGTAATAGAGAACGAGTTGGTAATTATGGAACCAAGTCGACTTTACCGCTCAGACCGACTGATCTTAGTTTGCCAAATGACGTCAGTTATCTGGTGACAAACAAATCGCCACTCAGTGTTCACGGAGGGGAAGAAGTGAAGGGAAATTCTCGTGACGAAATTGATGATCTTTTAAGTGAATATTTCGAAAAGGACGATGTCTCCATTGGACATCGTGGCACTTCGGCGATTCCCACCGAGTCTTTCGGTGAACACGATGAGGAAGTCGTCGTTACTTTATCTGATAATCACAGAAAACCGTGTACACATAATCACAATCACGAGACTCACCGGCCAATCTACGAGAACCAGAGACGGCAACAAACACCGAGAAATAGCGAATGGAGTCGATCCACCTTCCATAGTTCTTTGGGGTCTCCGTGGAATGGATACCGACCAACTCTTCGGTGCCGCGCGACCATGCAATTTGGTGGAGGTATGGATGAGTGGTGTAACGCTAACTGTAACGCGAATTTCTGTCCTGTGGCTTTTTGTCGGTGTTCACGTGAAAACGAAATATCATCTCCAACAGAAATACAAACCTCCCATGGTCACCGCTATTGGGACAATGTCCCAATGAGTCGCAGTATATACCGGCCGGTAACAGAATATAGAAATACACCTACTTATCGGAAACCAGTAACGCCATATCAGTATCGACAACCAGATACGTGGAGTGAAAAGCAACCAGAAATGAAGACATTTTCAAACAGATTCGAAGAGCTGTATGCACGGAACTATAAAGATGGCGACCGGCAAGATAAAACGGTATACAAGAGTAAAAATATCATCGGAGCTACGTTCTACACGCGTGCGCGCAGACAGCAGACATGTGTTGCGATTGGTTTATATCGGGGACAAGCTCAGTATGATGAGTGGTGTGTTCAAAACTGTGCGGGAAACTTCTGCCCACCCCTGTTCTGTCGCTGTTATAATAATTAGCATGACATGGCGTCGTGCCGGTAAAACATGATTGTTTGTTTTTTGCATAACGCAGTATCCGATCTGGAAAGTCTCTAAAAGCCGACGATTATCTTTCACGACCGGGAACATACGTAATAAGTTGCTCGAAAATGGCGGTAAAATATCTATCTCGCCTCGTTATTTCAACAATCGTTTTTCTTCTATATTTTAGAAATATATCAGCAAACTGTTAGACTATTGTGTTATCAACTATTCTCGGATACTGCAAAAACTGATATCGAAACAAATTTGTTTTTAAGGAGATTTTGTCGTTCAAATTTCACAACCTCGAAAACTTGAACACGGTCATTTCTTCTCAAAAGTCATATTTCTATGGGGACGGGATTCATAGCCTGTTAACAAAAACTTATACATAACTCATTCGTTATCTTTTTGTGGTTGAGTTGTTTACATGTATAAGGAAACTATCAATATGCTCACTTGATGTGAGACATTTTGTAGCCATTTTCGAGCAAATTATGAAGATTATCGTCCGCCTTATAGAGACTGTACCAGCATGCACGGTCGTGTCTTTTATCACGACAATTAACATAAATGTAACTTCAGATTCCAGGTGGAGGCAAACTTAATGCAGCTCAAATAATCAGACAAGTCCCTCGGAATGTCTGCGATTTGTACAATTTGGTAAATTTCATAAATCATATATTTCTCATGCAGTAAGTGGCAGTACCTAGTAAATAAATAGAGCATGTGTTGGGGTTGACTACGCGGGTACATAGCACCGTTTGGTGGTGGGTATATAGTTCACGACGCGGAGCCGAGTGAATTATACCCACCCCACTGGGCACTACACCCGCTTAGTCAACGACAAGACATGCTCTATTTAATATATTTCACCGAACAATTCGAATTTGTAGCATGCATACTACATAACTGTATCCTACCAACATGCACCAACTACTGGACTGTTCAAATTCCCTTCATATAAGATGTTAAAAGAAAATAATGTACAACTAATTTTACTGAGAACAAATACACTGTATGGTTTTTTTTTCAACTTACCGCTAAACTGTTTAATGGTACTCAATCCGATCAGACGGTCACCATACCATCAAGATACAACAAAAACATGTATTGAAAATACGCTTTAGTTATCAGAATCGATTTATTGCAACACGCTAATGCTAACCACTGTCAACTATGGTATCAAATTTCCCAAAACTTGTTATTTATCAACATTTTGTTCAACAAAATATGGCCGTATTATCACTAAAGTATCACGAAATTTTACCGTATTACCACTTGATTTTAGAGTCATTCATCTTCATCCACAATTTTGTCCGAGACCCTCCGTTTGACCACGTGTTTCTGGGCCACATATTATTACACATCTCGAGAAATAATAAACTTCAAAAATCGATATCTGATCACTCTAGGCTTTAATGGGTGGGTTCCTCGACTCGAATCAAATATTGTTTACCCCCGAAGCGAAAGAAATAGTAATTTAGGAGCGTCTGCTCTGATTGAGTACCTTTAAGAGAAACAAAATCGTCGCAAGAACGTGTTGAAATCAAGTTCAATGAACCGATACGCGCATTATATAGGTTTTGTGTTGAATGCACGAAAACCCGAAACTGTATTACAAGGTGAATTCAACCGGATGTTACCACTTCGCAAGTTGACGTCGTTCACTGTTTACAATAATGTTTTAATTTCATTTGGACACGCCTTAGTAAATTGCTGGACACATATATGTTTTTCTGTTTTCGATTGTCGATTGTTGCCTCTGTTTATGGCTTTTTGTATGCTTGTTCGGCAGAGTAGTTTGCACAATTCAGCACGACACTATACATGTATAGTGGTGTGCTAAATTTAGCACACAACTACACAATATAGAACACAGCTCTCGGTCTATCAGAAGGCACCAATTCTGGTTGAGGTGAAATAAAGCATTTTATATTTATAAGTAGATTGTTGTCTGCTCTCTGTGATGAATTGTCTGAACAATTAATGGAAAAAAAAATCTTTTTAAAAATAACCCAATATTTAGAATGGATTTCTATAATATTACTCTCATTTGATACATTATAATTCGGGAATTAGAGTTCCTATGTACCCTAACCAACATAACTTACGAACGTTGCACGAATCTTGCACATCGAGTTTCGTCAGCCCTTTTCATTAAAAAGTCTTGAAGTATGTCTGTCGGGTTATGGGTACCTTTATAAGCCCCTCAACTTTACCCGGAAAACGTAACTTATCACACCGAATGGTATGATTTTTTTTGTATATAGAAGATGACACTATCTGTTGATATATGTATATATATTTTTATACGACGAACTTATATCTCTTTGCAATAATCTGTTACTTTTCTAATGTAATCGTAATATATACTTTTGTACATGTTTATCAATAAATGGTATATTACGTATTAGCTCTTATGTGCACTGTTTCCCCTATATGATGCGGTCATTTGTTTTACCGGTATATTCACCCGTGGGGAAATCCATTCAGAATTTCCATCAGTTGAACATTTCATGCCTGACACAACATTAGTTGGAAATTTCATATCTGATACATTAGTTGGAAATTTTACACCATGCATATATTGGTTGAATTGTTCCAATTGTTTGATTTCCCACCAGTAATTAGTGGGGAATACAGGGCGGGGTTGTAAACTTTTTACAGAAAGGTTAGATCATGCCATGAATTTCTACCATGGCTAACGCCCGTAGAGATCATATTCCACCAGTACAAACCTGGGAACTTTTTGAAGTTTTAACTGGGAACCTTATAAAATCGAAAAAATAACAAAGGGTATATATATTTCTTTGTTATTATACATATCTGTTTCTTAATAATGTGCTTCACTGTAGGTGAAGGTCCCAACTGGAAATTTCACGATTTAAGTGACTTTGTGAGCGATTTTGATTGCGTTTCTTACACAATTATGGAATTTCTCCTGGGTAATTAATTGAAAGTTTATTGCGATATAGGTTCTCAAAAGTCACAGAAAAGCATGCATTTTCGAGTTGGGACCTTCACATATAGTGAAGTACACTATTAAGGAACAGATACTCATTAAGAAATATATTCCCCGCAGGAGGGGGGGGGGGTCAGAAAAAAATTACAGGACACAAGGACCTGGTGGGTGGGTGTCCCCGAGCCCGGAATGCAGATTTTTTCTGATGTCATACAATTATTTTTCCAAAATCATATCTAAGACAAATTACAGCTTCAAAATGAATTGAAGCAATCAGATTCATATAGTAGTGCATGCTGTCGCCTTATACAAGCGAGGGGGGCTCTATATTTTTATTTTTTGTCCACAATTTCTCCTTTAACAGTTGAAACCATGGGGTGGGTCCGGTTTTGGTCGAGGAAACAAATTGCAATGAAAAAAAATCCATTCTCATCTTTTCTCATAGTTTATCATGGCTTTTTTAACTTATTATACATAGAGGATACCTGCGTGTTTTGAGTGAATACTTGAAGTATCTCATGAGTGGTCACAGTGAGATACTGGAATCACCACTCGTGGCCTAAAGGCCACGAGTACGGTGGCTGATTTGCGACATACTCAATGCATATATTATCTCGAGATCTCGAGATATTATCTCGAGATCTCGACATAATTATCTCGAGATCTCGACATAATTATCTCGAGATAATATATGTATTGAGTATGTCGCAAATCAGCCACCGTACACGAGTGGTGATTCCAGTATCTCACTGTGACCACGAATGAGGTAATTCCGATATTCACTCAAAACACGAAGGTTTTCTTTTTATTATATGCGCTATTTACTAAAATAGATCGAGGAATTAATTCAAAATCGAACTGATTCCGATTCACATCGGCAATACAATTTCTGCACAACAAACAGAGAGACCACGTGGTTCGATAACTCAGAATACACATGCTTCAAATGTGCGTAATATATCAGATAACTTTATTTCAAATATACCAACTTACTTGCTTGTGTACTATTAGCAATGTGGTCAGCTGTCGAAAAACCGTTGGCCTCATTTGTTTATATTAATGATATCAGTCAAGATATTGAATAAACGATAAATACAGTGACCACGTGGTCGAAGTACATGGTCGGTGTCGATACATGACTACAGTGACTTAAGTCACATAATAACATGTTGTTCATTGATTGGAGCATTAAAAGGCTCCAGATTCAATCTCAGAGCATCTAATTTTCTGAATTTTCCGGGGGGATGCCCCCTGACCCCCTTCCGCCCCTCGGGCCTTCGGGAGATGCCTTCGGCATCTCCTGTTGGGATACTACTCGCCTCGACATTTTGTAGGAGAGCTACTCGCCACTCGCCTAGAATGATCTTAAGGGGAGCTCCTCGTTGCTCACCAGTGATTTCTCACATGGAGAGGACTGGAACTGTGTTTATTTAATCAAATTGATGGTGTTTTTACTTTACACGTGCACATATTTTAACCTATTGCTAATACGGGACACAACTATCCTTTTAAAGTGGGTATTTTACCTATATAACCATAAATATTTGGGGTTTTAAAGGTTTTGTCACTGGTTTTGTTGGCATATTTTTCAGCCATGTGCTTTGTGTTTATTTTTTGTGGGTGTACTTGATCAGCGTTCTCTCAGTTCCGGTGCAGACACAATGAGAGACCCTTTCCCTGCCAACAACACATTATTTAGTAGAATTTACAAGATTTTCATCAAATTTGGGGGTGTGTGTCCCAGACCTGGGTGGAAAAAACTTACGGTCCCGGGTGGGTGTCCCAGAAACGTACGCTCCCGGGGTGGTGGGTCCCCAAAACTTAAAAACACAAAATTTCCACCTTGTATCCGTAATGTTTTTCCTGACCCCCCCCCCCCCCCCCCTGTTCCCCGTGTTATTTTTTCGACTTTATAAGGTGCCCTGTCAAAACTTCAAAAAGTTTCAAGTCTTTGGATTGGTGGAATGTCATCTCTACGGGCGTTAGCCATAGTAGAGATTCATGGTATGATCTACATGCAGGTATGCAGTGGTGGATGGGTGAATGGTCTAAACTGGTCAAAAATGGTCAAAAACACACTTTGTACACCCTCTCGTAATTTGTTTTTACTGGAGAATTTAAAATACCAGATGTAGGATATGTAACAATTACAATTTAAAAATATCTTAAAGACATATTACGGACTTGTTCGGGTGCGTGAAACCTATAAATTAGTACTCAGGCGCTATGCCAACTTGGGCAATGTAGCATTCTACTAACATCGCCCAAAATATCAAAGCAATCGATCATACAACTCCATAGAAAACACCGCCTGAACTACGCTCAATTGTAAATATTTACATCTCAATTCGGGACGCAACAATCGGCGATAAACTAACGCAAATGATTTCGCCATCGATACTCATTGCATTTAATAAATATATTAGACTGACGGTGTGTATTGTAAATTTGGGTTAATATTCATAAAAATAACTACTTTGAGCAAGATTATTCTCCATTTCTATTTGATCACCCAACCGGAGTGTTTCATATCAGTCAAGATTGAGTTCACTGTCCTGAGATAATGTGATCAGCTTAAAGGTTATTACAGCCAAAGAACCAAACACATGTCCGGTTCATGTAATAGCTTGCAGGTGAAATGATATCTCATTGGATATGTATAAAATAGTTTGTAAAATTGGATTCATATACATTATACTAGTGCTAGTATATATGCGCAGCTATCAGATTATTGTGGGTTGCTGTATTTGTCCACCACATCATTGCATTAGAATTTCCATTTAGCACTGGAATATGAACACCCAGGTTGATCCCTATAATGGCAAGAAACGTGAGCAGAAAGTTAAGGGGTTATATTTTTGTCCCATGTAGAAAGTTTTGGGACAGAGCTGGACAAACGTTACAGAAGCGGATAGAAGACATGTTTATTTCCTGGTGGTTATCTGTGTCTCAGTAGAAACTTATAGAAGTGATTTTGATGTTATGCGGTTTCAGGTCAAAATTACTTAAATTTGAAGGGGTGTCAACAAATTGGAATTAAAAACATATTGATTTTGCAGGTTTTGGGGTGGTGGGACCCCGAAAATTCCAGATGAAAAAAACGGCATACCCTCCAACTCATCCCCTGGGGAATGTTGTGTTTTAGACCTACAGCAGCATAATTATATTTATAGATGTCTGAAATAGCAATCAGGGGTTGTCGGTTTGGAAATTTCCAACAGTTGGAAACTTTGAGGTACCATTTGGAAAGTTCAAACCCAGGCGGGTGCAAATGAAATAGACTCCCTGGCCATGTCCTATCGGATTTGATACCAAAATTATCAGTAAAGATCGTTTGGACTTTTTCGCTTATACCAGGCGAATAAAGCATGTTTATTTGTTTGTGATCAAATGCAAATCGTAACATGCAGGCGACGAACAACAAACACGTCCTAGATAATAGGAAAACAATAAGACTAAACACATATTTCGGAACGCTCTTCGTTATTAGACAAAAAAAAAACATAAACACATTTCGCTGCATTCTTTGTTTATCTGGAAATAAATTCTATTTTGTCCGTCCACCCAGATACCTCAGTCATGGATAATCGGATCTGGATGACATTTGGTATGTATAGGTCCGTCATTGGGAGTGATTTCCGTTCCATGGTTATCCTTCTTTGTTTATATGGATATCCATTGTTTGTCCATCCATCCATTCTCAATCATGGGTTATCGGATCTGAATAAAATTTGGTATGGAGGTTCGCCATCATGACATGCTTTCAAAAACAGTGCCCATGCAATGGCGTTGTTAGTATTTTTTCTTTCTTGTGTCATCCTTCTTGTTTATTTTAAATTTTGGTACTGTCCTGCTCACGTTATATTTTGGCACAGCGGATCGAGAACGCAAGAACCCCATGTGACATTGGCCAACATCAGTCCAATAAACTGATATTGAATGATATTAACGAATTTTCGACAAAGTTAGTTGGCTGCTTTTCGGTTTTTTTTTATCATATTATGTTTGGCAACACATAATGGATAAATTAGGCTCCAAAGGGGACAACCTCAGGCGGATTAGGTTTCTGATGATTTCCAACTTTTTATGATAACGTATATATTTTCAACCAGTTTTCGGCCAAAAATTAAAGTCAAAGTGTTGGCATGTCGAATATGTGTTGTATATATAGTGCCATTTCAGGTGCTTAATGTGATGCAAGCTAATCTTAAATAAATATATGGCCTTTCGGTCTATACCACAGCGGATTAAGTCACAATTTTCGACCCGAAGTCGCTCTACTAAAACAGGGCGCTTAAGCAGTAAAGATTTGTTTTAAACTGAATGTTACATGAGTAATGAGTTATATATGGGCTTTTAAAGTCTTCAGTAAAATAAAAGTAATGTTTAGTGGTATAAACATAATTTTTTATTTTGACCACCTAGCTTTAACCATGGCTCCGGTATACCTTCTACCTGATTTATGTTTAAAGACATGTCATTGTGAATTTATTTCAGTGAATAAAACAGATAATGAATGTGTACTTGACGATTCGGATCGCGTAATCGCGTAAAATT
Source organism: Siphonodentalium dalli (assembly GCA_032622095.1). Lineage (NCBI taxonomy): Eukaryota > Metazoa > Mollusca > Scaphopoda > Gadilida > Siphonodentaliidae > Siphonodentalium > Siphonodentalium dalli. The sequence goes on along the minus strand of CP136066.1, from coordinate 155,454,541 downwards.
TCACGCTGTAGATGTTTTCGAAGGAAAATGAACTCACTAATTAAAGTACTATCTGATAATACCACAGTTACATTTGGATGAAATCGTTTGGTACATTTTTCCCCCCAAAAAGTGCACCATATAACGTTGAGTCGATTTAATCGTTATATACGCATGGCTTTATGTACTCTAAGTTAGATATCCAGCTTCTCAAAACTGCTATTTTGTTACCCATATTAAAAAATCTAGATAGGTGTGATGTAATTGTTCAACAAAAATCATGCTATGGTGCAATTTCATCATAACTGATAATTAAAATTCAATAAACAACTGTCAATTTTATGTCAATTAGTTTCTCAAATTGATTGAACCAAACGATAACTATTCAAATAACATCACCTAATTACTCAACATCATGTGGTAACGACCATTTCAGCTAAGTCAAAGCCATCTTGTACACCCGAAGGCCCCATTAAATTAACGTCTGACTGTAAAAACAAAGTATTTTAAAATTTAAAGTCGAATGTTTATATAAGAAAACAAAGAGCTATTATTTCGACTGTCCTTCTAATTCACCAGAACCGTTATCTTAAACACCGACTTTTAGAAGAAAATTGGAGGCATATATATACTGGATTGACTTTGTCCGTACGTGGATTATCCGTCGGATCTTAATTAAATATTTATTTCGACAAAAATGGTTGTGTTGTGAACAAATACAAATAGTACACCTCATCATATATATGCATATAAAGTTTAATAGTTGTGTGAATATATTAACACTGATTCGATAATCAGCCTTAAAATAATTCAGTTTAGCTCTGTAATTTCAACATGTGACCTACGACGTCTTGGTGTTTATGATTCAGCTTGAAGATGTCTTTCGTCGGATTTTGGATCTATCTTATTGTCCGAGATAAGAGACAGTCATCTGCGAACATTTGGTAGTGTGTGTTGTTTATGGAATACTATTAGGGCCACTTCCTAATGGCGCTTTCGGCGCGTGCCGAAAGCGACAAAAGTGCGCCATTAGTAATGCACCGAAAGCGCCGAAAGCGACAAAATGTGCGCCGTTACGTTACATTTTGTCGGTTTCGGCGCGTTACTAATTAGCATATGTTTCGGCGCGTGCCGAAAGCGACAAAATGTGAGCCGTTACGGAGCACATTTTGTCGTTTTCGCCGCGCCGAAACATGCGCTAATATCGCACATTGTGTTTGGTTGTTAATCCTAAAGTGCTGGGTCCTAGTTGTCAAGAAGTCGCATGTAGACAATACATGTAGAAACATTTGAGACAAAAAGAGTTTAACAATAATGTGTAATGTATATAACAGTTTTTAATATTATATGAAGTGTTGTGAGGCTGCAGAAAGGGGTCGGAGTTGAAATTTTGATTGAGGCGGTCGCTGATGAGAACCTAAATGTATTAAAATAGAATAGAATAGAGTTTATTTACCAATAAAGGCCCTCGGTGGGTAAGTTACAAAGTGTTGTAAGTATAACAAACATATAGTATAGGGTGTAACAGCTAGATATAACCAGATACAAACATATAAAGTGACCATGACTGCATAACTAGTGAGAACATTTATGCCCTTGCTTTGAAGTAAGATAATGGTTGTTAGCAAGTAATGTGAATAAAACGATTTTTTTTTTTTTTTTTAAACCAAAAGATTAAAATATGTAGCATTTGAGAATGGAGTTAGCTTTTGTGTTTGTATTCCACATGCACATACTAGCTATCGGGGATGACACACGAACGCAATATAAGCAGGATTATTTCCGTTGTGGTCCCAGGATGCAGCCGGCGAGCGTGAACAATAAGAAAATAGATTGTATGGATGTCACGCGATCCGGTTGTGTTAGAGTCATACAGATTAACAGAAAGGAAATTATGCAGTACAGTTTTGCGCATTAATGCTCGGCGCAATTAATGGAGTACAGCCTAAAAAAATAACTTCCGGTCTGATTTGCATTATTTTCAGTTTAAACAATCGACAAAAATATGTCGTCAAAAGTAATAGAAGTAGCGGATGATTCAAAGTTTCAAGTCGAACTCAGCACTGCTGGTTCTAAACTTGTTGTGGTTGACTTTTTTGCAACATGGTGAGTAAATTTGTTTTATGTTGCCTAAATTCGAGGGGTCGGGGTCGATTCGGTCCAGGGCTGTTTCGGCCGGGCTTGTTCGGCCGGGCTTGTTCGGCCCATGGTTTGGGCCGAACAGTCTCACCTAAAAATGTTTTTATCAGTATGATGTTTATATATATTTTTCTTTTGTATGTTATTTTATTATTATAATAAAGCGTTTAATATTTTGATTAAAGTGTATAAAAGGGTAGCATTGCTCTAATTTATATTATATATATTGATCTTATGATTTGATTTAATATTCTTACCTGTGATTTGTCTGTGAGAAAGATGATAATAAAGTTGTAGATATATGTTACTATAATCTATATAGATTGGTACATGTATCTACCTTTTTACACTCAGAACGGCTTCTGGCATGTTTGTTTGGACAAGATAAAACGGTGATTGATCAGAGTTGAGAATCACTCAGTTGGTGAGTTGAGACTTAATTGTTCATGCAATCACAACATGTTTGTTTAAGTGAGGCTTGTTCATGCCTATCACAACATTGTTCCATCTATTTAAGGGTAGTGTGTATGCCCCAACACGGATTCTAGACGTTTCGTACCATGGTCGTTTCGTACCTGGACGTTTCGTACCATCTGGTCGTTTCGTACCATATTTCTTGGTCGTTTCGTACCGCATTGTTTGGTCGTTTCGTACCATGTAGAAAATCAATTGGTCGTTTCGTACCATGTAGAAAAATCAATTGGTCGTTTCGTACCATGTGTTGTACCATGTTGGGAATGGGGGGAAACAGTATTAATTTCATACTTTATTCTTTATTTTAAAATAACAATAACATATTAACATTAACAACATTATTTTACACAACGAACATGATATTTGATATTAACAATCAGCCGACTCGACATTGTCAACAACTTTTGGCGCAAACAGTTTCGAACATGCCTTCAACAGACCACTGGTGGAGATGCCGCCGTTTTCGTAGTTGCTCCACAAGCAGAATAGTTGCGCCTGGTTCTCCCGATACTGGAGTCTTTGGTACCTTTTCATCGTCGTTGTCATTTCAATGTCTTCTACCGTCTGCTCGACTGTCGTGGTTTGGCTGCATGCGGTGCAGACCCAATCTATTGCCGTCGCTGTCTTTATGGCATATCGGTAAACTTCTAGACTAACGCCGGTGCTGCATGTACGGTGCTGCCATCTGTGGCAACCTGGAAAGACAATTCAGTGTTATAACAAACTGGTATATAGATTTGTTTTTAATTATTTAGTTAAGTTGATGTTTAAAATAAAAATGTATAATATATATACATTTTACAGATTGTTTTTAAATATTAAGTTAAGTTGATGTTCAAAATAAAATTGTATAATATATACGAGTACTAACCTTCACATTGAAGACCGTGTTGACGCGGACGAACCTCTCTGGAACAGTCTATACAATTAACGTCGGAGAGAAAGTCAGACATGATTGTGAGATGAATGATGAAATGATGGGGGATCTCATGTTACTTATAGGATTCCAACAAAAACAACTCACGAAAAGGTGTGATCAAGAAGCCAGGTGGTAATTAGTGGTAATCAGTAAGAGCTCACCTCTTGTTTATACAGCGTGATTAGTATTAACACTTGTTGTAAAAACATCTCATAAGATCTTTCCCGCAGTCAATCAGATGAATACTATTGTCAGCGTGATTGTTATTCACATTCGATGTAAGCAAATCTCATAAGATCTTTCGCCGCATTCCAGAACATGAATAATTATACATACATAATATAAATATATATATAAAATACCGTGTTTTCCCCATTTCCAACACATGGTACGAAACGACCAAGAAATATGGTACGAAACGACCAGATGGTACGAAACGACCAAGTACGAAACGACCATGGTACGAAACGTCCTGTACCCCCCAACACCATATCCCATTAGTTCTTCAATTTGATTAACAATGAGCCGACGATACAGTTTACGAGTATTACCAACCAGCAATGACATCGACTATCCATGTGTCCAATGTACAAAGAATGTCCGACCACGTCAACACGCCCTTTCCTGCGACAGATGCGGCCAGTGGCAGCACAGATTGTGTAACACCGGCGTTACACAGAAAAGTTATTTTGACGCCATGAAGGGGCTGTCTTCAATCAACTTTGTGTGCAGCAGATGCCCCGACACAATTGCTTCAGCATTTCTGCGAGAAGAGAGGTATATATAGGCAATTTCTTCGTCCGTTCCTCGTTATCCGTTCCTCGTTATCCGTTCCTCGTTTTTATTTCTATAATATACATTATTATAAATAATATCTTTTGTTGCAGTCACGAAACACCAATGGATGTTGTCCTAGACGTCCCTGTATCGTACAAGGTTCTACCGACGGGCAGCAAAAGACAACAACCGCTGTTAGTGTGTACCGACGGCTACTCTTATGGGATAAAGGCATCACACAACGGACGCATCCGTTGGCGTTGCAGCGTCAGAGATCGGAAGGATCCATGCCTTGCAGCTGCTACATCGATCGGGGAACAGTACATGCGAAATGACCACGAACATAACCACCCAGCCGATACATCCCTCATGATTAGGAAGACTATATACTCAAGAGTTAAAGAAGTAGCTGACCAAGACATGTTCCGCCCTGCCTTAGATATAGTAGAAGAAATCGTTAGAGATGAAGTGACCACATCGACGGCCCAATTCAAACCAAAGAACTCAACAGCCAAACGAACCGACACCGCAGTAAAAAACGACCTCCAGTGCCGACAGATATTCACGTTTATTTCACAGCTGCATGGCAGGCTATAAGAGAGGTACTACCTGGTCGCGATATTAAAGGGTGCGTCTTCCACTGGTGCCAGGCTGTGATGAAGAAGGTCGGTGACATCGGCTTGAAAACCGCCTATAAAAACAACAACCCAATCAAGGCGTACATCCAGCAGTTCCTATCTTGGCCATTCCTACCAGCAAGCCACATCCTGCCAACATACAACAGTTTAGCCACAAGAGCCAGAACCGACCAACTGAAGGAATTCGTGGAGTACATTGGAAACCAGTGGATGAGAAATAGCTGCATCGCAATCAGTGAATGGTGCATATTTGACCACCAAGTCAGAACAAATAACCACATCGAAGGTAAGAATCATTATTCATTTAAAGAACATATATACTAATATATAATAAAAATATTAAAACTACAAAAGTACAAATTTAATGAAATATCTTCTTCTTCACCATATTTTTATTGAACTACAAAAGTACAAACAAATTTAATGAAATTTCTTCTTCTTCACCATATTTTTATTGAACTACAAAAGTACAAACAAATTTAATGAAATTTCGTCTTCTTCATAGCTTGGCACAGGCGGCTTAATATGAAGGGGAGCAGATTGTCATTCTACCCGCTGATCCAAGTGCTCCAAAAAGAAGCTGCACATATCGAAGTAGCTGTAGCAGCGAGGGACCTCGAGACCGACATAAAACAGAAGTACACGAAGATTGACAGAGACCTTGAGGCGATATGGGCATCATACAAAGACGGCACCATCAAGACAACTGAATTCCTGAAAGATGTGAACGCGATCTACAAGAATGGCCAATCCAAGAAATAAAGAAGAAGAATAAAGAAGAAGACCTACGCAAAGAAGAAGAAGAAAGAAGAAGACCTAGTACGCTATGTTTTAATATTTATAAATAAATAATGTATTTCCATGTTTTATCTTGTTTTTAATCATTAAATAACCAGATGTTTTATCATGTAAACTGTATATATTTACTGTTTTAACTTGTTTTTAATCAATAAATGTTCATATCTTTCATCATATATTCACGTTATTGTTCGAAATTGTTGCAGTGTTAATTACTATGTGTGTATATCCATTACTATTGTTGCGAATAAAACGTTAATTACAAACATAAATCTCCATTGTCATCAAAAGACCGGTCCCAAATCAAAGGCAATTAACATGCCGTCCAATTAACACCCACACTACCTAATTACCCGAATTGAATAGGGGCCGAACGAGCCCGGCCGAAAGAGCCCTGGACCGAAAAGTCGAAGACCGAAAGAGCCCTGGACCGAATCGACCCGCTCCCAATTCGAGGTATGATTTGTGAGTCACCGACCGGCGACACCGGTTAGGCGGCTACCATTGCATCAGACGAGATAAATATCCCGTTCAATCAATAATAGTTGGTCTGGCTCGGCCCAGGCAGTTTTTGGGGCGAGCTGGCCCAGCTTTCAGGGCCGAGTTGGCCCGGGTATTAAATTTGTGTTAAGTTAATATATATTAATTTCTTAAGTTCAGATTAGTCCAACAAATTAGACGATTCTGATTAAGACCTATTTTAATATTTGGACATTTATGTGGTCTTAATCCCTCATCGTCCAACAAATGACGTGAAAACTTTGAACGCTACGAAGCCGCAAGAGTTATGTGGCAAGGGCATGCCCCTTTAACTTACACTGTTCACGTCTAATGACACAAATAAAACTACAAATAAAAAACACATACCTTTTGTTGGAATGTTAAATATCATGACTGAACTAACTAGCATAATTTTGTGTCACTGTTAATCTATATAATTTTATAACAACTCAACCGACAGAAATATTCAAACCCGTCTACGCTAGCGAACAAATACGAAAACGAAAGCACGCGCATGCGTAATAGATCAGAAATCTGGGAAAACATGCGAAATTAACATAATTTATTTGTATTTGAAAATGGTGATATGTTTTCCAATAGGGATTAAACTAACAAATCTGTAATTCTGACAACTTTTATATCACAATCTATGTATGAACACACAGAATACTATCTCCGCTACAGGTAAGACTAATGTATTTGTAGATAATTTAAGAGAAAATGGTATTTTGATGGGGTCATATATCGGTGGTCACTGATGTTGACCTGCTTCAAAATGTGTGCTAACTTTGCTTTCAGCTCTTTTATTAGACTAGAAGGATTAATACAATCGTAAATGTCCAAATATTAAAATATGTATTAATCCGAATAGTCTAATTTGTTGGACTAAGTTCAGATGATGATATATTTCAGAGTTATGTCCATCAATTTTGACATTTAGATTACTTTAGGCACGTTTGTTTGCAAAGATAATAGCCAGTATATCACATTAGTCGGTTTGAACAATAAACCGGCTAATTCATAAATAACAATAATGAACTGTTTTCACATTCTGAATATTAAAGATTATCTTATTCTCTGAGTTCATCTCACTATCTCTGGATGTAGGGAAACCCATTCCTATAAAAACAATAGAAGCAGGTTGTTTACACAGTAACCAGTCGACTAATCACACCTCACACTTCAGAGGGTGAGATGGCTTCAGAACGTGTGATAGATAGTTATCACTTTCTTATGCTGACCACATACAGTATATAAGCAGTGCAATTATTATCTGACATCATAAGTGGGGTGAAGGAGAAGATCACTCGATCTTTTCGACCATCCCGGGTGCCTCACGCCCACCTACTACTCTCTCTGACATCATAACCATTGTGTAAAGTATTTTAGCGAAAACAATCACCACATCGACTTCAACGCCAACCCTACCAGCAGTCCCTCCACCATCTTTGGCACTCAACATTAGTTTTGACCTGCCAGACCGAAACTTCAGCATCACTACTACCCAAATATCCAATCTATCTCCTGACAACCCTTAGAGAGAGAGAGAGAGAGAGAGAGAGAGATAGAAAGAGGGAGAGAGAAAGCAAGCAAAAAGACACCAAAGAAAAACAACTTAAACAAGACATTATCCCTTGGACTGAGTTGGCCCGGGGCGAGCTGGCTCGGGGCGAGCTGGCCCAGGTCGACTGGACCGAGTTGGCCCTGGAGCGAGCTGGCCCGTTTCCATTACAATGTAATTAATTGTAAATTTTGTATATGGTATGGTTGGACCTCCTGTTACCGGTATACAATTTACTGTGTTAAATAAACCTTACAAAATCACAACTGAATACCTTCAACTGCTATAATATAAATGTTTTAATTCAACCCCACCTGCATAATAACTGTTTTATTTGTACTGCACAGTTCCGCACACTGTTTTGAGGTGCCGACTAGTAGTAGTATTGTGATGCAGAATGCGACAACATTCTGATCAGTCGATACCTATCAGATTCCTACACCCGACAGTATCGACAGTGTAGCTTAGAGGTTGGCCCACTAACCAACTGTGTTGTATCCGCTCCTCTACTACATTCTGTGTGCAAACAAAGGAGTGTACACCTGGAATATCAAGGCTGATGCTATTCTGAAGTTAGCAGGCACAACATAATTTACTTTCACCACTGCAGCCCGTTTTAGCTGGCAGAGAGTAATTTTTAGGAATAATACAATATTTCCAGAGAAATACCAATGAATATATTGGTTAGCTACTTGGATATCCTTTGTGTGATACATTCCTCAAAATTGGACACGGCAATAAGCAATGCCATGAGAATCATGTGGAATCTAACATGCCGTGCAGCATTAAATTTGCTGTGGGACATTTTCCCTAATGCCAGTTGATATTCGGTATCAATACTAATTGATTGGTTCATACACATAAATATATTTTCCCGGCCTAAATATAGAGAGCACCTGTATGACCATATTGACTGACGTCACAATTGCTATTTTGGGGGTTATTGAAAATCGTTGACGCAATACTGCTGACATGTGTGGTGTTTTGAGCCACAAACCGATTTGGTTTATTATTGTTTATATCACAAACACATACAATGTACCAAAGTTTATGAAATAAAGAATCAATAATAATAGTTGCAGGTACATGTTATAAACATTACATCGACATTCATTTGGGAACCCGATCAGGACATTGGGCAGTTGTTTTAGTTAGGATAGTTACTCATTCGGTAATTCATTACCATAACCACATGTAAATGCATGCATGTGAGTCTAAATGGGGAAAATATATCTATTTGGGTCAAATAACATCTCTTTGGGCATACTAGGTTAGTGCTGGTCTGTATTCACCTTTGATAAAGCAATTAGGTTCAATGATTCGATTTGGTAAAACATTTGAAACCATGCACATCACAACCACGTATATACTCCACACTTGCAAGAAATTGATATGTACATGTAAGTTGTGGGACTCATTGTTATGCGAATTTGCTATTCAAGATATTCCATATATTCCATATAGTCAAGAAATTTTTGTCATATGATATCGAGACAATGATATTTAGGGGATAAAGGTGTGGTGTTTTATGATTTCTGAAAGTACATGTATACAGGGCAAATGCACTGACTGTCAAATTTTGACAAAAGCTACGCCGCTGTTTTGTCTGTATAGCATCCAGCTAGGTAATGGAAGTCAGCTGCTATCAATAGGTTGGCGATTATCACAATACAATAGGGAACACTCGGACGTTCGTACTCAGCCACATTATAAAAACAAACATCCTGGGTGCTACTAATTACTTTATTCATATAAATATTGTCTGCTATAAAACATTAACTTCTGAATTGAACCAAACTATCTTAATTAATTAAATAACTCATTGCATAGCGACGTAATCCATACACTGCACACAAACAGACCGATTCCGCATTTTAGTTTTTGCTGAGATTATGTCATCGTAGTAGGCATAATAAGCTCTGGCTCCGAATCTGTGTTTTTAGTTTGCTTGTCCATTTTGACGTCATCGTAATGTAGCCGCAGAGATCTCGGAAAACTGGTGGTACTAAGTATTATTTATTAAATTTTCAGTTGATTTAATTATGTGATCGGAATGGAACTTGGGTCATCTTAATCACAATTGGGAGGGCTTTCTGATAGTGTTTAGTTGTGTTTTTTACAGAAACATCCTTTAATTGGTTAGATATGAATCTGATCCATTTATTGATAATATATGCATTGTATACTGACCATCACTTATGAGCAAATTGATACTGGTATCAGTCAAGTGATATCTACATGTACATCTTCACTATTGATAAGCCTCATACATTGATTTGATTCTAGATTCAATTTGATTCAGAACCATTTGGTGATTCAATTTGAAATGAAAATGCTGATTCGCAGGGCCCTATATCGGAACTCAATATTCATATGCTATAAATTTGTGATTGCAATTAACAGGAGGAGGTGGATGAACTCAGGGTTCTGTGGAAGAACTGAGGAACAGGCCTCAAAATATGGTGCCAGACTGTGAGACATTTCAATACCGGCTAAAATTTAAAAGAGAATATTATTAGGGGTATTTTGGAGCGCAAACTGCCATGTAGCTTTAATGAGAGCATACACTATACTGTAAATACTTCTGTTTCAGGTGTGGTCCATGTCAGCGAATTGCTCCAGTTATTGCTGAGTATAGTAACAAATATTCCAATGCTGTCTTTCTGAAAGTTGATGTCGAAAAATGTCAGGTAGTTACATAATTATATATATGTGTACATGTATCTGTATTTTAAAGTATATATGCCCAGCCTTCAATGCTTCGTGCCATATTAGAAATAAAAAGTAATCAAAATCTGATTTACCCACTGATTTACCTGGTATTCTTCAAGACAATGCTAAATTAAAAAAAAAGAAGTCCCGTTACTCTTCTATTACAAACTTTAGGCCCAGAATCGTGGGCGGGAGTTATCTTGCTTGTATCTCTTAGGTCAAATGAATGCTTTGCGTATATGGACATAAAGAGCAGCCTTTCCCAAGCATGATGATGTCAAACATGAATACATCAGAGGTCCACTTAATGTCAAAGCAACAAGATTTTTAAGTAAACAAAGCCTTGTTTTCCAGAGAATTTTGATTTATCGCACATTCAGAGAATGTATGCAAACAATATATTAAACAATTGTATCATCACTTTACCTTTTTCTAACCCGGTAAATGATATATAATTTTGGCCCAGCATGTAAGTCTGCTATGTCTTTTCAATGAAAGTCTGCTTATAGGAGGGTAACAGAACGGGTAACAGCATCAACCCAACTGACATCCCAAGCTGTTGTGGCCCGAGAAGTCTTGGTCTATTAACCCCACAAATATAAATGGTCATTCTTCATTCAAAATAATTTGGGGCTGCTTGTGAATAACTATTTTTCAAATCTGGAAATGTTTGTCGACTTCAGCTGTTGTTCTTGTTTGTTTATGAAAGTGGATGTTACTGTTTACTAAACTTAAAGATGCTCTATCGTTATCTCTTCTCAGCTACACTTCAATTAACTACAACAAAAAATTCTATGAAAGTCTATTTTGAAGACACAGTTGCAGTATTATTTGTTTAAAACGCAGAAACATCTGGTGTTACATAATTATACTCCTCTCAAAAGTATGTGATTTTCAAATTGATAGACTCAGCTTTGCAGAATTTTGCCCTCTTTGTATTTATTGTGTAGCCACAATTTCATCATAGCTTTTTCTGCTTACTAGTATATATACCCATTTGAAAAAAAGGTCGTATTATGTAATCTGTCCGTCTGTTAACATTTTTCGTTTTGGTCTCCAGTTTGAATTATTTGATCTGAACCAAGGTTGGTATGTGTGTTTCCCAGGCAAAAATACAGGCGAGTTTCAAATGTGGGTTCCGTCCAATTATTTTTACATGAGTTATGGTCCTTTTTTGACTTAACATTTACCCAATTTCATAACATTTTGGTTTCTGAACAATAACCCCAGTTTGGATTATATGATCAGAACTAAAGTTGGTTGGTGTTTCTCAGCGATAAATACATTCCAAGTTCGATTATGGGTTTCGTCCAATTATTTTTACATTTTTATGTTTACCCATACCATAGTATGGTAAACATAGTGTCGTTGCCCGGATTGACCACTCGTCGTTCGTCCGTCTGTCTGTCTGTCTGTCTGTCTGTCTGTCCGTAGACACTTTACGAGTAATGCGATAACTCAAACATTTTCTATCCGATCGAAACCAAGTTTTGTATATGGGTTTCTCAGTCCAAAATACAGATCGAGTTCGAATTTGGGTTTGATCCGATATTTTGTTACAGAGTTATGGCCCTTTTTCAACTTAGAATTCACGCATTCTGCCATAACTCAAACATTTTTTATCTGATTGGAACCAAATTTGGTATGTGAGTTTCACAGCCCAAAATACAGATCGAGTTCGAATATGGGTTTGATCCGATTAATTTTAAAGGAGTCATGACCCTTTTTCGAGAAAAAACATTTATTTTTTTTAATTGGATTTTTTTAGATTTAGCTCCTTGCTAAATTTAGCATATACAAACAGATACAAATATTAAATTTTGTTTGAACTTTAATAACAATAAAAAAAAAAGTTTAATAATAAAAAATATTGACACTTTCATTTATTTTAGTTTTATACGATTAATTAGGTGTGATATCCTGTTTTGAAAATATGAAGATTTTATTGCAATAGTTTCATGTAATATAATGATATCAATAAATTACCATGTGAACATCCAGAGTATATGAGAGGACATTTTATAGATGTTGTCATTCCAAGTGAAATCTGTTATGAAATGAGTGATGACATATTATACAGAGCTCTGGTGGTCAAGATAAACAACACTGGTGGCTGGCTGTTTGTTTATTCTAACTGTCAAATTGATTTATGGCAGCATAAGACTTGTTTATCCTATTCTTGAAATTGCATTACAGGGTGAGATACGAGCCCCCCCACTCACCTATATAAGACTTAGTGTCTTCTAAATTCCATTAATTTGCTTCAAAAATAATTAACCCTTTCCAAGGTTTCCATAGACACATGCTATAATATACATGGACTCTTCCTCATATCTCTTAATATCTGTTGGGTATCTTTGCACACTATTCACTTATATCAATTTTGGTTTTGACTGATTAATTGATTTTTGAAAAATATATTAACCCTTCAGACATGTGCTTTCAATTTGAAATTAAAATAACAGCTGATGGCCAATATGATTTATCTATGCAATGGGAATCAGGCAGATAAATATACATGACTATTGTAAGTGATGACTTGTTTTGAAAATTAATATGGTAGATGTTAGTGTTTCCAGGAACCTTATTTTCCCATTTGTTCATATTTTCATGGTTGATTGAATTTTAGGGACCACAGAGCACTTAGAAGATTAACATTGAAGGTTGTGGCTTTTAGTGTCCAAGCTACTTGTAAAACATTGTAATGTGTGAAACCATTTAATTGAGGGCTAACTTACTTTCTTTTATATGAACAATTTAGTGGTCATAGGGGCAAGCATCCTCATCATATTATGTCTGTATAACATTATATAGATAATACTTTTGAATTGTATAAACTACATATATTTTTGAAAACCATGCATACACCCCTGTTATGAAACACTTAATCTTATTTAATACACAGGTCAGATCTGTCCATGTTTGATAAAGAAATAACTGGGGAGAATGGGGGAAGGGGGGGGGGGTAATTAAAGTACCATTTAAATATGAGATGGAATCCCCTACATGTATGTCATTCTAAGCAGTCTGGCTTGTCAACAAATTATAATTTCTCTTTAGAAGTGAATAAATTTTGAATATCTGGCATGTCAAAAGTGTTAAAGATAGGGATTTATCACTTTTGCTTCCAATGAGCCCTTCCTTAAGACAAATTATTTGAGCTTTTGATTTCAAGTTGGGTACCGTACTGATATATGGATTAATTCCTGTGATCATATCTTTGACAAATTATCAATTATGACTAGTCGCTATCGCCAAGGTATGGGTTAAACATCTGCCGATCGTGATCGGCCTCTCGTTACTTTTTAGCTCAACTTGACAAAGTCAAGTTTGAGCTATTGTCATGGGTTGGTTTCTAAATGGGAACCATCCATTTTTCCCGAAATTCGTTAAAAACATGCCGGCCAGCAGCGATCTTGGATTTCACATTTGAATATGTTGGCACACCTTTCAACCTATGGTACATTTATTGGAGAATTGTTTTGAAAATTTGGGAGCTATCGATTTTGAATGATTTCGGATGAAAAACATGGCTGCCAGTGGCCATCTTGTATTTTACACTTTGTTTGACTAAATCCTTCGGCACACCTTATAGGCAACATCCCACATCTGATCTTCACCAAACTTCATATGGTTCTTCGGGGTTACCTCTAGATGGGAGTAATAAAATTTGTCCTAAATACATTAAAAAAAACATGGCCACCAGCAACCATCTTGGATTTCACATTTAAAACTATTGGCACACCCACACCCTACAGCCCACATTTATTGGAGAAATGTTTGAAAAGAAAACAGTTTCATTTACGCAATACAATCCTTCACTGAAACTTTCTGACTTTCCTTATTCTTTATCATTCTATTGACTGCTGAGCATAAAATTAAACTCTCCAAGTTGTGATTTAATAACGATTTTACAAGTAAACTAACGGGTATATTTAGTCACGCCCCAGCAATGCTCTTGTTGTTTTTTAAAACTTTGTACAATATGGGATCATGAATTGATAATGATAGTTTTGGCAATGCTGAAAGTTGTTTATACCCAATATATGGAACTTTGTCTAGACCCAAAAGGGATAGTTAGTCAACAGTTAATAAGAAGATAATGATTAATTTCTATTGGAACGAAAACGTGTTTGCACATAATATTGATACTTTCACAATAATCCCGAATGCCCTTTCCGGCCAAGCAGGCAAAACGAAACCAACCAAAATCAGGGATATTACAAACTTGATAAAAGGAAATGTATATTTAGAAAGTTTTTTGGAAAATAACAATGTTGATCTATGTTGCCTGATGTAATGATTTTGTTTTTCAACAGTCAGGGCCATCATGCCATTTTGCTTGTGATGGAAATATCTCTTTAAAAGATGAGGCCCAAGAAACATACGAGTGTCATCATTGTTGCTGTCCCCGACTTTTATTTCTTTGGAAACATGAATTAATATGATTAATTTGCATGCACATTCAGAGTACTTTTATACTTTCATTCTATTCTCACGTTAAAGGAGACTGCTGCAACCCAGGGTGTGTCTGCAATGCCAACATTCATATTTTACCGAAATAAAGTTAAGATTGATCAACAAAGAGGTGCTGATCCAAATGCTCTGAAAGAGAAAATAGAAAAATGGATGAGCTCAGAAGATGAAGGAGACAGTGTTGCAGTTAAGGGACATGTAAGTATCATTATCTACTGGTATTTAATTATACAGGGGGGGGGGATACTACTATAGCACCAAGATTATTTATAAGGCGGGAAACTTTCTTACTCCACATTTACTGCTGCACCAGCATAGTAAATGGCATCATGTGACTTGTGTGAGGAATATAACATCAAGACTCATAATATATTAACACAGAAAAAATTATCAGTATAAATTACTTTAATTTCTGTGGGTATAATTAATGCATGTGACTTAAGGTTGTCTGGTTCCCTGTGTACTTGGTATGCACAACATGCTTCCTGTGAGTTTAAAATTTGTGTAAATATTTCCCAAAGTTTGGGCTGTGATAGCGTGCATCACTTCAGAGATAAACAAGTAAAGGACCATTGTCCATAGTACATGGAAAATGTTATATTTGGATGCTAGTTTCGCAAAAATGAGTGTTAGGTCATCTTTATTGTATTCTGTAAATAGGCCTATTTGGTTGGTAATTTAATTGTCTACAACCTTTCAGACTGATTTTCTACCTGTAGTCTTGATACCTTGACTTATTGAATATCGAGATTGATGTTGTTTCGATGTTCAAATTTGTCAAAATTCCATTCCTGTTCTTCTGAAAATCTGAGAAATTGGGAATGTCATGCACGTGAGACTGTTGTGTGAACAAAATAAATGGAGAACCTATATATACTTTTTGAGACTTATATACTGATACAATATATATTTCATATTGCTTCATTTTCTGAATTTCCATTGAGATACACAAATTCATATTTTTGAAACTGGGGGTCAAATATACCGGTTGGCAAAATTTCACTCATATCAGCTCAAATACCGGTAAGGGTTAAAACTGACTTTTTTTCTAATTCGTAGTCATGTGACATATTTTCATCTTGCTAGATGAAAATATGTCACATTACTATGAATTAGTTTCTGCAACACAAGCCAAAATTTTATTTATGAAATTAAAAAGCACCCAATCAATGTGAAATGCCTTGATACCTGAAATAGTATAACTGAACCTATTATCTCCATCAAAAATGCAGACTTCAGATTATTGGTTCAACTGCTTGGAGTGTATTGCTTTAACCCGTCCATGACTGGAGCTTCCTGAAATTTTGCAAAAACCCTATGCAAATGCATTCTCTTATATATGCAAGTCTCCCATAGGGAGCCTGTCATATATGAGAGAATGCTTCAAATGGCCTAATAATATTTACATTGTAAGTTTGTGCATTCTCTTATATATCTCCCTATGGTAGACTCGCATATATACGAGAATGCACTGGCACAGCTCCCGACATGAAAGGGTTAAAAGGCAAACACAACCAGGTTATAGAGTCTTTTTGTTTCTTTGGAGAATAAATATTGGTGACTCATTCTTACAGATGGACCTAACATCATTTATAAGTAAAGCAGAATCTGAGTGCCTCAATGAATCAGATGACCATCCATTCGCCCATGCTCTCACCAGCAAGGGAGGCTTCCTAGAGTCAGACTGTGATGAACAGGTGAGTGCTTGTGATCTCCCAGTAAGGGAGGCTTCCTAGAGTCAGACTGTGATGAGCAGGTGAGTGCTCGTGATCTCCCAGTAAGGGAGTCTTCCTAGAGTCAAACTGTGATGAACAGGTGAGTACTCACGATCTCCCAGTAAGGGAGGTCTTCCTAGAATCAGACTGTGATGAACAGGTGAGTACTCGCGATCTCCCAGTAAGGGAGGCTTCCTTGAGCAGACTGTGATGAACAGGTGAGTACTCATGATCTCCCAGTATGAGTACTCACGATCTCCCAGTAAGCGAGGCTTCCTTAAGTCAGACTGTGATGACCAGGTGAGTACTCATGATCTCCCAGTAAGCGAGGCTTCCTTAAGTCAGATTGTAATGAACAGGTGAGTACTCATGATCTCCCAGTAAGGGAGGCTTCCTAGAGTCAGACTGATGAACAGGTGAGTACTCATGATCTCCCAGTATGAGTACTCATGATCTCCAAGTAAGGGAGGCTTCCTAGAGTCAGACTGATGAACAGGTGAGTACTCATGATCTCCCAGTAAGGGAGGCTTCCTTGAGTCAGATTGTAATGAACAGGTGAGTACTCATGATCTCCAAGTAAGGGAGGCTTCCTTGAGCAGACTGTGATGAACAGGTGAGTGCTTGTGATCTCACAGTAAGGGAGGCTTCCTTGAGTCAGATTGTAATGAACAGGTGAGTACTAACGATCTCCCAGTAAGGGAGGCTTCCTAGAGTCAGACTGATGAACAGGTGAGTACTCATGATCTCCCAGTAAGGGAGGCTTCCTAGAGTCAGACTGATGAACAGGTGAGTACTCATGATCTCCCAGTAAGGGAGGCTTCCTTGAGTCAGATTGTAATGAACAGGTGAGTACTCATGATCTCCAAGTAAGGGAGGCTTCCTTGAGCAGACTGTGATGAACAGGTGAGTGCTTGTGATCTCACAGTAAGGGAGGCTTCCTAGAGTCAGACTGATGAACAGGTGAGTACTCATGATCTCCCAGTAAGCGAGGCTTCCTTGAGTCAGACTGTGATGAGCAGGTGAGTACTCATGATCTCCCAGTAAGCGAGGCTTCCTAGAGTCAGACTGATGAACAGGTGAGTACTCATGATTTCCAAGTAAGGGAGGCTTCCTTGAGCAGACTGTGATGAACAGGTGAGTACTCATGATCTCCCAGTATGAGTACTCACGATCTCCCAGTAAGCGAGGCTTCCTTGAGTCAGACTGTGATGAGCAGGTGAGTACTCATGATCTCCCAGTAAGGGAGGCTTCCTAGAGTCAGATTGATGAACAGGTGAGTACTAACGATCTCCCAGTAAGGGAGGCTTCCTAGAGTCAGATTGTAATGAACAGGTGAGTACTCATGATCTCCCAGTATGAGTACTCATGATCTCCCAGTAAGGGAGGCTTCCTAGAGTCAGACTGTGATGAACAGGTGAGTACTCATGATCTCCCAGTATGAGTACTCATGATCTCCCAGTAAGGGAGGCTTCCTAGAGTCAGACTGATGAACAGGTGAGTACTCATGATCTCCCAGTATGAGTACTCATGATCTCCCAGTAAGGGAGGCTTCCTAGAGTCAGACTGATGAACAGGTGAGTACTCATGATCTCCCAGTAAGGGAGGCTTCCTAGAGTCAGACTGTGATGAACAGGTGAGTACTCATGATCTCCCAGTATGAGTACTCATGATCTCCCAGTAAGGGAGGCTTCCTAGAGTCAGACTGATGAACAGGTGAGTACTCATGATCTCCCAGTATGAGTACTCATGATCTCCCAGTAAGGGAGGCTTCCTAGAGTCAGACTGATGAACAGGTGAGTACTCATGATCTCCCAGTATGAGTACTCACGATCTCCCAGTAAGGGAGGCTTCCTAGAGTCAGACTGATGAACAGGTGAGTACTCATGATCTCCCAGTAAGGGAGGCTTCCTTGAGCAGACTGTGATGAACAGGTGAGTACTCATGATCTCCCAGTAAGGGAGGCTTCCTTGAGCAGACTGTGATGAACAGGTGAGTACTCATGATCTCCCAGTAAGGGAGGCTTCCTAGAGTCAGACTGATGAACAGGTGAGTACTCATGATCTCCCAGTATGAGTACTCATGATCTCCCAGTAAGGGAGGCTTCCTAGAGTCAGATTGTAATGAACAGATGAGTGCTCATGATCTCCCAGTATGAGTACTCATGATCTCCCAGTAAGGGAGGCTTCCTTGAGCAGACTGTGATGAACAGGTGAGTACTCATGATCTCCCAGTATGAGTACTCACGATCTCCCAGTAAGCGAGGCTTCCTTGAGTCAGACTGTGATGAGCAGGTGAGTACTCATGATCTCCCAGTAAGCGAGGCTTCCTTGAGTCAGACTGTGATGAGCAGGTGAGTACTCATGATCTCCCAGTAAGCGAGGCTTCCTTGAGTCAGACTGTGATGAGCAGGTGAGTACTCATGATCTCCCAGTAAGCGAGGCTTCCTAGAGTCAGACTGATGAACAGGTGAGTACTCATGATTTCCAAGTAAGGGAGGCTTCCTTGAGCAGACTGTGATGAACAGGTGAGTACTCATGATCTCCCAGTATGAGTACTCACGATCTCCCAGTAAGCGAGGCTTCCTTGAGTCAGACTGTGATGAGCAGGTGAGTACTCATGATCTCCCAGTAAGCGAGGCTTCCTTGAGTCAGACTGTGATGAGCAGGTGAGTACTCATGATCTCCCAGTAAGCGAGGCTTCCTTGAGTCAGACTGTGATGAGCAGGTGAGTACTCATGATCTCCCAGTAAGCGAGGCTTCCTTGAGTCAGACTGTGATGAGCAGGTGAGTACTCATGATCTCCCAGTAAGCGAGGCTTCCTAGAGTCAGACTGATGAACAGGTGAGTACTCATGATTTCCAAGTAAGGGAGGCTTCCTTGAGCAGACTGTGATGAACAGGTGAGTACTCATGATCTCCCAGTATGAGTACTCACGATCTCCCAGTAAGCGAGGCTTCCTTGAGTCAGACTGTGATGAGCAGGTGAGTACTCATGATCTCCCAGTAAGCGAGGCTTCCTTGAGTCAGACTGTGATGAGCAGGTGAGTACTCATGATCTCCCAGTAAGCGAGGCTTCCTTGAGTCAGACTGTGATGAGCAGGTGAGTACTCATGATCTCCCAGTAAGCGAGGCTTCCTAGAGTCAGACTGATGAACAGGTGAGTACTCGCGATCTCCCAGTAAGGGAGGCTTCCTAGAGTCAGACTGATGAACAGGTGAGTACTCATGATTTCCAAGTAAGGGAGGCTTCCTTGAGTCAGATTGTAATGAACAGATGAGTGCTCATGATCTCTCTTCCTGAATGTTGAGGCTTCTTTTCTATCAAGTAGCATGAGAATACATATTTATGTGTACCCATACCATGTATTGTACACATACTGCCAACGTTCAAATCAACCTTCCATCTTTCGTCTGTTCGTAGGCACATGCTATCCAATGCGTTAACTTGAGTATTATTTATCAGATCATGTTCATATTTTATGTGCAGGTTTAATGATGACACGCCCCTAAATGTGCTATCCGATGCAATAATTCAAATTTCATCTGAACTTCCCCACATTATCAATGTTTATCTTCACACATTCTTCACCTGTATGGATTTAGGTATTGATTGATTAATTGGTGTTGAAAATTATATTAACTATTCCCACCGACCATGTATAGACACAACATATCAATATCAAAATCAAATATTGGCTGCTAGCCAATATGAATTATCAACAATGTGCAACAAGCAGATAAATATACCTGTCTCACATTTGACTGTAGATTCAACTAGGCAGAAAATACTAAATTAACCCTTCCACTTCAAACCAGGTTCATTAATATCTACTATATATTTTGAGACTTCCGTATATATATGTGTGCGTATGTATATCCTTTATAGACTCGAAAACGGCTCGACCGATTGAGCCCAAACTTGCTATCTAAGGGTAAAAAGCCACGAGAATGCCATCGCACCACTTTTGAGAACATTCGAGCACTCCTTCACCATTCGCCCTGCCACCGTCGTTGGAATTGATGGGTTAATGATTAACCCTTTGAACCCGGCTGGCCGGTATTCCGGTCAGAACGTAATTGCATAATATATACGTGACTGGCCGGAAAACCGGCCATGACGTAATCTCGTTCTACCGTCGGCGTCGTAGTGTTACACTTTATTTTTTATATTTCGATAAATACTCAACGTTGAGAAAAATTAAATAGTGTTGCATAAAATTCATATTATAACTGTTTTAGCTGCCCAAAAATTATTGAGGTTGTATTTGGCATAACGAAGTATAAGCCGATTAAAAACAGGATACAGTCTCCATTTCATCACATTTCTGCAATTACGGCGCCGCCATATTGCTTCTCGCGACCTCTCGTTTCGCGTTAGATCATATCGCCTTATATGGCTCATAAGAGATCTAAAAATATTTATTTATTGATAGAAACTTTAGTGACTTATTCTTGTGGTATTTAAATCCCAATGTGTGTGAAGAAATTCCCACTAAATTATATAATTCGCGCTAACAATTGTCGGATGTAAACACATGTCATACGAGTTTTGTTCAAGAATAAACTTCTGAGTTCATTAAATCATAATTTACCGGAAATATGGCTTGTTGCCATTCATCGGAAAGCTCTCGGCGAGAGCTTTCCGGTGAATGGCAACAAGCCTTATTTCCGACTAAATCCTGAAAAGTTACCCATAATTCTGCTGTGGTTAAGGAGTCGATTAATTAGAGCATTACTGTATGCTATCTGATTTGATAACTAAAGTATAAGTCAAATCTGAATTTCCCTGTATAGTTAGGTTCATTTGATTTATTTTGTTATAAATATGAACTCCATTCCGTAGACACATTTGATCCCATGTGATATAAAATATTTTTTCACCCAATAATTGTGATAATTCAGATCCATGTTAAAGATACAGTCAGCCTTCGTGGTGGGTATAGCTGTTAAAATAGTCAATCTGCTATAACCACCATAAACAGAAAGAATATTATATAATAGAAGATTTTGTTCTTATGCCAATCATAAATATCACGTACATTGCTTGTTATTGTCACATTTGTACGTTTAGTTATGCAAAGAAACATCAAAAACGTTACAGAACCATTTGTTTATAGACAAACACTTGGAACTACTTGATCGTCCAATGAAAATGTACCGTTGCTCTGTGGGATGCTAAGATAAAATTATTGGCGCCATCATCAATTGCATTCAAATCACATAAAATTTTATTTTAATCAATGCATTCTACCCACTGTCAGTTCAAAATCCATCTAATCCACACTACTTCATGAATAGGAATGATCAGACAGAAAACGTGTACATAATATAATTGTTCTTGCAAAGAGATGAATATTTTTCAATCCAGTCAGTATTTTCTCCTAACCTATATATGGTAATACATACCAAATAAGGAATTTACTATATAATAGTATCGTGAATTGTAAGTTGTAGATGCACCAAATTAGGGGTTTTACAACTGACGTATAATGCGTGCGAATC
Organism: Siphonodentalium dalli; assembly: GCA_032622095.1. Classification (NCBI taxonomy): domain Eukaryota; kingdom Metazoa; phylum Mollusca; class Scaphopoda; order Gadilida; family Siphonodentaliidae; genus Siphonodentalium; species Siphonodentalium dalli. Next base: position 155,432,353 of record CP136066.1, on the reverse strand, counting down.
AAAATAAGGAAATGACGCAATACATGACTCTGCAAATGAACAATTCAGTGTGCTTTTTGTGATAATGCATTCATATCATCATTATGCTATACAATTAGTATATTCTTGAGGAAATTATCTTAATTTAATAAATGTTATTTCTAAATTATAACCTGCAACGAAGGCCACTGGTCCCTTTACTGTTTTGTGCAAGTGGATGTTTTATGCCATGTAATGTCTCTTTCTAATCATCTTCACATTGTTGAACAGTTACATGTATATATAATCCATTCTAGATTGATGAATTTGACTGTTGTAGTCGGTATGGTTGATGGTATGGGTTAAACATCTGAAGATCCTGATCCACCTCTCGTTAGCTAAACTTGACAATGTCAAATTTGAGCTATTGTCATCGGTTGGTGCCATCAACACTTTCCTTCGGCACAACCTACATGCTTAACCGATTGTCACCAAACTTCCTATGGATTTTCGGGTGGGTGACCACTTGCCATTGAATTTTACCGAAAACATGGCTGCCAGTTGCCATCTTGGAGTTAATGAAACCAGATGCAACCTCCCTATAGTGCGTTTGTTATATGACAGCTGCCCTTAAAATTTGATGATTGATCTCTACATTATAGCATACATGTAGATTTAAATCTGATATCAAAATATGACTAAAATGTACCTTTCTTGTTATATGAAAGATGCTCAGTAATGTACCATCCATTTCAGTTGATACTGAACCTTACCTTCAACCAGCCAGTAAAGCTCCATTCTCTACGGATAGCAGGTCCCCCAGGTGAGTGTACAACCGATACAACAAATCTCTTTTATTAGGCCACGTAAAAGTCAATTTCCAATATCTCAGGCCAAAACATTTTGAAAAGCATGCAAGCGCGCATTTTATAATTAAATTTGTATACACCCGTTTGAAAAAACGTATGTGATTGTCTGTCCACCTGTTAGCAGTTTTGGTTTCTGGATGATAACTTTAATTTGGGTTATTTTATCGGAACTAAATTTGGTATGTGAGTTTATCAGCTCAAAATACAGGTCAAGTTCGTATATGGGTTCGGTCTGCCCATTTTTGCCAGAGTTATGGTCCCTTTTCGACTTAGAATTTTGTCGTTTTGATGTTTCTGAATGACTTCAGTTTGTGTGATTGGATCTGAACCAAATTTGGTATGTGAGGTTACAAGCTCGAAATACATGTCAAGTTCGCATATGGGTTCGGTTCACCCATTTTCCCAGAGTTATGGTCCTTGTCCACTTAAAATTTGCTGATTGTTTCGGTTTCCAGATGATAACTGTAGTTTTTGTTATCTCATTGTCCAGATGGTAACTTGAGCAAAAACGACTGTTTTATGTGATTGATCTGTCCATCCGTCTGTCTGTCCATCTAGTCGTCCGTCTAGCCATCCGTCCATTCGCAGTTTTGGTTTCCAGATGATAACTTTAGTTTGGGTTATTTTATGAGAACTAAATTTGGTATGTGAGTTTTCCAGACCAAAATACAGGCAAAGCTTGATTATGGGTTCAGTCGAATATTTTTACTGACTTATGGCTCTTTTCGACTTAGAGTTTTCAATATTTGAGGTTTCCTAATGTGTACAGTTCATAAAAGCACACCGGGCATATTTTGCCACGCCCAGCATAGCTCTTGTTTATTTCTGGTGCACATGCCAATGAAGCATTCCACCTCTGCATCGGCTAGCTCTGGGTTTAATATCAGTTGCCTGTTGCCATTATTTCCCGAACATATGTCCATGTGATTTAGTTTGTTTGTAGATGTAAGGCATCGCATGTTTAACACATGGTTAATCACATGGATAATCACATGTTTAACACATGGTTAATCATATGTTTAACACATGGTTACAAATTTACAGTAATGAATTGGAAATATGAATCAGGAAATGTGTCTCAGTTCTGCACAGTTCGTATAAAAATGTAACGCAGTTATTTTATACAGATTATAATTTTTCAGATATATCAAACCCGAATAATAAGGTTAGACATGCGTTGGTTTCTGGACCTGAAAAACAGAAATTTGGCTTAGCCAATAAACTGATACCAAAAAAACTTGGCCTCTGTTGTCCAATTTTAATCATATTGAAATAAGAGTTCTCTCTGTGCGTCCATCCATATTTTGTTTCTTGTGATATTTTTTATTATTTTTAGTATTCTGAATGCTTTCAAAATTGGTATGTTGATTACTCATGTGAAACTTCACATCATGTTTGAATCTGGGTTCAATCCAATCAATTTTGTCAAGAGATATGCTCATTTTTAACTAAGAATTATATGATTATTTGGTTTCTAGACAATTTTAGTAATTTAGTTGTCTGGCGAGATTCAAAATTTTATATGGATTACTTTAGTACAAGATCAAGCGTGGATCTGAGTGTAGTTTGATGTAGTTTGGCAGAGTTATGCCCGTTTTCTAGCTATAATTCATTGATTATTTGGTTTCTAGATAATCTTAATTATAGCTGTCAGATCAAATTTGGCATGTGAACCTGAGTGAACAACATGTACTTGCATGAATATCCATTCAAGTTAGAATGTCGGTTCACATTTTTGTTGTTTCTAAAAAGCAAACTCTCCAAACAAGCCATGTGGGATTCTGTCAAAATAAATTAATCAGTGTGAATTTGCTCTATGCTTTCTTAAATACTTCAGAATTTTTTTTTTCAACTGACATATTGATTGTGTTATCTCTTTATTTTATTTTGCAGACACAGGGCCAAAAAATGTAAAACTTTTCCTGAATCAACCAAGGACATTAGATTTTGATACTGCTGAGAGTATGGCACCAGTTCAAGCTGTTGAGTATGTATCTTATAGTTTGCAGTCAATTTAGGGATAACTTTACGAACTCTTGGTAACGTTGATTTCCCTGTTAGGCCAAAATAAAAAACAACTTTGTTTGCTCACTTCCTAATAACCAAAAAAAAGCCCCCAACTGGGAAAAATTTATCAGCCTGATTAAAATGAAATTTTATTTTATTTTTCAGTCATGGATTAAATCTTCAATATTACAAAAGTTATCAGTTTCTAGTAGAACGGGAAAATGCTGTTATAAATTGGCTTGTAAAATAATACTATTAGGTGTCTAAGAATAGTGATTGCCTAATAATAGTGATGGGTGGGATTTGGCTAATATTAATAATATTGATGGCAATTAATAGGCACATTAATTTATCTGATATTATGGGATATATATTATAGACAAAATTCTGGTTGAAAACGATTAAAATAAACCAATATATTTTAAAGATGCCTATTTATCAAAACTTAGGCTGCTTCGATATAAGGAAAGTTTTCCATTTTTAATTCAAGTTTGTTTGTTTTATTTTGTTTATATGAAAATTCATTTGGTGAATAAATAAAACATCCACATAGCGTGGTGGAATATCATATTTTTTTCGCTTGCATATACTTGCACAAATAAACCTGATAATTGACCACACTAAACAGACATTCTATATTGAACCATGTGACTCCATTATGTAACGCCTCTGCCAAAATAGACAAATAAGAGATCATTCCTCAGTCAAGATCATTTCTAGGTAAAACACATGAAATAAATACCAATTGTTTTGGTTTTTGTAGCAAAATCTCATTTTGACTTTAAAAAATGGTTTAATATTGAAAATTACAAGAGGTGAAATTTCTACATAAAAAAAGTGTAATTTGTTGCTTTCTTCAGGTTGACTCCAGATGACTTGAAAGAAGGGTCCCTTATCCAACTGAGATATGTCAAGTTCCAAAATGTTCAGAATGTTACGGTGAGAGTTTTTACTATCTCGTATAATACTGTATGTTGGATCACTCATTCTCATATAATATAATACTGTAATGCGGATCACTCATTCTCATCTCATATACTAGTAATACTGTATGGCTGATCACTCATATGGCTGATCACTCAGTCACGACTCATATAATAATGTATGACAGATCACTCAGTCTTGACTCATATAATATAATACTGTATGGTGGAATACTCAGCAGTCCTCGAAATTGCCATAGCAATAAGCAATACCGTGCGAAACACTGTAGCAACATTTGGAATGTATAATGCTACAGCATTAAATTTTCCATGGGACATTTTTCCTCATACTCAACTCACATAATACTGTACAGCGAATTACTCAGTCTTGATTTATATAATACTGTACAGCGAATTACTCAGTCTTGATTTATATAATACTGTACAGCGAATTACTCAGTCTTGATTTATATAATACTGTACAGCGAATTACTCAGTCTTGATTTATATAATACTGTACAGCGAATTACTCAGTCTTGATTTATATAATACTGTACAGCGAATTACTCAGTCTTGATTTATATAATACTGTACAGCGAATTACTCAGTCTTGATTTATATAATACTGTACAGCGAATTACTCAGTCTTGATTTATATAATACTGTACAGCAGGTCACTCAGTCTTGACTCATATAATACTGTGCAGCGAATCACGGTCTTGATTTATATAATACTGTACAGCGAATCACGGTCTTGATTTATATAATACTGTACAGCGAATTACTCAGTCTTGATTTATATAATACTGTACAGCGAATCACGGTCTTGATTTATATAATACTGTACAGCGAATCACGGTCTTGATTTATATAATACTGTGCAGCGAATCACGGTCTTGATTTATATAATACTGTACAGCAGCTCACTCAGTCTTGACTCATATAATACTGTGCAGCGAATCACGGTCTTGATTTATATAATACTGTACAGCGAATCACGGTCTTGATTTATATAATACTGTACAGCAGATCACTCAGTCTTGACTCATATAATACTGTGCAGCGTATCACGGTCTTGATTTATATAATACTGTGCAGCGTATCACGGTCTTGATTTATATAATACTGTGCAGCGTATCACGGTCTTGATTTATATAATACTGTACAGCGAATCACGGTCTTGATTTATATAATACTGTGCAGCGTATCACGGTCTTGATTTATATAATACTGTACAGCAGGTCACTCAGTCTTGACTCATATAATACTGTACAGCGAATCACTGTCTTGATTTATATAATACTGTACAGCGAATCACGGTCTTGATTTATATAATACTGTGCAGCGTATCACGGTCTTGATTTATATAATACTGTGCAGCGAATCACGGTCTTGATTTATATAATACTGTACAGCAGGTCACTCAGTCTTGACTCATATAATACTATACAGCGAATCACAGTCTTGATTTATATAATACTGTGCAGCGTATCACAGTCTTGATTTATATAATACTGTACAGCAGGTCACTCAGTCTTGAGTCATATAATACTGTACAGCGAATCACTGTCTTGATTTATATAATAATGTACAGCGAATCACGGTTTTGATTTATATAATACTGTGCAGCGAATCACGGTCTTGATTTATATAATACTGTACAGCAGGTCACTCAGTCTTGACTCATATAATACTGTACAGCGAATCACTGTCTTGATTTATATAATTCTGTACAGCGAATCACTGTCTTGATTTATATAATACTGTGCAGCGTATCACGGTCTTGATTTATATAATACTGTACAGCGAATCACTGTCTTGATTTATATAATACTGTACAGCAGGTCACTCAGTCTTGACTCATATAATACTGTACAGCGAATCACTGTCTTGATTTATATAATACTGTACAGCGAATCACGGTCTTGATTTATATAATACTGTGCAGCGAATCACGGTCTTGATTTATATAATACTGTACAGCAGGTCACTCAGTCTTGACTCATATAATACTGTGCAGCGAATCACGGTCTTGATTTATATAATACTGTACAGCGAATCACGGTCTTGATTTATATAATACTGTACAGCGAATTACTCAGTCTTGATTTATATAATACTGTACAGCGAATCACGGTCTTGATTTATATAATAATGTACAGCGAATCACTGTCTTGATTTATATAATACTGTACAGCGAATCACGGTCTTGATTTATATAATACTGTACAGCGAATTACTCAGTCTTGATTTATATAATACTGTACAGCGAATCACGGTCTTGATTTATATAATACTGTGCAGCGAATCACGGTCTTGATTTATATAATACTGTACAGCGAATCACGGTCTTGATTTATATAATACTGTGCAGCGAATCACTGTCTTGATTTATATAATACTGTACAGCGAATCACTGTCTTGATTTATATAATACTGTACAGCGAATCATTGTCTTGATTTATATAATACTGTGCAGCGAATCACGGTCTTGATTTATATAATACTGTACAGCAGATCACTCAGTCTTGACTCATATAATACTGTACAGCGAATCACTGTCTTGATTTATATAATACTGTACAGCGAATCACTGTCTTGATTTATATAATACTGTACAGCAGGTCACTCAGTCTTGACTCATGCAATATTGTACAGCGAATCACTGTCTTGATTTATATAATACTGTACAGCGAATCTCTCAGTTTTGGTTTAAACAGTATTTATTCCATGAACAATACAACATAAATTACAACATATCAGAATATAACATCATGGACCGGATTCGACATCAAGCGTGTGTGCTTATGTGAGTCGTTTCCGGGAATCAGTTTTTAACAATCCCACCCAGCGAGAGAGCGACTGTCTGATTTATATAATATTGTGTCGTACGATATACTATCCTTAATCCAGATATTACTGTCGTTCCATGTAGCCGATTATTACTCTCGCGAGGTGGGGTGGGTATATGTACGTCAGGTAATGGCAATGTGTAATTGTGTATAGACATGAAGAACAAATTAATGTTTTTCCGCCAAGGAGAAGCCCTCAACTGAACTATATGGATTATTATCCTCGGCCTTGTGTTATCAGGAGGGTTAAAATTTATTGTCCGTCTATTGCCTACTCAGGTCAATCAGTGCTCGGGATTAGCTACGCATGGATGCGTCTCGTGTAACTCTCGCGTGATTCTCGCGTTGGTAACAATCCATCTAGTCAGTTTTTAATTCCTCCTCCAGCTATCGGACGTGGTTAATTTTAAGGAAGTATTATTCTGTATTGCGCGTTATCAACTCAATATTTATTGTTGATAACAACTTGCAATTTATCCGTTGCTTACCCAGTCTTTTAATAAAAAATTTACAAACTCGCAGAAACTCTTCGTTTCATTGTATGCGCGAATTCCGTGTTTTCTATCGACACATTTCGTCTACGAATTTGTGATTGAATTTGACAAACACCGTTGGAATCACGTTGGCATATTCGCCATTGATGGCCATTTTGACTCAGATGCACATCGTTTACTTATGGCCAACCTATATTGCATTATTGTGCAACATATACGGTGGCATGACTCGTTGAATTTCGGAATCCACGTGGTGCGGTATGCAGAGTAGCCTAATTTCGCGCTACACATTCTATTTCCTGACGTCGTATCTTTGCCCCGTTCAGGTTATGTATACTGCCATATCATATATGCAACAGCTATGTTAGTGCGCTGAACGTTGTCCAGGACAGAAATATCTCCTTTGGCACTAATTTACATGAATAAATAACAAAGATAGAACTTGTTACCTGATGTAATTTCCTTTGCCTCAACTAATTGTATTTTGTAAGTTGACGTTGAGCAACTGGAACTTCATCGACGTTTGGGAAATGATTATCGAAGAACATCATTGTACATATACATTATGTCCTTATCATGAATTGTGCTTAAGCGATTAATATTTGCAAATCTTAGCTAGCCCGAATGTCTTAACATGAGGGCTTGTATTTGGATACTTGGAACGTTGGCGCGGATGTTAGTGACTTCACAATATTTATTTGACAATCCTGACTCTGTTCTTGCGATTCCATTCACTTTCCATCATTGTATCAATGGAATAATAGTTAGAAACAAGGCAATTCTGTTCGTTATACATCTAGTATTATATGACCTGTGTCAAATAATGCTGTAATACTTTAATAGTCTCTTTCTTTACGTACATGTATAGTATGAGTTGACAGTGTCCGGTTGCTACGACTCGTGCAACTGGTTTGATTGGGGAATAGGATTATCAGACACCCGATTTGACAACAAGGATTTTCGTTTCTAGTTTACATTATCGAATGGCGATCTCCATCAAATCATAATCTGACTTTCTCTCGGCGACAATTGTGTCCGTTTCTTTGCAATTACTTACTGTATTTTGCTGAATGGGTTCCCCTACTCTTTGGTGACATTTTGGATGAGATCCTTGTTGCGAGCCTACTGGCCTACTTGTGGCAAGTCGCCTTATCCGATGTGACCTGGCATGAACTGTTTTCCTCCGACATTAGTGTATCGATACATTCAACATTCATTGGTCCATTAATCAGGACCAATATGGTATCAGTGCCTCATCGCCACATAACCGGTCAAATGGTGAGCATGACACATGTATGGCCAGCCGTAATAGTTCCATACCAATGGTATCAGTACCTTAACTGCTCAATGACATAAGAACTGACTATGTCAATATGGCGACAATTTTTTCACCGATACCGACATACTGCGCTTTCAATCCGTGAATAGTAACGGCGAACTACTATGCATATATATTGTCACGTGCTCCAGATGCATTGCCAATAACCTTTCCCACTGAGCCCATCACTTGGCTCTCAACCTTCTATTTCCACATATCGAAAAGATCAAATGTGAAATAGCCTTCACTCACATATAAAGCACAGTTACATAACATGCATTTATATTGCGCAGGGCCGCCGCTGCCACTATAATTTTCAACAGAGACCAACACATGGCTCTTTTCTTTCTATTGCCTCATATCCAATTGATTATCGGGCAAATAACAAAAAGGACAGCATTTGTATTGTCACACAAATTAAGTGCGTTTACATGAACAGCATTTAGATTTCTATTGCGCACGACCACGGCAGGCCTGCGTATTGGAGGCACACGACTGTTCGGTTCACATGACGGTTGCGAAATCTAGGTTGCGCCAAGGTTGTGTGAGGCTCTCGCGATACTGATTATAACTGTTTGTGTAACTTATGGGTACCTAAGGACAACCAGACAGCCGACACATACTAGTATGTTACGGCTTGCGCATATTTTGCATTCCGCAGACCTGCCAGTGCCAATTTCAGAAGAGTCCAAAACATATCTCTTCTCCTTCTATTACTAACTATCCATATGATTATCTGGTGAATAGAATACCTAAATGACTAACACAAATGACAGCTTTTGTATCATCACACATATACAGCGCCGTTATATCGTGTATGACCACTGCCCAGTACCAGTGACTGGCGGGGTGCTACTATCGTTGATTCGGAAAACCAATCTTCATGGGCGCACGCCTCAGCACCTGAGCCTTAGGGTGGGGAAGACTCGTCATGTGCCGCTGACAGCGCACCAGCCAACCAGCCTTCAGTTCTTCCCAGATGAAAATGCAGCTCAAGCTCTCATTTTCTCTCACAATTGAGAAGAAGGATGTAATTGCATCCGTAATATAATCGTTCGTTGTGTTTCTCTCAAATTAAATGTCTTTGTGGGTTAGACCTCGATACATGCATGTATAGTTGCACTTTCACATTCCCATACTTTAACTGCGATGGGACCAGTTTTTAAATATACCTCCAATAGTTTAATATTGAATCAACGGTTACTGTAGCCATGCACATTTTGTCAAGAGGGAGAGTGCAAAAATTAATGCTCGTGAATTAGAGAATTACAAGTGCATACGGGTGCGAGTACAATTACTTCTGTCATCTGGGAGGGACTGAGACTTCTGACTCTTCCCCACGGTCCATGGCCCACTCCATTACAAGAGTGGGTCTTGTCCCCCTGGAATCATTCTCCCTCGGGATATGTCCAGGCCTGCTCTACCTTCGGAGGACTTTCCGTACGCGTATAAAACATTCTCCTCACCGTAAGCAAGGGCACCGCGAAAACTGTTCTTGCACAGGAGAAATCGGTTCTCATCGTCCTCTTCGCCGAGAAGTGACAGTATCTTACCTGCAGTTTAATTTTTAGCAGGTAAGACCACGTGGCCACATAATGAACGGAATTTACCTTATTAACATTATTTTGCATTAACTAACAAAATGTTTTGTGTATTACGCTTGCTAATAACTAACAGAATGTCTTGTCTTGCTTATAGTCGACGAGATTCGCCTTTGATGGCCACACACCGTGCGGGTTGCTCAAGAAATAAACGCGGCAATATGCGGTATTGTCATTGTTGGATGAGGGCCCGTTGGTCCATGGTTAAACAATTTGAGCAAACGTACCAGTCTTACCTCGGGCAGGACCAGTTCACCCCCCCTGGTCATGCATCAGCAGACTTTGGGTGGCAGCGTGCAGTTCTCGGAGATTCGGGCAACCAATCCTCCAGAACACCTGCACACTCGCCTTTGGAGGCTGTTCTGGGTGGGGAAGTCTCGATGTCCGGTGCCACTCAATGCGCTCCAGCCAAAAGGCCTTCTGACGCATCCCCACGGCGCTGTGGCCCACCCCATTACGAGGGTCGGTCTTGTCCCCCTGGAAACGTCATCCCACGTCCAGGCCTGCTCCTCTGCCGTCATGGGATCCTAGTGGTATGTCATCGACGTTGATTCCAGCTTGTCTGGACCACCTGCATTCGGGAGATTCGGTGGGGAGGTTTTCTCTGGTCAAAATGATCCTTCTAATTTTATCTTTTTGCTGACCTTCTGGCATTGGGGTGGGCCAAAGCACCTTAACTTCAACTGCGAGAGCATTTATACCTCGTTCGAGCCATTCCCCGAGTGGGCTTCCCTATAGTACCTTATCTCAACCTGATGCAGGGTGTTCTGTTGCTGTGGTCGATACTGACATGCTTCCTATACTTCTCATGGCGTCTGATGGCTTTGACGACGATGGGCAAGAATCACGGGATTCTGTCATTCCTAAGGAACTCGCTTTGCGTATGGAAACGACATGGGTCGATCTCTTGTACAAAACTTCATCACAGGATATGTGTCAACTGACTTACACAAACTTGCACAACTGTACCAGTCTTTACCTCGGGATGAACCAGTTCGAGCCCCATGGTCCTGCACCAGCAGTCCGTGGCAGGCGGGGTGCCGTTCTCGGAGATTCGGGCAACCAATCCTCCAGGACAATCGCACCCGAGCCTTTGGAGGCTGTTCTGTGTGGGGACGACTCGATGTCGCTTACTGTCAATAGCGCTTTCTATTTTGGAAGATATCTACAGAAATCACTCTCATCACATGAAAACGAGAAGAAGACGCAGTGAAGTCAGCAGCAGAAGAAGAAGTCTCTACTTGCTCGGTTTCTAGCTGGCGCGTATGGTGTGGCACTGCCTGGGACGTTTCTTCCTAAAACCAGGGGGGTGGGCAGGTACAAGCTTGAGCAATAATGGAATCTGAATTTATGAGCTCTTTCTCATAACATATCAAGGCTGATTCATGACTAAATCACATTTACATGAAATATGTTTTCGGAAGAGTACATTCCCGTCAAACTGGGATATTAAATTTATTGCTCGTTGCCTCCTCCTGGGCTTGCATTCTAATCCATATAGTTCAGTTGAGGGCTTCTCCTTGGCGGAAAAATATAATTTTTAAAAGTAAAATTACTTTTTCCTTAAGGGAAGCCCGAAACTGAACTATCAGAGATCCCTCCCATGGCAGTGCCATTCCCAACCCCGCGACTCGCAAATCCTATGATTCGGTCGGAAAATTAAAAACTGACTAGATGGATTGTTACCAACGCGAGAATCACGCGAGAGTTACACGAGACGCATCCATGCGTAGCTAATGCCGAGCACTGATTGACCTGAGTAGGCAATAGACGGACAATAAATTTTAACCCTCCTGATAACACAAGGCCGAGGATAATAATCCATATAGTTCATATAGTTCAGTTTCGGGCTTCCCTTAAGGAAAAAGTAATTTTACTTTTAAAAATTATATTTATAGATAATGATGGTGTATCTCTTCCCTATGTTTCTGTATAGATTCAGATATGTACATGTAGAATAAACTTTGTGTCGCAAAAGCATCCAACATATTTCTTTTCACTTCTTTCCACTTCTTTTCATTAACGTGTTATTATATATGGTATATATATTATATAGATATATAAGTGAGATATAAGATGGTCTTTTGAGTCTATTTTTAAAGGAAATGATAATAACGCATCATGTTCGAAATGCTGCTGACAATGTTGATGGGAAGAAATAGATCATCAGTAATGGTAATGGTAATACGGTATAAGTCTAAGTTAAGAATAGGAAAGAAATGAGCTTAGAGTAGTAAATTGGGTTATGTCAGATAGGGTTTAGGGGTTTTAGAATGAGTTTTTAGTGTTTTTAAATGACTCGTTGACCTCGTACCAATGGACTGTACGGCATTGATACTCGCGCGAGTTATTGCTAAGTATTCATTCATTCTTTTAAGTCTGACAGTATTAGATCATGTAACATGGCGATATACAAACTTAGTTGGCGAAACGATTTGTCCTAGAGATGTATTTCTCGTCGACAGGCGGGTCTGGCAATTCATAGATCATATTCAATGAGGCAATATTGCAAAAATAATCATTTAGTACAGTTGCTTTCTCGTAATCTGAGGAAGAAACGATTCCATTCCATGAGAGGGGCGGGACCGAGTTGACTTTTTTGCGGGACAGTTTGTTGAAAATCTTCCATCATTTTGAGTCGCCAGTTTCTGGATCTTGAAGGATTGATTCCATTTTCTGTATCTAAATTTGAGTTTCGTACTTCAGTAATTACTTCATTGCGGATTGTCCGATATTTTTGCCACTCAGTTTTGATTTATATAATACTGAACAGCAGCTCACTCAGTCTTGACTCATATAATACTGTGCAGCGTATCACTGTCTTGATTTATATAATACTGTACAGCAGCTCACTCAGTCTTGACTCATATAATACTGTGCAGCGAATCACTGTCTTGATTCATATAATACTGTACAGCAGCTCACTCAGTCTTGACTCATATAATACTGTACAGAGGATTACTCAGCCTCGACTCATATTTAAATGAGAAAACACAAATTTTGCACTGAATTTGGGTCATCATCTCTGTCCAACTCTATTTCGACTGACATATGGTGCCACATATATTGAATTAAATTTTGATCAATGTTATTGCAACGAACAGACACATTCACTAACTAATTTTCTATTTTGTTAACTTTTGGATTAACAATCACTTCAATTCTAATTTTCGAATGTTTTTACAGATATTTATTAAAGATAATCAATCAGGAGAAGAGACGACGCAAGTAGACTATATAGGATTTGTTGGATCTCCTATGTCAGCAACTAATATGGGTGATTTTAAACGGGTGAGTAGACTGTATAGGATCTCCTATACCTCAACTAATATTAGTGATGTTCCGATAATCGGAATAATGGCCGATAATAGCCCATCGGATATTAATCGTACCTCGCAGTTGAACATTGGCTTTTAGCGATTGTCAAAACAAACAAAAACATTCTAGTATCTAACCGCTATATGCATGCTTTAATAAACCTACACAATACAACCATAGTATTGAATGAAAAACGCAGTTGTAACAACCTAAAAAGAAGTTATTGGCATCGTCCAAACAGTCTGGTATGATTATATATAAGCATGGCAATACACCTGGCAATATATCCCGTGTAATAAGTTATTGGTTCAATCGCGTGGATATGAAATAGATTCAACAACTGACATCATTACAATGCACATGTAGTTTCCGGTTGAGCATGTGCCATGCTGTGACGTCACATGCTATGTCAATAATTTGAAGCACGCACTGAATGAATTAGTACAGTCACGATCAGAACTGTCTTCAATAATGACCAACGTGAGGAGGGGCATAATTAGCTTTTTCGTCTGTAAGGGACAATATGGTGAAGTAGTCCCAAATTACATGTGTTTTTGTCGCTCCGCGAGTCGCCATTGTTATAATGTTGCTCTCATTACAAGTTACGGCATACTCTATGAAATATGCTTAGCTCCATGTTGAACTCGGAGGTGGTCTAGCAAAACAAAATTTGAGTAGGCGGAACTATAAAAGCTTCCCAGACAAAATGGGAATTTGGGAAATCTCAGAAATATATGACACCAATTATTATCCATCATTCTAAATTTAGTTAATAATCATCGCATTCCATACATTGTCGCAACTAACAAGTATTCAATCAAGACCTTTATACCGCGTGCATTCCCGTGGAAGTGTTCCCCTTACGGTGATAAAGTTACTCTGATTCGGCACCTGTGATCTCTTTGTCAAAACAACTACCGGCATACATCAAAGGCAGCGCACAACTGACGTCGGCAGAAATACTATATAATATATATATTTTTATGTATTTGGCTTTGAAACTATACCGGGATATGGAGTGCAATGGATGTATATAGGTCCATTATGGGAACAAACGCATCGGCCGATTGTGCCTCCAGTTATCGGAAATCGGTCCGATGGGCTTTTTCATTATCGGAACATCACTAACTAATATGGGTGATTTTAAACGGGTGAGTAGTCTATATAGGATTTGTTGGATCTCCTACGGTATGTCGTCAACTATAAATATGGGTGATTTTAAATGGGTGAGTAGTCTATATAGGATTTATTGGATCTCCTATGTCGTCAACTAATATGGAGTATTTGAGATGTGTGTAGACTATATAGGATTTATTATACCCCCTTTAAAAAAAAAAAGGGCTGTATACTGCTTCGCACCTGTCCGTCCATCCGTGAGTCGTGCCATACGTCTGCCCATCCGTCCGATGTCTGTTCATGTCATAACTTGAACAGTAGTGCTCGGATCTCAATAAAATTTGGTATGGATGTTCACTACTGTGAGGACATTAAATAGAGGGTTCCATCGTTTTGTTCGGATTTTCCATTCTAGAGTTATTCATCATTGTTTATTTGGAAATGTTGTCTTTTTGGTCCATCTGATGTCTGTTCAAGTTATGCTCGGATCTCAATGAAATTTGGTATGGATGTTCACCACTATGAAGACATTTAATGGCATGTCCAACCATTTTGTTTTGGTTTTTCATTCCATAGTTATTTTGTTTATATGAATATGCTGATTTTTGGGTCCATCTGTCTGAGTATATCAGTCAAAGGTTATAGATATGCCCACACTAGGCAGTATGCCACAAGGGGTATGCACTGGACGAAGTCCATCTCTTGTTGGATCTCCAATGTCGTCAACTAATATGGGTGATTTTAAGTGGGTGAGTAGACTATATAGGATTTATTGGATCTCCTATGTCAGCAACTAATATGGGTTATTTTAAGTGGGTGAGTAGACTATATAGGATTTATTGGATCTCCTATGTCGTCAACTAATATGGGTGATTTTAAGTGGGTGAGTAGACTATATAGGATTTATTGGACCTCCTATGTCGTCAACTAATATGGGTGATTTTAAGCGGGTGAGTAGACTATATAGGATTTATTGGATCTCCTATGTCAGCAACTAATATGGGTCATTTTAAGTGGGTGAGTTCAAGAACATTAACCTTTTCAGTGCCAAGTCCGATTTTTGTATCAACCCATATTTCCTTGATAATTTTTCAAATTTATTGTTTATAATAATGTGATACATTGATGGAAAGAGCTCTCAGAGCTCTTTCCATCAATGTATCACATTATTATAATCAATAAATTTGAAAAATTATCAAGGAAATATGGGTTGATACAAAAATCGGACTTGGCACTGAAAGGGTTAAACATCACCAAGCAGAATGTGGTGAAACAAGATAGACTTTCCTCTCACACTGACTATAAATAATTCTCCAGTATCGAAATGTGCCATGTTAAAACCATTCTAGTGCCCTGCAGTTTTGAGATTGATTTGACGATTGATTCGATCATAGGATTAAAATATTTTTGAATCACCCTTCTTGGCATGCTTGTGGGTAAAAAAAAAACAAGGTTTGAAGATGTCTTGTTCTAAATTTCAAATTTACTATATAGGTCTATTAGATTAACGCTTGAAAGTTTAGCCTAACTCACCATTTTTGTCTTGCTATATTGATTTACCATACTTCACAACAATGTGACAGTAACATATTGTCATTCTCACCCGATCATGCAAATGTACGGCAGGTGGTCATTGGAAATATTGGAAACAGTTTAAGAATTCAAACAATCATTATTAATCAGAGATATGCTAGCCATCTAGGCTTTCTTGAAATGTTAATCAGAGATATGCTAGCCATCTAGGCTTTCTTGAAATGTACTTGCAGACTTTACAATGTTAATAAAAATTTTAAAACACAAAAACTATGACTTTTTTAATTTTGAAAAAGTGAAGATATTTTTGTGACTGAAACTCTAGCTCCATGCATTGTATTATATATGTGAGATGGCACAGTATCTTTAATGCTGCACCAGCGCTGCTCCCGCCATGAAAGGGTTGAGGAGTTAAAATGAAATCAATTGTCTGTTTAAGGAGTTAAATTGACATATCTTTTTATTTTTATTTCAGGTTGCAGGAAAGAAGGGAGAGAGTCATTGATTGTTGTATGATTTCTGTCTGTTAATATAAATAAATATGTAATTTACTCATATTTCTTGGATTACTTGGATTACTACACAAACTATAATATTTGCCATTTGTCAATAGATTTTAAAATAAGACTAAATCACGAAAACTTGCCTGTTAAAATCTGCAAATAGCGGTAGACTCAGACTGGATCTGTCTGTGGAATGAGTGCTGAAGATATAATTGGGCTGGTGGGTACTTCCTGTTCATTATTTTCAAAAATGTGGACATTAGGCTGAAACAAAAAACTCCTGTTTCCGATAACAGTGGGATAAATTTCCAGACAGGGAGGCAAGGTTTTTTTTTTTTAAACCTTTCAGTCATAAGTGATATAATAATGTAGTCACAATCCCATGGAATTTGGTAGATCAGTGTGTATTGAAAATGAGCAAGCATTCAATAAAAAAATGCTGTCCCTTGAATTCATTGACTCTGCAGTAAGATCTCTACCAACATTGAGCTTAATAATCAACTTATTTTTGCTTTTGGGATTGGAAAAAAAAGATAAATATTCACATTGACACTCTAACATGTAACTATAGACTAGCATTCTCGAGAAATTGAAAAAAAAATTGAGGCAGGCAAGAAAATCTCAGCCAGGCAGGGTATCGGAAACAAAGAGTTTTTTTTATGGCCTTAGTACACAAAAATGGTGCTCATAATTGAAATGAACCAATATGTATACTGCTTTGAGAAGGTGATCAACAATAGTGTTTAATCTACGATTGCTTTCTATTCCATTTGATTGGATAATCTTGTACCTCAGCGATGTCTATCCGTTTGATGACCAAAGATAGCATCACATTGAGCCTTGCCAGATACAACCCACCTGGACTATATATAAACCAAGCTCAGAGGCTTAACTTGCCAGAGACATTCTATTTCCCTAATCGCAGGATTCCACATCGGTAATGCCAATCAGAAATCACTGTTAGTAGCACCAAGATAAAAGTGTCCAATCAAACGATTAATGTAGCGAGATGTGACGTAATTTGGGGGGAATACGACACTCATTATCAGTATGAATCTGAGTGTATATTAACAGACAAAAGCCTGCAAACAGTGTGTATGTCATTTGCAGAATAAGGTCCCCAGAGGGTGAATTTAGTGGGCTAGGATCACCAAATTCACCATCTGGGGACCTCATTCTGCTTAGGCCTCATTTTCTGTCAAGTCTCAAATTAACATTTGTTACAGCAGTTTACATCACAAAATTCACCCTCTGGGGACCTCATTCTGTTTAGCTTTAGGCCTCATCCTCTAGGAAGTATCTACAGTCTCTAATTAACATTTGTTTTTAGTGACTTTTTCCCTTCTGGGAAGTTTCCATATCCCCTAATTTGCAGAAGATAAAATGCATAATCGAGGTGACTAATGGGTGAACATCACCAACTTCAATCTGATCCTAGGTCTCCTATAGCCGTGGAGGCCTCAGCAGGATGAAGTTCCCAGATGATGAATTTGGCGGAGCTAGCCCATCATGCGGGCTAGCATCACCAAATTCAGCCTATGGGGACCTCGTTCTGCTTAGGCCTCATCTTCTGGGAAGTATCTATAGTCTCAAATTAACATTTGTTTTTAGTTACTTTTTCCCTTTTGGGAAGTTTCCATATCCCCTAATTTGCAGAAGATAAAATGCATAATCGAGGTGACTAATGGGTGAACATCACCAACTTCAACTGGGGAACTTCAATCTGATCCTAGGTCTCCCATAGCTGTGGAGGCCTCAGCAGGATGAAGTTCCCAGATAGTGAATTTGGCGAAGCTAGCCCATCATGCGGGATAGCTTCACTAAATTCACCCTCTATGGACAGACACACTATTTGCAGGCTTGTTAACAGACTGATGTTTGACCTGCCATTCCACCCCGTTTCGTCTAGTGTGCACGTCTCTTCGACCCCCTGATGTTTCAAATTATTGAGGATTTCAACATTTGGATCAGATTGTGGATCACAAACTAAAAAAAAATCACCTGTCTTTGCACAAGACAACATATCATTATTAGCGAGAATATCCAAGCCAATGGGAATGATGACTTATGTCTGTTTCACGCCCCTGGAGAATAAGTAGTTAAAGATGGCGTTTCTCTTTCCAGTAAGTTTTATATAGTTTCAGGTATATGAAATAATAAATATGAATCGAAGACGCCTGTCCGAAAATGCTTCTATCAATTTATAATGAATACATTTAAGACTTTTTCCGGTATAATACATACAACCTTTCGGGACATTTTTATACCCCCCCCCCCCCCCCGCAACGAAGTAAGGGGGGGGGTATACTGGAGTCTGCTTGTCCGTCCGTCCGTCGTACCGTGGACACAAATTTGTCCGCAGTTTTTCTCAATCGTTTTTTTTTTATCAATTTCCGTAAAACTTGGCACAGACATCAACCACCATGGGAACCTGTGCACCTGCGATTATGACGTCTGTCGGACTTTTTTTGGTGGAGTTATTCCCCCTTTTTCGACTTAGAAATTTTTTGCAACATGTATAATTTTGTACGAGCTTTTATTCCTACATTTTTAGGTCAATTTTTTTTTAACTTGGCACAGACATTTAGTACCATGGGAACCTGCGATTATGACGTCTGTCTGGCATTTTTTGGTGGAGTTATCCTCCTTTTTCGACTTAGAAATATTTTTGCAACATGCCTAATTTTGTCCGAGCTTTTATTTCTACATTTTTAGGTCAATGTTTTTTAATCTTGGCACTGATATTTAGTACCATGAGAACCTGTGCACCTGCGATTATGATGTCTGTCCGACTTTTTTTGTGGAGTTATTCCCCTTTTTCGACTTAGAACATTTTTGCAACATGCATAATTTTGTCCAAGCTTTTATTCCTACATTTTTCAGTCAATAGGTTTAAGATTACAGTTAGGTTTGTGCACCTGCAATGGAAACTGTTATTTTATTATTTTAACTAAATGTTTACTGACATGTGAAACATCTTAATATTTTAAAAACACGGGGGGTATCCTTAGTCCCATGGGACAGTCACACCTCTAGTTACGGGCTATCTTCAGAACGGAAACATTCAGGCGATTTCGCCGAAATAACCGTGGTGTAGAAAGACGGAGAACACTATCTTGTTAGCATCCATCATGGCAAAAGTCATTTTTAATCTAAGAGATTCACCGCCAACACAGTTACACTTGTCTGCATCATAAATAAACAACTACAGTAATGCCCTAATTAATCGACTCCTTTAACCACAGCAGAATTATGGGTAACTTTTCAGGATTTAGTCGGAAATATGGCTTGTTGCCATTCATCGAGAGCTTTCCGATGAATGGCAACAAGCCATATTTCCGACTAAATCCTGAAAAGTTACCCATAATTCTGCTGTGGTTAAAGGAGTCGATTAATTAGGGCATTACTGTATTATGCATTCATAGACAAACAATATACTCAAATCTTTGGTTTTGTCTGTTATTCACAATAAAATCTATTTGTAGTATTGAAATTGCGTTTTTATAACAAAAAATGTTGTTGGAAATTTGGCCTGAAAAAGATTAACTATCTTTATTATGTTTACCCATACCATAGTATGGTAAACATAGTGTCGATGTCCAGATTGACCACTCGTCGTGCGTCCGTCTGTCTCGTCCGTAGACACTTTACGCATAGTGCGATAACTCAAATATTTTCTATCTGATCGGAACCAAATTTTGTATATGAATTTCTCAGCACAAAAGACAAATTGAGTTTGAATATGGGTTTGATCAGACTATTTTTAACTGAGTTATGACCCTTTTTCTAAAAAATATTCACTCTTAAAAAAAAAATATCATAAAATATTTTTTTTTATAAATAATTAGAACAAATTTTTTTTTGAAAAAATAACACCATTTATATAACTCCGCCAAGGGTACCCCAAGTCAGCACACCAAATTTGGTTTAAATCGGTCCAAAATATTGTGTTATGTACTGGTAAATTTGTTTGGAGCGACATTAAACCCAATTCACTAATTCCATCCCATGCCTTTGGACTACTTAGCTATTAATATGGCTATATTATTTTCTGATGTCTCTTATGCCAATGTGCAGATAAAGAAAGCTATGGTATCTAATTAAAAAAAATAATTCAACAATACACATCACATGCTGTTAACAGTAGACTAGAACATCACTCTACAGATGGTCTGAGGTCATTATAAATGTTTTATTGATTTCATAGAGATGCCAGCCTTTAACATAAACAATGCCTGTGATTTGTTGACAGCTCTGCTGTATAATTGATACTAATGGGTCAGCAGTGAGGTGCTTGTCTTGATGGCTGTTGGTAGAATTTGATACATTATCATTGTAAACTTAAATTGGAATCTCTTGACCAAGTATTCCATGTCCAGGTCACCTTTAACCCAAGGCTGTGGTGGTGCAGCATTACAGATCTTGTTCTAGTGCATTCTCTTATCTAAATGCGAGTGACCCATAAATTACAATAATTTGTGTTATGTACATTGTCTATAATAGTACATAACAGTATACTCTATAATTCAACATCAAAACTCTTGTTTGTTATATGTAAGGGGATTCTTTAGATGCTAACTGAATCTAACAATTACTAGTACGGCATCTGTTGATTAATGGATATCTGATATGAAACACCATACCGTATGATACGATTTAGTTCTAACGCCGTACAGACACTGTTAAATGCACTCCAAGCCTATTAATGCTCTGCAGTTACCAAATGAAAACTTTTTACTGCATTTTTGCATTAATGACACCTTAAGGAAAATACCGGCTATCTATATTACATACCTTGAATTAGACCCCAACATGTCTTGACAGTGTCTAGGTAACCTGCTATGAACATGATTTGAGCTTGTGATATTTGGTATACTTCATGTCCATAAAAAGTGCAGCTCAACTTGTTTTGTCAATGGGATTACAGTAATGCCCTAATTAATCGACTCCATAACCACAGTAGAATTATGGGTAATTTTTCAGGATTTAGTCGGAAATATGGCTTGTTACCATTAATCGGAAAACTGTGAGAGCTTTCTGATGAATGGCAACAAGCCATATTTCCGACTAAATCCTGAAAAATTACCCATAATTCTGCTGTGGTTATGGAGTCTATTAATTAGGGCATTATTGTAGGTAGTCATGTGCAACTAATTGTATTGCCGTCTTCATTCCCAGTACCATGGGCATCAATGGAGACCTTTTGCAAAAACACGATTACGGATATGGAAATATCCTGCCAAAATTCAATCTTTACGCACGGGGTTTCTTATGTGAGACAAAATATACCCCACGCAGTTTAATTATGTGCAGATGTGTCAAGAATGTGCCACCGGTCCTGCTTGGGGACGCTCTAACATTATCCGTGTGGTCTATTACATGCGGATAAGAACATGGGGTCTGGAAGAGACACACATTACTTCTTCCATCAAATATATGTGTAACTAAATAAAGTGGGGCATATGCCGTCTCACCAATTAGCCATCGTAGGTAAATTGTGATGGTGTCAACCTTACTAGGACAATATATCCTATCCGTAATAGTGATTTTTGCTAAAGGTCTCTAATCACGAATCAACCACGGATGCATCGATCAGTGCTCTGAGAAGAGTCTTCAACATAATGAAGTTGGCGAAGTATCCTAGATAGATTAATGAGCTGTTCACTGTGGTCATATAGCTGACACCATTCCACCTAACCCAACTTATTTATACATGTATATGTAAAATAGGATCTGTCTGTTCGCGATTTTTCTCCCAGACCCCTGGACAAATTTTAACCAAATTTGGTGTGGTGTCTCGGGCTACCCCAGCGGATGTTATAACGGCGTCAGTATTTCAAAATTTTGATTTATATACATATTTAAAGATGGTCTATCTCTTCCCATAATACACTTTATATATTTTCCAGGGTACAAAATAAATATCAATCTAAGAACCTGTCGGGGGGAAATGCTTCATCATTTAATATTGATTTTATTTGAAATACAATTTTTTTATTTTTGGTATACCGGTAATACAATCAATCAATTTGGGACATTTTGCTGCTCATGTAATGTTCGGAGCATAGCAAGCGGGAAAAATCTATATCTGAGATTGTCTTCTGTCAGGACGGTCTTTGAATAAATGTCCTGATTATCGCTTTATAGAACAAAATATCGATATAAAATCAATATTAATTGATACCTTGGAAACTATATAAAGCGTATTTAGGAACAACCAGACCACCTTTAAATTGAGCAAAGAGTTCAATCTAAAAAAAAAATTATAACATTTTATTTTAATTAAAAAAAAAATCAAAATGTCAAAAGATCAAAATGTGCAAGAAGACTAGAAGTGCACAAAATATTATAACATGACATGACAATACCAGAGCATTATCATCAGATGAATTAAAATGTAAGCCATATATGTTCATTGATATTTATTGTCGCATAAATACTCAAAACAAGACAAGAAAACTGATGTGAACAAAGTTTTTGATTGATTTTTAAAAAAGAATGATTTACAAACAAGTGACATAATAATAATGTAGAATAAATGCTTCAAACGCAGAAACTGCTTACAGCATTCAACTTAACTCTTCCATGACTGGAGCTTCCTGAAATTTTGCGAAAACCCTGTGCCAATGCATTCTCTTATATATGCGAGTCTCCCACAGGGAGCCTCGCATATGCAAGAGAATACATTGGCCTAACAATATTTACCATGACCTTGTGAGCCAGTGCTCCTTGCAAGCCAGCAAAGCTCCCGTCATGAAAGGGTTAAACCAACAATTTTAGGTTAAAACGAAGAAACCGCTTATAGCATTCAACTTATGTAAATACCCAGAACTACACTTGTGTTTATAACAGAAGTGCGATGACGTAAGGATAGCATACCATTGGCACTGATTGTCAAACTTCTTCTATCGCAAGAGTGCCATAAACTATCAGCCAGAAACACTCATGTGCAGTTCTGTGTTTATCACATGCCCGATTAACATATCTTAATTGATATTATCCAGAGAATCTGTCATGGAATTTTCTTACTGTATCTTAACGTGTATGTGATGATGCATTTTATTTTAAAGTTCATGTTCTAGTCAAATGTCAACATCGTTCAATTCCACACACGGGTGTAGACCGGCTTAACAATTATGAAACTGGCTGAGACAGACGATCAGTGTGATTTTCAGTAACGGGCATGTTATTGAATTCATATTCTGTTTGACTCAACATTGTACTCAAAAGTGTGACAGACGAACGGACGGACGAACGGATGGACAGAGCTCGTTTCTATAGTCCCCCAAAAATAAATTTTTCGGGGGACAAAAAGAAATAGAATGAATGTGAAGAAGTTTCTCTAGTAATTTGATAAAGAAACTTTCCAGAGAAGAGGAGGCCTGAGCAGAATGAGGTGCCCAGAGGGTGAATTTAGCTATGCTAGCCTGCTATGCAGGATAACGTCACTAAATTACCCTCCGGGAACCTCATTCTGGAAATTTGCTTGCTGTGGGTAATCCGTTCCTTGCTTCTGAGGTTGATTGCCCACTTGACAAGATTAGACCTATCAAGTATCTATGATCATTGTTAAAAATTCAAATCCACAAGACAACACATGAAATGTATGGGCTTAATATCTGGCTGCTATAAGTTACCCATTCACATAAAAGCTTTAGCTTCATACCACAACATCAAGTACAACATTCATAGTAGTGATGTTGTAAAATGTACATAGTAATAACGCATGATATAAAATGCAAAGTTTTCTCAAGGGCTACCACTGCCCTCAGATCCTGAAACTTGATTCTTGTGATGCCCCTCATAAAATTGCTCCCTGAGCCCTCCTATCTTTTTCAAACACCACTCCTGTATAAATTGTTTTTACGCTTCTTCATATCAAGTACCTTCAACTATTCTCAACATCAAAATGTAATGCTCATATTTCTATAAATCTTTGGTCACTCAAATATATTTGTTGTTTTAACCCAATTAAACTAGAAAACTAATCTTAACAAAAAGATTTATTGTTTTCGCCCCGAGGCTTTTTTCAATATGGCTTCAACATGAGCTGCTTTCTAAACATTCAGATGAGGATGTGGATTAGAAAAAAATCAATCACCTTATAGACTGGTCCCAGTTTACAACATGCAAATAGGACGTAAGTCAATTTTGGTAATTTTTCGGGAGACAAAAAATTTATTTTAATATATTATTAATTTAAAGTATAACTAATGTCTGTAGACAGGCAAAAAACACACCCTTGGATAATACAGTAATGTCCTAATAATCGACTCCTTAACCACAGGAGAATTATGGGTAACTTTTCAGGATTTAGTCGGAATTATTGCTTGTTGCCATTCATCGGAAAGCTCTCAGTGAGAGCTTTCCGATGAATGGCAACAAGCCATATTTCCGACTAAATTCTGAAAAGTTACCCATAATTCTGCTGTGGTTAAGGAGTTTGATTATTTAGGGCATTACTGTAAATAACTTGATGGCAAGCTGACCTAAAATACTGCGAGTAATCACGCAAACATTGTTGTTGCAACGAAATTGCTCCGGCAAAAACTCGTATTTGTTGTCAAGAAAAGACGTTTTAGTATCAAAAGGTCACATCTCCCTATTTTTCATTCGTAGATCACCCAGAAACTCGATTAAAGTCAAAGAAATATATCGGTGATAAAAAACAAGGTTATATTTGAGCTAGAGGTGTGATGTTTTGACACAAGCTGAAGCGGTGGCGGGAAAGTGTTTGCGAGTTTAAATCCGATTTAGCCCAAAAACCGACTTACATCCTTAGTGCTGTAAGACAATGATATAATTATATGCTACTCATTTTACATCACAGAAGAGTTTAATATATGGAAATTTATTCCATTGCACGATAAAAGTATATATCCAAAACAATGTGGCCCTAATCAGCTATAAAATTAATGAGATGCACATTGTACTCTCTGTCCTTGTTGTCCTCCCATCTCGTCATCAGAATCGTATGCTTCAATTCGCTCACCGTGCTGAGATGCAGAAAATTCCATCAAATTACACTCCTCTGCTTCATCTGGAATAATCACTTCATCACGTGCTGGTAAGAGTTTTTCAACATGTTTCAGTTTTTCTGAAGGAATCCAGCTCTTGTCGGGGAATATAACGTTGAATTTTATAGCCAAGCGTCCTTTTTCAAACGGACTCTTGTATGTTGGCATTCCCTCATTGAGAATGCATTTGATATCTCCGTGCTTCACAACATCTCCTGCAGAAAAAAATGAGAAAATTAAAATTGTAGCATGGCTATATACAGTAATGCTCTAATTAATCGACTCCTTCACACGACACAATCGTTTCAACGATTCTGCGACCAATTCCACGATTCTGCGGCTTGACAACCACGGTGCTGCGGCAATTTAACGATTCTGCGACCAGGCCGATGCGATAAAAACTAAAAAAAAAATTAAAGAATGAATAAATCCAGAAATATGTAGGTATATGTACCATATATTATATTTCTATTAGGTACGGCGATCTTCGATTCGATAATCGATAGAGAGTTCAGCACTAGACAGTTAGCACAACAATACATAATCTTTGACACAAATAGACCGGTTGTTCTGGTTTTACACACATCACTCAGTGAAATTCGTCTTCAGAGTTTAGAAAAAATATATAATGTCCTATAAAATTGAGTGGAAACCAAATAATAACTTAGCCATACGTCTTTGGGTGATTTTTCACAACTGATGTTAACCTCAGTTCTGTGATTGATGGCGCTGTGTCCATATTTGCGGGGGTATCATCGCATTCAATTGACAACGCGGATGAGTCGACTATGACAACGAAGATTGTGCGACCAGCAATTGAAATTTCATTAACTTGTGCTCACGAGAAGTCGTTTTCTAATGAATGGCACGCTCGCTATAGACATGAATACGCATATGAATCACACGACCTCAAGCCTACGAGATTAAGACTCTTTTATTTGGAGCCAGCTGAGGAAAATAACGTAATGTCGAATCGTATATTGCTATACTGTACATGTTTAATTTCCATATATGTGCACCACACATTACATGATTTAAATGGAAATGGGGAGGGATAGATAATCTCTAATGTGTTTTTTCAAGCTGACTTTAAAATGGACAAGGTTAATAAATTATTTTGCAAATAACTGGGACGAATTTGAAATCCACTTTATCACATAATCATATTTTAAGAAGGAAAACGAGCTAAAAAGACGGATTAACAAAAATAATATTGATTTCCTTACCACAACACAAGAGGAAGTAAAGACACATTCAAGACAAAATAATGTTCCATTTTAAATGTGTTTTTTTTCACTTTGGCAAAGTTGTATATATTGTATCATTAAAAGATCCTAATATTGCATATTTCCTTATATCCACTAATGATGAATATGTGCGTGCTTCCCGGGATACTTGACATCACACCCGCAATGACCGCGCGGATTAATAGTACTTTCGAAAAGCCGCGCATGACACCAACATTAGATATTGGAAATTTTGGTCCCAACTCCTTTGCATTGACGAAAATAGATACAAAAACAAAGAGGCAAATTGGGGGACTATATTTTTTCGTCGCCAGCCAGAGTGCGCTATTCTGTCGTATACCTTTGTGTAGCGTCTCGGCCGACACCGTAAATATATCCATTGTGCATGCATTTTCAGCTTCTTTTTAAAGATTTTGATATTTTAAAAAAGGGTATAAAGAAAGTTATCAAACTCGTTTTATAAAATGTTATATCCCAACATTTCTCGTTGGGGATCCTCTATATAAATCATTTATATCATCCGTCCTTAATTACCGCTATATATTTTCCGTGAACGCGGACATGTATTTCATGAATATTAAAAAATCATTATATGGAATGCACCTCCAGAACTTTGACACGTAGACTTAAACCGCGGAATGGGGTCTGGGTAATCCAATATGGCCGCGACTCGGTGATCTCGCTTATTCTAAGATGTGGTGCAGAAAATGATAAAAAATTGGGCGCAATGGATATGAGGGTCATATATTTTGAACGCATCGTAAAGCATGACATAGTTACAGAAAGACACACACACTCAGCTTTTATATAGATATTAGAAGGTGACCCGACTTCGTCCGGGCTTTGACCTTGAATTGTCCATTTTGAAGGTCAAGGTCAAGTGGGGTCACGATTTGACCAGTCCAAAACACTGCCCGGACAAAAGTACCCGACAAACGTGCCCGTCGAAATCCATCCGGTTTTACCCGACTTGACCTTGAATTGATCATTTTGAAGGTCAGGTCGGGGTCACGATTTGACCCGTCCAAAACACTCAGTGGACAAAAGTAACCCAATGTATCAAATTTCGTGAAAATCCCATCAAAATTCTCGATTTGACCTTGAATTGACCCGATTTCAAGGTCACGGTCACGTCGCACGCATATGGCTGTTTCTATAGTCTATATGAAAGTCTATCGAGTACGAAGTAATGTTACGGCTGAAGATTAGCCGGAGTGCGAAAATACAAAATTCGTGTTGTCGATAAATATTTGTACAGTTTTCAAAACAATGTATCAAATAAAATTCATACTATATGCATACTAGTCCAACATACTCATTTTAGTCAATAGTCAGTGGTTGGCTTGGGTTTACGACCCGTATCAACATATATTTTTACACGAGCATGTGTGTCACGCTTTGTCCAATCCACTATATCTCTTATGTGACTTGGTCTCTATAGCTTCACATGTGGGGATCATGCAGTAAATACACAGTACTGTATTGAATCCAGGACATGTGCATTGTACAACGAAGGCACTGTTCCAAACATTTATTGATGCAGCATACACGGGCTTATACGCATAAATAAGCTGTCCGATGACAGTGCAGTGACCGATACATCGTATACAAATGAAAATTACCGTTCAACGAGTCGCCCAATCGTCGTTGTCATGGTCGAAGCGGGGCGTTGTCAAATAGTTGACACCGTTACTGCATTTCTGTGTATAGTTTAAATGAATATTGCGTCAACGGGGGTACGAATTTGACAAATAATACATTTATGCTTATCAAAGCTTACGTTGGATGTTAATTTTCGCACCGTTAATGTCCCCTTGTAGCCCAAGAAATTACTTTTTGCGATCGGTTCGCGGTTTGATCGGATTATCCAGACTTGACCGAGCCGATTGTGACTCATTTTATGTATAGATCTCATCTTCGTATGTATTCCGTGAATTAACCTGGTGGACCTGCAAAGTCTACTCTACACGATGCATGCAAGAAGAAGCCCACTTTTATCGTCCCAATTCAGTAAAAGGCCTCTTTATCTATGTTTGTCATAAAATATCACGTATAATAAGGCCGCAGAATCGTTGAACTGCCGCAGCACCGTGGTTGTCAAGCCGCAGAATCGTGGAATTGGTCGCAGAATCGTCGAAACGATTGTGTCGTGTGTCCTTAACCACAGCAGAATTATGGTTAACTTTTCAGGATTTAGTCGGAAATATGGCTTGTTGCCATTCATCGGAAAGCTCTCGGCGAGAGCTTTCCGATAAATGGCAACAAGCCATATTTCCGACTAAATCCTGAAAAGTTAACCATAATTCTGCTGTGGTTAAGGAGTCGATTAATTAGAGCATTACTGTACACAACATAGGAATAATAAATTTTGCTCATAGTTATCATGCTGCAGCATGGGGGGAATATTTCATGAATTTAACCTTCAGTAATTGAGCAAAATGTAAAGACACCAATGCATGAATTTATTGTGGAGAAATTATATCAAGCTTTTATAAAATCACTAACTTTTCTCACTTTAACTCTTTAATACTTAGTGATTTGTCTATTGAATACCTGTGATGTTGCACCGGCAAACACCTATTGTAGTCTACAGATAACGTCAAAACAACAGGTAATGAACATTTATAAAACTTTCCATCATATATCTGACTGAAATGTTCGTCTGATCAAGAAAAGCATTTACTTACTATAGAAACATGACTTGAAATATTTAATGAGGCATTAGCGTGACATATGTCATCACACCTTGAGTCAATATCCTGTTTCTCATCACCATATATAGAAAATTTATCGCACCAGGTAGGCATAAAATCTTGAAAATCCAGGTATAAAATTAGCAGAGACACACATATTCAGGTGAGAACTGATATGAATGCCTGTATTTTGTAATTGTCCCACTATGAACTTCTCAACTTCCTTCCAAATGAGTTTGTTGGTGCAAGCATTTGACAAGATCTTTTCAATTAAAACATGTGATTTTATATTAAAATCAAAATCAAAACATGCCACCAGCGATGTTAAGGTGGAGACATGAAATCTTGTCACCAGGTGTTCAACAATATTAAGTAATAAGTGTTAAACAGATATGGCTCTCAAATCACAACACTAAGCAAGTCTCATACACTGAATATCAACAAAATCAGTTAATATTTGATCAAGTTATCATACTATCAACAATCTGTACCTGCCTGACTATGTCCACTACATTCAATTCGAGCTGAAGCTCAGCTCGAATCAAATTTAATGCACTCAGTTAATAAATTTCATACAGAATTCCGACTCGATAGAGATCTTCTAGTTAACGCATTGATAAAATTATTTTCATTGAGGTCTAAGTATATAATTACCTGACAAAAAGGAACTAAATGTTTTCTTGGAGAACTACCATATTGACAACAGATGGGTCAGGATTTAAAGGTCCACTTAATAATTGTGAACATTATATAAAATATATGCCAAAGGAAGCTCCAAAACATTTATTATCAACTTATCCGGTGTAATAAACTGTGAACATGTTGTTTTTGTTGAGAAACCGACATGTTTTCTGTGCTTAAGTTTCATCAGGATTGTACTGCAAAGTCTATAATTTTCAATGGAAGGGGAATATCTCTATATGTTAGTTTGAATTCTGTTGCATTCTGGGAGCAAGACGTAGGAAATTTTTCTATGATTTCAGTCTTTTTCTATTACTCTATGGGCACCCTCTGAGACAATGGTGATGAATTGTAGTATTTTAAACATATTTTATGTCATAGATTGTTATTAATACCGAATACCGAGGCCCTACAAATAAAAAATTGGTGACTCGAAAATTAAATTATTATTTTT
This sequence comes from Siphonodentalium dalli, assembly GCA_032622095.1. Lineage (NCBI taxonomy): Eukaryota > Metazoa > Mollusca > Scaphopoda > Gadilida > Siphonodentaliidae > Siphonodentalium > Siphonodentalium dalli. Next base: position 155,401,769 of record CP136066.1, on the reverse strand, counting down.
AATATATTTATGACAGACATGCTATTTCAAGGCTGGGTCACATGCATTATAATAATTGATACAGCGGTGCAGTGAGAGCTAAGGTTATGACTTATCTATGAAAATGTTGACTTCATAACGCGTGACATCCAGGCTGTCATATGCCTAGCAGTAGCATGAAAATCTTACCTGGGTGAGAAGTTATCACAAGATCTCTCTCATCTAATGTTCGGATGACTTTCTGGAATCCACAGAGTGCCTCAACAAGAAGAATGTCCATTTCCATCACCAGATCCTTGGCATGGCGCCTGAATATCTCGTGTTCCTTCTCATCTAGAACGACTACGATATCACCTGGCTCCATATCTGGATCCTGGTCCCCTTCACCAGTAAAACGAATCTGCTGACCATCCTTCATTCCTGCAATTAATAAAACAAAATAAAAGGTCAGTAGACCATAGTGTCCCCCGAAAACGTGGCAAGTCGATGCCGCTTTGTTAAAGAAATTAAAAAAAATGTTGTAATTTTCTGAGTCGAAAAGGGTCAATAACTCCGTAAAAAAATATTTTTTCCGTCATCTATATACATGTTGCACATCTCCAATATGTGGATAACAATACTCTGAAGTTTCAAATATCTACGATCAAAACTGTAGGAGGAGTTGATTAAACCATGAAGGTACCCTCATACAGAAAATTATAAAGAATGTTTCAAATATCTACGATCAAAACTGTAGGAGGAGTTGATTACACCATGAAGGTACCCTCATACAGAAAATTATAAAAAATGTTGAAATTTTCTAAGTCGAAAAGGGTTAATAATTCTGTCCAAAAAAAAAAATTCCGTCATCTATATAAATGTTGCACATCTTCAATATATGGGCAACAATATTCTGAAGTTTCAAATCTCTGGGATGAAATCTGTAAGAGGAGATGATTACACCATGAAGGTGCTCAAAAGTGTGACGGACAGACGAACGGACGGACGGACGGAGCCCGTTTCTATTGTCCCCCAAAAATAAATTTTTCGGGGGACAATAAATGTTCAATGAACAAATCTCCATCTAAAGAGAAGGAACATAATATTTCCCCACTACTGAGGTCTAAAGACATATTACGGACTTATTTCGGTGGGCGATATTTAGAAGTTAGAACCCAGGCACTATGTCAACCTGGAATGTAGCATTCTACAAAAATTTCAAAGAAATCGACCAGACCACTCCATAGAAAACATCGCCTGAACTACGCTCAATTGCAAATATTTACATCTCGATTCGGGACGCAACTATCGATGATAAATTAACACAATTGATTTCATCATTGAGAGTCATTGGTTTTAATTAATATATAAGATTGACTGTGTGTGTTGTCAATTTGGATTAATATTCATGAAAATACCTACTTTGAGCAAGAGTATTCTCAATTTCTAGTTGGTCACCCTACCAGTGTGCTTCACATAACTTCAAATCCAAGTTCACTCCATGCGATGTTTAGGCTTGGCTAAAAAAGGTCCCAGAAGGTGAATTTAGTGACGCTATCCCGCATAGCGGGCTAGAATAACCAAATTCACCCTATGGGAACCTCATTCTACTCAGGCCTAAACTTCTATGGGAGACATAGGTTTAGATTGAAGTTCCCCAGTTGAAGTTGGTGATGTTGACCAATTAAACTCCTTGCTTATGCATTTTATCTTCTGCAAATTAGGTGATATAGAAACTGAACAAAAGGGATAAAGTAACTAAAAAAGATGTTAATTTGAGGCTATAGATACTTCCCAGAAGTTGAAGCCTAAACAGAATGAGGTCCCCAGAGGGTGAATTTAGTTATGTTAGCATGCTGCGAGGAGTAGCATCACTAAATTACCCCTCTGGGGACCTTATTCTGCAAATTGCAGATACATTATTTCAAGGCTTGGCTAATTGTATCCAATGTTTGAGTGGGAATTAGATATAATTATTATTAGACTAAAATATCTTCAGTTATGAGCATCACAGCATGCTTTGAATATTGTCCGATTTTAATGCATGAGTTTGAAAAATGTTCCAGTTGGTGGGGGGAAAAAATGAGATTACCACACAGATTCACTAGTGGGAGGAGATGATGGATGCTATAAGACAGGGTGTCTGCAGTAATAGTTTAATTAGTTTAACCCTTTACCCAACAAAACGGCCAAAACCGGCCAAATAAAGCTTCAACAGCCTAAAATATCTTCGGTCTGTCTCAATAGAACCATACAAATATGGATATCATTGGAACCGGCTCCTTGACCACATTGTGATAGTTACAGTTATGCCCTGTGCCAATGCATTCTCTTATATATGCGAGTCGACCATAGGTCGCCTCGCATATATAAGAGAATGCATTGGCCTAAAAAAATCTTTTTTTTAACACTTTTTACCATTTTTTCTTACATTCTTTAACAATTTTATAATTTTTAATGTGTTAAGCCAATGCATTCTCTTATATATGCGAGGCGACCTATGGTCGACTCGCATATATAAGAGAATGCATTGGCACAGGGCCGTTCTGTTGGGTAAAGGGTTAACAGTGCTTATCTGTACTCTATAAAACACTGGAGAACATACATTCTGTTCACCTTCAATTGTGAAAATTATGACAAGTGTCACGCAAAATGAAAAATAGTATGATTATCATGCATGAATTTCCAACATCACAGCCCAAATCAACTGTTCAGTACATTATGATTTGAAAACAAAATATTGTTTTAAAGTAGGCAATTGAACACTGAAAATATGCACGAGGTGCAAAATATTTTACGAGGTGCTAGCAGAGTGAAAATAATCCTCACATCTCATCACAACCAGCCTTTTCTGTTAAAATAACACGCAAGGAAACTGAATGAAGCAAAATTATGATGTCATGATGTAGTGCTGAGAGTAGGATACATCTTGAGAGTGGAATAACACGTTCGGTCTTCTGGGAGTGGGGATAAGAATGATATCTTGACGTAAAAAGTTGATGAAAATATAATACATACCATCTTTAACTAGAGGTGTGACTGTCCCAATGGGACTACGGATACCCCCCTTTTTAAAAAATACTAAGATGTTTCACATGTCAGTAAACATTTAGTTAAAATAATAAAATAACAGTTCCCATTGTAGGTGGAGAACCATAACCCTAATCTTAAACCTATTGACCGAAAATTGTAGGAATAAAAGCTTGGACAAAATTATGTATGTTGCGAAAAAATTTCTAAGTCGAAAAAGGGGAATAACTCCACACAAAAAATGTCGGACAGACGTCATAATCGCAGGTGCACAGGTTCCAATGGTACTAAATATCTGTGCCACGTTTTTAAAAAATTGACCGAAAAATGTAGGAATAAAAGCTCGGACAAAAGTATACATGTTGCGAAAATTTTCTAAGTCGAAAAAGGGGGAATAACTAAAAAAAAAAAGTCCGACAGACGTCATAATCACAGGTGCACAGGTTCCCATGGTGGTTGATGTCTGTGCCAAGTTTCACGGAAATTGATCAAAAAATGACTGAGAAAAACTCTGGACAAATTTGTGTCCACGGACGGACAAGCTGACTCCAGTATACCCCCCCTAACTTCGTTGCGGGGGTATAATAATCACAAGTTCTTACCTTTGTCGATATGAACTTCAAGTATCTTCCGTTCTCGATTCACTTTCCGGCCCTCACATTTCTTACATCTGTTTTTGGGACTGATTCGCTCTCCTTTGCCTTGACAATCGTGACATATACTCTGTATCTGTTGAACCATTCCTGGAGCCAGTTGATGGATTCTCACTTGCATGCCAGATCCTTTACATGTACCACACTTATCAACACAACCTGCTTTACCTCCTCTCCCTGCAAAATCACAAATAAACACAGATTAACCCTTTCTTTACTATATAGTCATTGACCAAGCCTTGAAATAGTGTGTCTGTCATTTGCAGAATGAGGTCCCCAGAGGGTGAATTTAGTGATGCTACCCCACATAGCGGGCTAGCATCACCAAATTCACCCTATGGGGACCTCATTCTGCAAATGACAGACATACTATTTCAAGGCTTGTCATTGACGAGTATTTCCCTTTGGAAATGTTTAAATAATAAGTTCAACAAACGGCCATGTCAAACTTACTATTTCAACAATTCACTGAAATTCCCATCAATGTCAAGGAATCCTTCTGCATCTGTATTATATGTTCTTCTGTTTGTTGTCTCCTTATATTTCCTGAATATCCCTCTGAACAGATACATAATAGACTGTTGTATATTTTTATGCCTGCAAATTTTAGGCGAACAACCTGGATGTTACCTAAAATTGATGGGGGAATGGGGCCGGTACCTGCTATGGGGAAAATTCAGTAAATAATTTCAATGTAGGAACACTGATTTATCTACATGTACTTTAGCCATATAGGTCTATAATTTAGAAGTGTATATGTAAGATATTGTAATTAGCAGATCGTTTTAACTGCATATATTTTCTATCAAAGTCGTCAAGCTATCAGAGTAATCAGACCCTCTAACTTCAAAAGCAATAGAAATTTATTGTGATCACAAAAAAAAGTCTATAAATAAATAATCAGCAGATGCTCAATATGTACCCATTCAAAGGATCAGAACTTATTTACGGATGCATAACAACTGGAAATTTCGGAATATAGTCGCAAAGACATTGACCCATCTGAGATCTGAATTTAAACATAAATTATGTAGAACCTGTGCAAAAATATAAAGTGAAATGTATTTTCAGACATAAAACAGACAATCAGCAAGTACAATTAAAACTTTTGACGATTTTTCGTAAACTAACTGCAACGTAAGTAGCTTACATTTTCAGACATAAAACAGACAATCGCCAAGTACAATTAAAACTTTTGACGATTTTTCGTAAACTAACTGCAACGTAAGTAGCTCAACCCCAAAGAGATGTATTCTAGTGATGTCGCTACCATGTCGGTTCCGATATGCACTTTCGTTCAGCGTCTGTATTCTTGCAAAGATATCAAATAAAGTTGTCCTCTCAGTTCGACAGGGGAAAACTTGGCTTGGGGAACGGGGGTCGTTGAGGAGATTCCATGCTGGTATAGCAGAAACCCTGAATGATGTTAAAGAAAAATAAGTCACGCAGAAGAAAACAGGTTGCCTAGAAATTGTTTGACTGTCTCGCTATTCCTGATTATCTCTTGAAATCATTATTCAATCAAGTACACCAAAACACGATATGCAAACAATTGTAGTTGCTCATTATTAGTGCATAATGCCAGTAAAGATTGGAGTGATTTAAACATGGTATAATTCAACAAAATATGGCGCTTGTAACTGAGTGAAGATTAACTGAAAAATATTGGGGGCTTGATCATACTGAATTTGTAGAATATAACAAACTAAGAATGAGAGGAGTTAAAAGTATTATTTTCATTATTAAAGAATTTTGAATGAAGTGCAGGTAATAGCTGGAAAGGGAGTTTGCAATTGATATTACCAATTTAGTGGCAGAATAAAATTCATTAGGTCACACAGAAAGATTGGAGTATTATGCCATGTTAAATTGTTCTCATTATTGTCACAAGCCAAATAAAATCTAAATTACAAAATGTTCCAGTTCGATCGTGCCATGACCCACTTGGAGGAGATTGCGAAAGGCCAGTAATCAGGGAGTTGAACCAGGTGATGAAATCTTATAAACAAATAACAGTTGACAGTAACCGATGAGCCAGAACAATGATTAAGCATTTGATTAAACATTCATTATTACCACTTAGTGGTTGTATAAGGTGATTGGTCAAAAAACATGATTAGCAACTTTTTGAACCATTTACATATAATTTATTACTAATATACTAGTATGTGTGTCCAACTGCCAACCCACCCACCCCTCAATGTTTGTTAGAAACACCCAGTACGAATAACTAACTCTTGATACCAACCTTCACATTTATCACAGATTAGGTTTTTCTGCAGAGCCAATTTCCTAGTGGTGCCATTATACAGATCCTCTAGTGTAACTTTCATCTGGTGAACGACATCCTTCCCCCTCCGTGGACCTCGACTTCTTCCACCAGGACCGCCGCCTCCTCCAAAGAACATATCAAATATATCCATAGGAGAGTGGAAATCAAAACCGCTACCACTGCCTCCACCCTTGATAGACTCATCCCCACCGCGGTCATACTGCTCACGTTTCTTTTGATCAGAGAGGACTTCGTACACCTGGCTTATCTGCTTGAACTGAAGAGGAAAACAAATGCACTTTAACGTTATCTAAACTCTTCGCTACAACCTGTATGACCGTAATGAGTACGAACCTACTCCAGCTCAACAGGGTTCGCGCTAGCCCAACATTCCCAGGTGATAAAACTGTTGCCAATTGCATTATTTTTTAACCCTATATATTTTCTGTTGCCACCAAAAAAAAACAGTTTTGTCACCATCATTTAAAAGTTTTCGTTTTGGCAAACATGCAGATTTTTGTGGCATTCTTGTGGCATGAATGCTAGCATGAAGCTCGGTTTAGGTTCTTGTGGCATGAATGCTAGCATGTAGCTCGGTTTAGGTGGTGTAGCACATGGAGATGTCAAATCAACCACTTAATTTGGACCATTGATGATGTCTGAATCAGTAACTTTCTTCATTTTAGAAGGATGTTGTGTGTCTGATGCATTCTTGTCGAAATCTAACTTATGCTTACGATTCATATTTGCTGGCACGTCACAGTTAGTGAAAGCTGAGTTACGAAGGAGATATTTATGATAATTTATCTAACACCTACTAGTTATCAAGTTTAGACTTCAGGAAGCCCTTTGTTTGACTAATGTGTATCTACTTGTATTACATATATAATCAGAACTTGGCTTATTTACTATTAGATATTTTTGCAATTTTTTGCTGGACTGAGATTTCCTCCAGCGACCATTTTTCCTTATTTCGTGGGCAGCTTATATTGGTGTAATTTGGGCACATTAGGGCAAAACTAAGGTTGACCAAGTAGGAGAAAATTTCTCATTTAATTTCAGTGAAGGAAGGAATATGGGATAATTTTTGATTGATAAATATGTGCAGTTATATCATTATTTTTCTGTAACATGAATACCATAGATACAGTAATGCCCTAAATAATCGACTCCTTAACCACAGCAGAATTATGGGGAACTATTCAGGATTTAGTTGGAAATATGTCAGTGCAGTCCAAAGTTTATTTTGGGCATATTTTAATATTATGGGCAGCATTTACCGACATGAATTTGAGGGAACATGAAGGCCTTTCCGCAGTTCATTGGGCACTAAATTGTCCTAGTCAACTCCAAGCCATGCTCTATTGAAGTCTATTCATTAAAAAGAGATCACATAAAAGGATTGGTACTAGGTGAGTGCGATCAATCATTTTATGAGTTAGTTTACCTTCTCCCCTTCACCTGGATTCTTGTCTGGATGATATTTCAAAGCCATCTTACGATAGGCTTTCTTAATTTCATCATCAGTGGCTGTGGGTTTGACACCGAGTATATCATAATATGCAGTCTCCTTTACCATTCTTGTAATAAATTACTGTGGATCAGAAAAAAGAAACGATTTAATAGTGTGAATAATGAGCCACAATATATAATAATCACCAGACCTCAAAAGCATTTCTGTACTGAATGGATTCTCCTATTCGGCCACGGTATAAAAGTATACATTGGATTACAGTCCTTCCCAGGAGACGGGAGAGATTGCTCTCGCATCAAAATAAACATGCATGCACGTTTATTATTTTCTTGGGAAATTTCCCCCCTGCACAGTGCTTATTTGGGTCTGCACGTTTATTAATTTTGAGGCTATAAAAATTGAAATCAGCACAAACTCAAGATTTCTATATGACTCTGATACCAAAATGATGAGTTTATATCTTTATGCATGTACATATTCAAATATATGACACACATGTGAACATTTAAATACTGAATAAAACACCACATGACACATACCGTACTATGTTGATTCCTATAAGTAGTACTTGACCTACACAAACTGTAAAAATAATATGTTTAACAGTTGATGTTTTGCTCAGTTTCCCCTGCACTATTATTTGGGTCTGCACTTTTATTAACTTTCAATGGAATTTCCCCCCTGCACTATTATTGGGGCCTGCACTTTTGTTTGGAGCCCGAGAGTATGCTCTCACATTTTTTAATTCAAGGGTGCTAAAATTTGCATTCATCTTGTCAAAATGTTCATGGTCACTGTAATCATTGATTCAATATTTAACTATTTGAACTTGAAGGTATATTTAGAAGCTTTCCCATCTCAGTTAAATTATGGGCATGTGAAAGTGTAAATGGACATAGGTCTATCCCACAATGACATATTGTTTGGGAAAAACTCAACTTATGATTATATTATGGGTGCAATCTTAGTTGCTTACTACATTCTTCCAGAGGAGATAGTGTTTGGAAACTAACTTATCAATTGTAAGTATAAAGTCCATAATATGTGTTTAAGATAATAAGTATTATAATTTGTTGAAGTTAGTATAAAAACATGCCCTTAGGGAATACTCATAAATGAGTATTTAGTACAACAAGACAGTCAATGATTGTGGAGTCTATCACCAGACTGCCAAGACTGAGAAGACTGGGACTCTGAAGACTAAAACTGTCAGTACTCGTCAAAATTACTTAAGACAATTAGTTCTAAACAGGGACATACCCTGCTGGACAAAACAAGTGTCCACTTAACCGCGGTGCGGTTAGCGTTGCCACCGCGGCCGAAATGCAACTACACTGCGGCTCCACCGGCTAACAACAGTTGGGCTGCGGTGTACTTGCCATTCGGCCATGGTGTAGTTGCCGCGGTGTACGTTCATTAAACTGAAAAAAGATGATACAAACCCGAAATCTAACCACGATGTACATGCCATTCGGCCGCGTTGTAGTTGCCTTTCGGCCATGGTGTACTTGCCGCTCGGCTGCAGTGTACTTGCCGTTCGGCCGCGGTGCTCAACTGCTGTTACAAACTCTGACACCGCGACCGAACGGCAAATACACCGCGGTGCCAATGGACACTTGTTTTGTCCAGTGGGGTAGCCGGAGGATCTTCGTTGAACAGAGGTCTTCAACTTAAAATTTCTAAAGATTAACATAACATATAACAGTAACAGCCTAACAGGTATTCCTTATAATATTAGCTTGTTGTCCAATGGTAATCCTAATGACATGAAACAATATAGTGACTAGTCTAGATCAAAATATTCTTTCCTTAAGTTAAGAGTTGAAGGATTTTATATACATTGTACAACTGGAGGTGAGAAATGCCAAGCTGAACATTTTAACCAATGAGTAAAAGGTGACAAGTAAAAACATGTCAATGGAAATAGAAAGTGTTGACTGATTGAATACGGCAATTAAGATTAATGAACTAGATAAGCTAAGAGGCAAAACAATTTTAAAAAGCTACCAACATAATTAACAGGTTTGATTAAATCAATATGACAATTAAACACTAATGAATTACATGTATGACCTGACAGGCACATTCGGACCTCCAGAGAGCTTGGATCGCCACCTCTCAGGATGACTACGCCACCGCTTATTCCAATTAGTGTTACTACAATGCTGGACTCCATGCATGTCACGCCTTGTCTGAGCTGGTCACTCCACGCTCACAAAGGCGGATACCAGTTGATTCTGGATTTCCAGTCCGGCCCGGCACAGCCCTTTTCAGGGCTCCCTACCGGGAGTGGACCGGATAATACCAGATCAACACGGAAACTTCGACAAAAAATAAAGAAGAAGAAAAAGAAATCACCATCAAGAAAAAAAAGAGATGCCGAGAGACTAGCCGCATGGAAAGAGAAGAAGGCGACGGACATTACACCAGCCAGCTCCTCCCATGCAGTCGAAATCACGGCCCAGTCGGTCCAGGATATGGAATCACCACCACCATCGCCTCCACGGCCAGACATGGACTTCATCCCGAAGACTCCGGAATACATTGAGCCGGAGCCTTCAACTGCCAATCCTATATCACCGGTAACCGAACAAGCAACAGATGCCACCAGCCTATGGATAGAAAACCACAAAAAAGAAACAGCTAAATTTCTCGCCCGCGTAGAAGAAACAAGTAAGAAAACAGAAGAATCAAGAATGAAATTAAGGAAATTAAGTCAACCGTAGAAATAGAACCACCAAAAAATAAAAACAAGAAAAGAAAAAAGCTGAAAGCAACCACCAAAAGCTAAACGACTCCACCTCACTTTGCCTCCAGTCAGCGTCCGCATCAACAACCACAAGTCGCATCACCAGCCAGAGTTTTGACTCCTCCACCACGCTTTCGCCGCCTTGCCTCCAACCACGACAGCCTCAACAATCGATTTTCATCGAACATATCAAGAAAGGGTGAAGGGAATTGCACAATGCGTTCCGACCATCCTACCCGGCCTGCGGCCGGAAACTACACAACAACAACAGTACCTAATGAAATTGTCCTGAAGACCAAAGATGTGACAATACATAATAAAACATAACAAACTATTCAAAATCATTGTGAAAAGTACTGGAGGCATCTACATGTAATTAATAATGAATGTGGAATGCCAAAATTTAATTTAATTCACAAAACACACACTAAATTGAGCAACAGTGCTAAGTTCTAATATGGTGTTCAAATATGGCCTGGTGATATTACTCTAAGGTTGGAATTTAACAACTGGAAAAAAAATTCAACCTGACATCCCCATAAAGTTAAATTTGTGACCAACCTCACATCGGATCCCACATAAAGTGAAGAAATGAGGTCATTTCCGATTTCGGTCCAACAGTTTAATCTATGAGAACCATTCTAATCTCTGTTTGTTGTGAAAATCTAATTTATAATTGATGTTGCATCAGCCTATCAGGCATGACCTTTACAACTGTTGAAATTTTTTATCCCAAACCCCCTCTGCACTCTCCCCTATTGCCCCAAACATTGCCTTCATATACCTCCACCCTGCCAGAAATCATTAGTAATCTATATATTATTATACCAGTACCAAACTTGAAGTCAACAGCATACACAGGTAGCTCTGGTGGGTAGGGGGGGGGGGGGGGTAAATCTCTTATCTCTGTCCTATTCTGCCCATATATGAACCAAGGTAAATCCCAATCTACTCTGAATCTCCCATACTAACTATGATAGTAAATGCATGCGACTGGAGCCAAAATTAAAAAATAAATACACCAACATTATAATGGAGCATGTTCAAAGCGGACCTGCCAGATAAATACCTGTTATTTCCAATACCACATTAAGTCAAACTCAGAAGTATGTGCAACTCTGTAACTTTTGCTCCACAGATTTGCATGGAAACAGCATTCAAAATTGGTCAAACTTCAATCAATGGACCTCCCCTAAATCTTTGTTATTATAATTTTATTTTATCGAAAACTAGTGAAAAAAAATCCATTCATTTTTTCCCTGGATAATTTGTACATTCCAGAATTTTCAAATTGATATTTGAATGATGAATCAATAATAAATTGAATTTTATTTGAAGGGAAGAATGACACTGCTTTTTTCCAATCCAACGGCAACACTGCAGAGTACAGTAAAATAAAAACGCTACTTCTTCATTCGGTCTTTACTTACTCTTATATTATTAGGCATTTTAGACATCTAATGTTTTTAAAAATTCAACTCACCGTTCTTGATGAAATGACGAAAGTATAAGCGGTGTTTTAATTAGCTTTGGAAATTGAGAAGGTGTAGTTTGAACAAAATATAAAAACAATATCAGCGATTCCAGAAAATTCTCGTCGCAACGTGCCTAATTCTGACGATGACGTCATTCTATGTTAGAGTGTCTTTGTAGACCAATCAATTAACAACCCATTAGCCAACCACGAGCACGGTGTCTATTTTTAGAAACCGAAGTTCCAATTTATCACGTGGTCGCTTAAGCAAACCCGGAAATTGGGATACCACCGTCGGCACTGGACCGATGAAGGAAAAAAAACTTGAATTACTTAGTGTAAATATACAGTAAGATGATTACCGTGCATCTGAGAATATTTATTTGATGTTGACGTACGACAATTTGTAGTAGGCTTAGACTCTCAGATGTTACCGTAAATATATAATGATTAATGGCCATATCAATAATATTAATAATAATAATCTCGTGCAGTGGACTGGTGGTGGAGCTATTTCAAGTATTTTTCCGTCCGTTATGCGGAGGTCAACGAATTAGCGGAGGTCACGTAAATCAAGTAAATGGCTTTAAAGAGTAATGGGTTTGTGTCAATTTAGACCTATTTTAAATGAATAACGACACAAAAATTTATAATAGTGGCTTGTTCCATCAATTCTATAATAAGCTACACGAAAATAATATATTCGCGTAGCTCACTGATACTGATGGGGTCATTGTCGTAATGTTTTATACATAAATGCACACCGTGTACACATAAACACACACCAGTCCCGTCAGTACAAGATCGAAATGTTGCCGTAAATAATTGCTGTCAGCTAATTAAATTCAAAATTCTTCAGAAGTTCTGATAACCGTAAACAGCATACATTTCTTTCGGCACAAGGAGAAAATTGATCATTGGTCACATGTTGATCTTAGTATTAAACATGGGCTGAAAGAACTACATGGTTGTTTGATTGATGAACAGAAAAACACGAACTTACAAATATGATCAACACGCGTGCATTTATGTAGAGAACACTAGGACATTGACCCCTGTCACGCGATATTACGCGAGACTGGTGTGCATTTATGTATATAGGAATGCACACGGTGTGCATCTTTGTATAAAACGTTACACATTTGCTATGTGCCTATATATGTCCCCGTATATGCCAGGAGTACCCCTTAAATTTGTGAATAAAATGAAGCATACTTCATAGATGTTATTCAGTCAATTAAACAATATTATTCATTAGCTTGCGCCTATATATACCCCCGGAGAATGCTGCGCGGATGTCCCGATCACGCAATTTAAATCGCGGAGGTCCTTCAACTCGCATTCATAATTCGCAGAGGTCCCTTTATAAATTATCAAAACTAAACAACTTTAAAGGAAAGTGGTGTATACTTGTTACAGTTAATACATATTCAACAACCTCCGCGAATTGTGAATGCGAGTTTAAGGCCATCCACGATTTAATTTTTGCAATCAGGACACTTTCAATTGACTTAATAAATAAAATCTAATCAATATTCTTCATCTTATTCACAAATTTAAGGAGTCCTCCTGGCATACGGGGACATATTGGCCTATATATAGTGAATGTTTATCATCGTATTGATTTGCGCCAAGTGAACTAGGTGCATATAATTGAGAGAACAAACCACTATTATGATGATCATTGCGTTATTTGTTTAAAATATGTATCAGTTGACATAAACGCACCCATTTCAAGCCTGTAGCCAAGGGGGTTCATACCCTTCGAACGAATGGCCCTTTTCCTGCATGTGCCCGATGGTGGTAGTGGTTGCTGTTCGGCGTTCGGGTCATGTGCAGCAGTTGACCAAACGGCAATTACTGAGCGGGACCTCCCTTTGAACGAACGACGTATATAAATATAGTCATATACTACATGCAGGCTTAGTCTGGGTAGAGACCGGTGCACACAAATTCAATAAATATAGACCGCCAACTCATATCGGTATAAAGCTGCGTTGCTGATGCATGCTGTGGCTATCAGGTTATATAGGCGCAACGTTTCAAACCATGCATATATCACTGGGGTTGCGGCTGACAGATGCGTTTAACTGCATCAGCCGCAACCCCAGTGATATATATGTATGGTTTGAAACGTCCGATAGCCCCATGCATTGGCTGCATGCGTCAGCCGCTGTTCTGTGAAAGTAGCTGAAGGCTCCGGAATTCGACCTGCATGTGGTTCAACAACATAACCAACAAAAAGTAGCTTGATGGAATCACTGGATATAAAGGCCCATGCATACATCAAAAGGGTGTCGAGTAAAGCACATCCCTTCGAACGTCCGGCAAATATCATACATCACTCTATAGCCGGGGCAGAGACCCGTACACACAAACACTACATAGCGCCAATTAAGCCATGTCTCTCAAGCTTGGTCAAAATTTTCAAACTGTTCGAAATATCATGGCAAACACAACAATAGTTGGAAATTTCACATGAAACAATAGGTTGAAACCGTTTTCGTAGATCGATTTTCCAACAATTTATATTAGTGGGGAATATTTTGTTTTAGACCATCATTTGCATGTTTGCCTACTTTTGGACCGAAATGACCATCAATTGGAAATTTTCCAACCTTATAGGGTGTGTCAGGTTTGAATTTTATAACACTTGGAAACATTGAGGCTACTCAATAGGTGCTAGGATTTTGCAAATGAGCAATAAAAATGAGCAAATGAGCAAAAAAATGAGCAAATGAGCAAGAAAATGAGCAAATGAGCAAGAAAATGAGCAAGCAAATGAGCAAAAAAATGAGCAAATGAGCAAAAAAATGAGCAAATGAGCAAAAAAATGAGCAAATGAGCAAGAAAATGAGTAAATGAGCAAGAAAATGAGCAAATGAGCAATAAAAATGAGCAAATGAGCAAAAAAATGAGCAAATGAGCAAAAAAATGAGCAATAAAAATGAGCAAATGAGCAAAAAAATGAGCAAATGAGCAAGAAAATGAGCAAATGAGCAAGAAAATGAGCAAATGAGCAATAAAAATGAGCAAATGAGCAAGAAAATGAGCAAAAAAATGAGCAAATGAGCAAAAAAATGAGCAAATGAGCAAAAAAATGTAATTCTGCTGTGGTTAAGCAGTCCATTATTTAGGGCATACCTGTATGTAGGCCTATCAGTGGATGAATAGTCTGCCGGAGAAGTACTGTGTAGACAGGTCTTGCCGGTAAGAGAGTCAGACGAGAAGTGAAGGCTCGGCTATTAAAACATAGTAATGATTTAGCGAACATCAAACGAGTCTGCGCACGCATATCTGTCAAAAGGATACAATAGCAGCCATTGGTCAATTTATCCCCGGTGTCAGCTCAGTAACCAATCGGGACGAAGCCGAAGGTCAACTCATTTTTTTTGCTCAATATAGTACGTCACTTGGACATTTTATCAGTTTATCACGTGATCACTAAATGTGGCAATCGGGTATCCACCGATGCCTGCAATTTATTATTTATAATAATTGGACTCATTGATCTCACGTAAATAATACTCTTAGTTGTTCCAATAAAATAGTTATCAAATTCGATCACCAATAGATTTGACTGTGGAATATAATGACCTTTAACTTATTTATCGATCTATGTTAGAACATGGTCTTAACAAAAAACTTGACCATAACAAAAATTACCTTACATTTATGCATGAATCTAATTAGACCATACGTAAATATTGTCAGCTTATCGTCTGATGAGCAAATCCGATGTTTATCAAAAATAGTACAACTTCCAGTTGGTAATTACTCTTACGAATGAAGAGCGTTGAACATATACGAAATTACTACACGAATGAACTGAAATTTATATTTTCACATCTTACCAACAACAGATACAGACATAGTCATAGTGTTATACTATCTTACATGTACCCATGCTATGACATCATTCGAAGGGGCAATACACTCAAGGAGTTAAAGTGACACGAAACAAGGGACGTGATGTAATATTGGTGTTTGAATCTTAAAGGAACACAAGACACTCTAAAGGGACACTCATTATGAATGAATGTTAACAATACAAGCACACGAATGAAGAGCGTTGAACATATACAAAATTACAAGACACTCTAAAGGGACATTCATTATGAATGAATGTTAACAATACAAGCGCACGAATGCAGAGCGTTGAACATATACAAAATTACTACACGAATGAATTGAACCTTGAAATTTATATTTCACATCTTACCAACAACAGCTACAGGCATTATCATAGGGTTATACTGTCTTGCATGTACACACGCTATGACATCATTAAAGGCGGACAATCCACTCACGGTGTGACAACAGATACAGACATAGGCATAGTGTTATACTATCTTACATGTACACACGCTATGACATCATTCGAAGGGGCAATACACTCAAGGAGTTAATGTGACACGAAACAAGGGACGTGATGTAATATTGGTGTTTGAATCTTAAAGGAACACAAGACACTCTAAAGGGACATTCATTATGAATGAATGTTAACAATACAAGCACACGAATGAAGAGCGTTGAACATATACAAAATTACAAGACACTCTAAAGGGACATTCATTATGAATGAATGTTAACAATACAAGCGCACGAATGCAGAGCGTTGAACATATACAAAATTACTACACGAATGAATTGAACCTTGAAATTTATATTTCACATCTTACCAACAACAGCTACAGGCATTATCATAGGGTTATACTGTCTTGCATGTACACACGCTATGACATCATTAAAGGCGGACAATCCACTCACGGTGTGACAACAGATACAGACATAGGCATAGTGTTATACTATCTTACATGTACACACGCTATGACATCATTCGAAGGGGCAATACACTCAAGGAGTTAATGTGACACGAAACAAGGGACGTGATGTAATATTGGTGTTTGAATCTTAAAGGAACACAAGACACTCTAAAGGGACATTCATTATGAATGAATGTTAACAATACAAGCACACGAATGAAGAGCGTTGAACATATACAAAATTACAAGACACTCTAAAGGGACATTCATTATGAATGAATGTTAACAATACAAGCACACGAATGCAGAGCGTTGAACATATACAAAATTACTACACGAATGAATTGAACCTTGAAATTTATATTTCACATCTTACCAACAACAGCTACAGGCATTATCATAGGGTTATACTGTCTTGCATGTACACACGCTATGACATCATTAAAGGCGGACAATCCACTCACGGTGTGACAACAGATACAGACATAGGCATAGTGTTATACTATCTTACATGTACACACGCTATGACATCATTCGAAGGGGCAATACACTCAAGGAGTTAATGTGACACGAAACAAGGGACGTGATGTAATATTGGTGTTTGAATCTTAAAGGAACACAAGACACTCTAAAGGGACATTCATTATGAATGAATGTTAACAATACAAGCACACGAATGAAGAGCGTTGAACATATACAAAATTACAAGACACTCTAAAGGGACATTCATTATGAATGAATGTTAACAATACAAGCACACGAATGCAGAGCGTTGAACATATACAAAATTACTACACGAATGAATTGAACCTTAAAATTTATATTTCACATCTTACCAACAACCGCTACAGACATAATCATAGTGTTATACTGTCTTGCATGTACACACGCTATGAAATCATTAAAGGCGGACAATCCACTCAAGGAGTTAAAGTGACACGAAACAAGGGACGTGATGTAATATTGGTGGTTGAATCTTAAAGGAACACAAGACACTCTAAAGAGGCACTCATTATGAATGAATGTTAACAATACAAGCGCACGAATGAAGAGCGTTAAACATATACAAAATTACTACACGATTGAATTGAACCTTGAAATTTATATTTCACATCTTACCAACAGCTACAGACATAATCATAGGGTTATACTGTCTTGCATGTACCATGCTATGACATCATTAAAGGGGGGATAATACATGCACGGTGTGGAATGTTAAAGTGACACGAGATAGCGAGGGGTAGCATCACCAAATTACCCATCTGGGGACCTCATTCTGCCATCTAAAAATAGAATCTTTGGGTCTAAAATTGGTTGTACTAAAATATTCCCAAAAACCCAAAACTTCAAAAATGGCGGCGGTGGCGCCGCCGCCGAGAGCTTTCCGATGAATGGCAACAAGCCATATTTCCGACTAACTCCTGAAAAGTTACCTATAATTCTGCTGTGGTTAAGGCCGGAGGCGGTGGCGGCGGTGGCATTACGGTATTTTACTGCGGGGTCCGCCGGCGGCGGTGGCGGCGGTGGCATTACGGTATTTTACTGCGGGGTCCGCCGGCGGCGGACCCCGGCGGCGGCGGCACCGCCGCCGCAGTAAAATACAGCAATGCCGCCGCCGCCACCGCCGCCGGCGGACCCCGCAGTAAAATACCGTAATGCCACCGCCACCACCGCCGCCGGCCTTAACCACAGCAGAATTATAGGTAACTTTTCAGGAGTTAGTCGGAAATATGGCTTGTTGCCATTCATCGGAAAGCTCTCGGCGGCGGCGCCACCGCCGCCATTTTTGAAGTTTTTTGAAATTTTTGAAGTTTTGGGTTTTTGGGAATATTTTAGTACAACCAATTTTAGACCCAAAGATTCTATTTTTAGATGGCAGAATGAGGTCCCCAGATGGGTAATTTGGTGATGCTACCCCTCGCTATCTCGTGTCACTTTAACATTCCACACCGTGCATGTATTATCCCCCCTTTAATGATGTCATAGCATGGTACATGCAAGACAGTATAACCCTATGATTATGTCTGTAGCTGTTGGTAAGATGTGAAATATAAATTTCAAGGTTCAATTCAATCGTGTAGTAATTTTGTATATGTTTAACGCTCTTCATTCGTGCGCTTGTATTGTTAACATTCATTCATAATGAGTGCCTCTTTAGAGTGTCTTGTGTTCCTTTAAGATTCAACCACCAATATTACATCACGTCCCTTGTTTCGTGTCACTTTAACTCCTTGAGTGGATTGTCCGCCTTTAATGATTTCATAGCGTGTGTACATGCAAGACAGTATAACACTATGATTATGTCTGTAGCGGTTGTTGGTAAGATGTGAAATATAAATTTTAAGGTTCAATTCATTCGTGTAGTAATTTTGTATATGTTCAACGCTCTGCATTCGTGTGCTTGTATTGTTAACATTCATTCATAATGAATGTCCCTTTAGAGTGTCTTGTAATTTTGTATATGTTCAACGCTCTTCATTCGTGTGCTTGTATTGTTAACATTCATTCATAATGAATGTCCCTTTAGAGTGTCTTGTGTTCCTTTAAGATTCAAACACCAATATTACATCACGTCCCTTGTTTCGTGTCACATTAACTCCTTGAGTGTATTGCCCCTTCGAATGATGTCATAGCGTGTGTACATGTAAGATAGTATAACACTATGCCTATGTCTGTATCTGTTGTCACACCGTGAGTGGATTGTCCGCCTTTAATGATGTCATAGCGTGTGTACATGCAAGACAGTATAACCCTATGATAATGCCTGTAGCTGTTGTTGGTAAGATGTGAAATATAAATTTCAAGGTTCAATTCATTCGTGTAGTAATTTTGTATATGTTCAACGCTCTGCATTCGTGTGCTTGTATTGTTAACATTCATTCATAATGAATGTCCCTTTAGAGTGTCTTGTAATTTTGTATATGTTCAACGCTCTTCATTCGTGTGCTTGTATTGTTAACATTCATTCATAATGAATGTCCCTTTAGAGTGTCTTGTGTTCCTTTAAGATTCAAACACCAATATTACATCACGTCCCTTGTTTCGTGTCACATTAACTCCTTGAGTGTATTGCCCCTTCGAATGATGTCATAGCGTGTGTACATGTAAGATAGTATAACACTATGCCTATGTCTGTATCTGTTGTCACACCGTGAGTGGATTGTCCGCCTTTAATGATGTCATAGCGTGTGTACATGCAAGACAGTATAACCCTATGATAATGCCTGTAGCTGTTGTTGGTAAGATGTGAAATATAAATTTCAAGGTTCAATTCATTCGTGTAGTAATTTTGTATATGTTCAACGCTCTGCATTCGTGCGCTTGTATTGTTAACATTCATTCATAATGAATGTCCCTTTAGAGTGTCTTGTAATTTTGTATATGTTCAACGCTCTTCATTCGTGTGCTTGTATTGTTAACATTCATTCATAATGAATGTCCCTTTAGAGTGTCTTGTGTTCCTTTAAGATTCAAACACCAATATTACATCACGTCCCTTGTTTCGTGTCACATTAACTCCTTGAGTGTATTGCCCCTTCGAATGATGTCATAGCGTGTGTACATGTAAGATAGTATAACACTATGCCTATGTCTGTATCTGTTGTCACACCGTGAGTGGATTGTCCGCCTTTAATGATGTCATAGCGTGTGTACATGCAAGACAGTATAACCCTATGATAATGCCTGTAGCTGTTGTTGGTAAGATGTGAAATATAAATTTCAAGGTTCAATTCATTCGTGTAGTAATTTTGTATATGTTCAACGCTCTGCATTCGTGCGCTTGTATTGTTAACATTCATTCATAATGAATGTCCCTTTAGAGTGTCTTGTAATTTTGTATATGTTCAACGCTCTTCATTCGTGTGCTTGTATTGTTAACATTCATTCATAATGAGTGTCCCTTTAGAGTGTCTTGTGTTCCTTTAAGATTCAAACACCAATATTACATCACGTCCCTTGTTTCGTGTCACTTTAACTCCTTGAGTGTATTGCCCCTTCGAATGATGTCAGACGTACTATATTGAGCAAAAAAAATGAGTTGACCTTCGGCTTCGTCCCGATTGGTTACTGAGCTGACACCGGGGATAAATTGACCAATGGCTGCTATTGTATCCTTTTGACAGATATGCGTGCGCAGACTCGTTTGATGTTCGCTATCGCATTACTATGTTTTAATAGCCGAGCCTTCACTTCTCGTCTGACTCTCTTACCGGCAAGACCTGTCTACACAGTACTTCTCCGGCAGACTATTCATCCACTGATAGGCCTACATACAGGTATGCCCTAAATAATGGACTGCTTAACCACAGCAGAATTACATTTTTTTGCTCATTTGCTCATTTTTTTGCTCATTTGCTCATTTTCTTGCTCATTTGCTCATTTTCTTGCTCATTTGCTCATTTTTTTGCTCATTTGCTCATTTTTATTGCTCATTTGCTCATTTTCTTGCTCATTTGCTCATTTTTTTGCTCATTTGCTCATTTTTTTGCTCATTTGCTCATTTTTATTGCTCATTTGCTCATTTTCTTGCTCATTTGCTCATTTTTTTGCTCATTTGCTCATTTTTTTGCTCATTTGCTCATTTTTTTGCTCATTTTCTTGCTCATTTGCTCATTTTCTTGCTCATTTGCTTGCTCATTTGCTCATTTTCTTGCTCATTTGCTCATTTTCTTGCTCATTTTTTGGCTCATTTGCTCATTTTTATTGCTCATTTGCTCATTTTCTTGCTCATTTGCTCATTTTTTTGCTCATTTGCTCATTTTTATTGCTCATTTGCTCATTTTTTTGCTCATTTGCTCATTTTTTTGCTCATTTGCTCATTTTTTGCTCATTTTCTTGCTCATTTGCTCATTTTCTTGCTCATTTGCTCATTTTTTTGCTCATTTGCTCATTTTTATTGCTCATTTGCTCATTTTCTTGCTCATTTGCTCATTTTTTTGCTCATTTGCTCATTTTTTTGCTCATTTGCTCATTTGCTCATTGATTGGTGCATACTCAAGAGTCATAGACCTAACATCCAATGTACTTTAATGGTGTCATCGCATGGGTACATAGAAGACTGTATAACACTATGCCTATGTCTGTATCTGTTGTCACACCGTGAGTGGATTGTCCGCCTTTAATGATGTCATAGCGTGTGTACATGCAAGACAGTATAATACTATGATTATGTCTGTAACTGTTGTTGGTAAGATGTGAAATATAAATTTCAAGGTTCATTCGTGTAGTAATTTTGTATATGTTCAACGCTCTTCATTCGTGTGTTTGTATTGTTAACATTCATTCATAATGCATGTCCCTTTAGAGTGTCTTGTGTTCCTTTAAGATTCAAACACCAATATTACATCACGTCCCTTGTTTCGTGTCACATTAACTCCTTGAGTCTATTGACCCTTCGAATGATGTCATAGCGTGTGTACATGTAAGATAGTATAACACTATGCCTATGTCTGTATCTGTTGTCACACCGTGAGTGGATTGTCCGCCTTTAATGATGTCATAGCGTGTGTACATGCAAGACAGTATAACCCTATGATAATGCCTGTAGCTGTTGACATGTCTGAACCTATCATTGGTACAATAGCAGTGATATAATGTTACATCATCGGTGCTACCTGGAGTTTTCGGCATACAAAATGGTCGTAAGTGTGAATGGAGTGATAAGGGGTTATTACGTAATGTTGTTATAACAATGTCATCAAAGCAATTTCTATAATTGAGTGTCTCACGACCTGACTTAATATGTATGCATGTTTTTGGCTAACTAATTATCGTGTGAATGACACAGTTTATCAACCTTAATTGATACTAACCCGTTTGTTCTGACATTAAATCGATATGTTTTCTGAATACCATATAGCTGTGAACGGGGGAAATAATAGAATTCATTTGGTAAAGCAAAGGTGTGAAAGACACATTGTTAACACCAATGTGGCGTGTGTGATTGCGTGTACATCGCTCATGTTCCATGTAAAAATGGCTGAGATTAAATCATCATTCATTCAATATGACAGTTCATTCTGGGGGGTTGTAATTTCGCCTTACAATTTTCGACCGTTAGGGATTCAACATAGTACATTTCAATACTTCCAATAATTGACGAAAATACACGCCTGTCATATACTCAATAACTTCATATAGAGATAAGTAAAGAATAAACGCTCTTTATTATTTATGTAAAAAGTAATGGTGTCTATTTTCAGGTATGACAATTATATGAACTGCGTCCGTTAAACACTGGAATGTATGCATTCATACCGTTGGTCACAATGTCCAACATTACAGCGACTGTCCATACACATATAATTGGTATAAAGATATTTCTAAACATCGATTAATAAATACATTGAAACATTGGTTGAACAAAAAAATAACGAAAGATATTACGCGCAAATAATTTAACATTCGATATTTTTTAATATCGAGATTATCAGAAACCGAAAAAACTCGTTATAAATTTTTTATTTAAACTTTTTTTTAGAGAAATAATTTTGAGGGTTTTGAAATTTTTTCTTTTTTTGAAATTTGGGGGTTTTGAATTTTTTTGTGGAAAAAATTAATTTTAGGGTTTTGAAATTTTTTGGAAAAAATAAATTTTGGAATTTTTGAATTTTTTTTTGGGTTTTGATATTTTGGGAATATTTTAGTACAAACAATTTTAGACCCAAAGATTCTATTTTTAGATGTGGCGCGAACGAGGCGCTCTATCTTCTCTTGTCCCTCCTATATGGTCAGTTAAAACTTATAATTAACATCAGAAAAACAAATCAGGGGGCATTTCCCCCCTGCAGATAGACTACTATCGATGTTACGATTTAGCAATTTTCAGGTTCAGGTCACAAACTTCTCTGATACTGGTTCGAACCCTGGTTGGCCCAGTGGTTTCTGTTAGTCCTCCACAAGACAATTGGTTCATTCAGAATAGCTAGGATATTTTGATACAATTCAATTCCAGGCCTGTGAGAGAAAACTTGGAAAAATCAAAGCTCAACTCTTTGTGTCACGGCAGATCTAAATTACGCCGTTTGCATCATATTTTTCCAAAAATTTCCCCCGGGGGAGAAACCCCTGAACCCCTCCTCAATGCGATATGGGGACACCCCCCTCTCGTCGCTTCGCAGCTAGTGTCCAATGCCCTCATTATATATGACGAACTGTCTTTTCTAGTGGCTGCCTACGGACTTGCACCTGCACTGTTAAAATAAAACTATTTCGCCCATTTGAGGGTACCTCCGCAAATTCGGGGACCTCCGTCAAGGTTCTTTGTGATCAGTTACCAAGGTCAGGTAAAGGACGAGGGGAGTTTGCATGCTATTATATTGCCTGTTGAGGTACGAGCAAAACTAATTAATCATCGCCTCCTATATACCAAGCTCACATTTCGTAATGTACTAATTACCATGCACTAATTTTTCGTTGGCGCGTTATTTTATTTTGCATCATTCTGATATTGCGGTCAAAATAATTAATTTAATTCATTTGCACATCCGGCATGCCCTATAAAAATACACTTAATATCACCTATTACTATCAGCTACCGGTATTGTTAATGAAATCTTTATATATTCCAGGAGAGTGCCAACCTTATGAAATACTACGTACCCCTCTGGATCAGCAGCCATTTGATAATTTCTGCTTTGTCAGAAATTATCTTGGAGTCTGTTACAGATGTGCTTCCAGGTGGAAATACGACTTTCTACAAAATCAACAGGAACGGATATCTTCGCCTTGATCTGGAGAGTTTGGAAGGGGACGTAGACTTCTATGTCTCGTCTGAGACCACAAAACCAAATTTTGACAATTATGAAGCTAAATCAGAGACATGCGGTTTGGATTCTGCCTATATTGACAGTGCATGGAGACGACCGGTTAGTGTTGGAGTTTATGCTCACCCTAACATCGCAAAATCCGTTTACAAACTGAGTGTGGTGTATTTAGCAGACAAGTCCATCCAACTTGACAGTTATCCAGATTATCTTAATGAATATAGCCCCGACGGTGTGCCTTCAGAAGATGATCCAAGTGCCTCTACAGCAGACAATGGTTCGGAAAATCAAAATGAAACATATCTCAGTGACTTTCTCCTTGAACTATTAAGAATATTGTTCCAGATATTAGACATAATATTCTGACTATTAAGGATATTTTTCCAGATATTAGATATATTATTCTGACATTTAAGTAGTCCAAGTCTTCTCGTACTAAAACTAGCTAAGATTTTGGGATGGAGATGCTAGCAAAAATCTTAGCTAGTTTTAGTACGAGAAGACTTGGACTAACATCTAAGATGCTGAATGTGGATAATGGAGGCATTCATGAAGCTCAATTTTTCTGAGAATATACATTAATAATTACAACTATTTTTCATTTTTTATTGTATTTTGCCAGGTCCAGTAACAAGGTGGTCCAGTCTGGTCCGGTCCAGCCCTATGCAGTCCAGATCTCATGCCTGGACCGGTCCAAAGCGATCCAGTCCACCTTTATATATATGCTCAGTTTAGCAAATAGTACAACATAACACTTGAAAATCAAGTCCACAGCATTGAAATTAGGTTCATTAAAATATCTGTAGCACACTGTTGTTGAAAAATTATCTTCAAATGCAGTTGAATGAGCCCCATATACATTGTGTTTTAATGTGTAGCTTTGCATGTGTGCCTTTTTCTACTTGTTTGAATATGTCCCCAACAACAAAGAACTGTTTTCGACATCAGCAGCATGTTTTTTATTTAGTATGTATCTTAAGACTATACTGCCGTACTATACTGGTACTGTACTATTCAGGTATATCTCTTCTGTTTGTGGTCTAGCCCCAATGTGTTTAAACAGCTTAAGTACATGTTTACACAGCGTATGTACATCAGCAAATGAAGATTATTCGTTGATGAAATCAGGACTGCCATGGTAATCAAAGGTTATATAGTCTTTTATCCTTGTCATACACAAAAGGTCGTGGGTCTGAAAGATGGAAGTGATAAACATCAATATTTATTGAAAACATGACAAATCTGATATAATTCACATATGAAATCATGTATTGATAACCTCTAATGGACAGATATGTAAATACATTTGTGATGAATGCACATTCATGAAAATGTTTGGTAATGTACTGAGCACTATTCTGTATTTTGGTAGAAATAGCATAAGTTGACTGTTTTGGTTCGCTGTCATAATAGATGCCCCAATCAACATTATATGAGTTTTGTAAATTCCGCTATAAACTGGGGACGAGTTGTAGATTCTATTTATTACATGATCCAAAATCTTGACAAAACACACTTAAATCAATAAATGGGACAAGAAACTACACATCGGCTTCTATAAGTCACACAATGACGTTTCACGTCACCATGCGTTGTTTGCCCGCGTAAAGAAATAGTCCCAGATAAATAAACACTCTTTGGCGTATTTAATGGCGTATATTTAATGACATATCTTTTCAAACTCTTCATTCATTATAGTTTGTTGGAAATATATTGGAAGTCATAGTATTTTGAGACGTAGCATATGGAATGTAAACATACAACAAACCGGAAGTCAAAGGTCACTTGGCACTATTTCCTGTTATTAAACGAATGTTAAATTTCACAATTCATAGAATGGGTTTATTGAATGGAATAAGGGTAGGATCATGTAATAAATAAATATATATATATATAGTATCCCATTGTGGCAAAAGTTACAAAATACATATTAGTCCAAGTCGGCTCATATGTAAGCCGGGTAGGACATTGTGATAGCAAGATGCTAGTTTATCTTGCTATCTCAATATCCTAGCTGGGTTACGTAAGAGCAGACTTGGACTAACCGCCTCTATCAAAGTTATCAGGCTTAAAAATTGTAATAAAATTTTAATTGTGAAGGTACCAAGATTGTGAGCAGTTCTGTACTCTTATTATAAGCCAGACAGTAATTTAATTTAATGAATTACTAGGACTTACAAACATACAAATCGAGGCAAGTTATGTTTTGGAATCAATATATGGCTTTTAAATACAGTGCTTGCTACTATATATCAAATAATGTTGCATGCTATAATTTAATTTATCAATGGCATGAATCTCTACTCTGGCTATGCCCGTACAGATCATACTCCATCAGTTCAAAACCTGGAATCTTTTTGATGTTCTGAAATGGAACTTTATAACATTGAACAAACATCGCAGTTTATAGTAGGGGATGGTCCTAGCTTGAGATTGCAATATTTATTTGACTTTTATTAGCGATTTCACAATGAACATTGAACTGAATTTGATTACCTGGGGAAAATTCCATGATTGTGAGAAACACAAATAAAATCAGCTCACAAAAGTTGCGTAAATCATGTAATCTTGAGCTGGGACCTCCACCTGCTGCGAAACACATTATTAAGGAACAGGTATCAATTAAGAAATGTATTACCTGTATTGGGGGAGGGGGTCAGCAAAAATAAATTCCTTACACAGGGCCGGGGTGTGTGGGTATCATATATGCAGGTCGAGAAAACACATTTTTTCCAGTATTTGCAGACTGATTCAAATGTGCTCTTTCGTCATATGATGTGCTAAGTGCAGCCATGTTAATGAGCGTCGGGTATTTGCTGAGGTAAAAGAAATTCTGTCGGCTATTTTTAAGCCAAGGCAAGTTTCAGATGCTGCAATATTGTCAAAGGATTTAGTCATGCAAAGAGTAAAATCCAATGGTTGTCAGCAGACATTTTTTTCACAGAAAATTGTATCGTTCCTAAACATGTCTAAGTTTTGTTTAACAAGTCTCCAATAAATGTGGGCTGCAGGGTGTCAATGAATTCAAATGTGAAATCCAAGAGGGCTGCTGGCGGCCATATTTTAAAACTAATTTAGGAAAAAATTGATGTGTCCCATCTGGAGGTCACTTTGAAGAACCTTATGAAGTTTGGTGACCAGGGATGTGATCTGTAGGGTGTGCTGAAGGATATTGTTGACGGATGGTTGCACAGGCGATGCCAACCCAATAGCTCAAACTTGACTTTGTTATGTTGAACTAAAAAAAACAATTCTAAGGAAACTAAAATCTTGTTAATTTGATAATCAAGATACTTTCCAGAGAAAATGAGGCTGAATCAGAATGAGGTCTACAGACTGCCCCAGATGGTGAATTTAGTAATGCTAGCCTGGCGGGGACCTCATTCTGCAAATGACAGACACACTATTTGCAGGCTATTCTGAAAAAGTTTGGCAACATATTCTCAGGCCTGTGCATGTTTCATTAACGATTGTATAAGTTCTCTTATGATTTTATGAGTTCTCAAATTTATTTCAATAATAGTGATGACGCCAAACTACATCACTCTTCCTAATTAAACACAAGAGCATCACATGGCAACATTTCCAACAAAGGACCACAACTCTGGTGTTGATTGAAAATTTCAACAAAAAGAGCCATATAAACTGATGATTCCATTCAGTTGAGACTATCTAAAGTTACAGACGGACAAATGCCCCGACCAATAGCATAATACACCCCGTTTTTTTTAAACGGTGTATAAAAACGTAATAAAAGTTACATCACATTTATCACTACTGTCATCGGGAGAGTATGGGGCAGTCTGGGAATTCTGTCAATAATCTGACCACAGCATTAGAAACAAATATCAGGAAATAGTATCTCAGGGGAACTCGGGCTATGGAGCTGCCAGTGATAATAAGACTATGAGCTGTGACTCAAGGAAACCAATATCAACACAATAATGTATCCAGAAGGATTGACAATTAAAAAGAAACCCATGACATTTCAACTTTGTCATATGAAGGTAATAATTAAATTGCATGGATATCAGTTGCCTTCTGCTTGAAGGCTGGCATTTTCTTGTATTTAGACGACCATTAACCCTTTCATGATGGGAGCTGCGCTGGTGCAGCATTAAAGATCCTGTGCCAGTGCATTCTCTTATATATGCAAGCCTCGCATTTATAAGAGAATGCACTGGCTTACAAGTTCAAGGTAAATATTGTTAAGCCAATTTATTCTCTTATATATGTGATGCTCGCAATGGGAGACTCACATATATAAGAGAATGCATTGGCACACGGTTTCCGCAAAACTTCAGGAAGCTCCAATCACGGAAGGGTTAAACGGACATGGCTTGTTCGAACCCCACCATTATGTACACATAATTTAGTAAGAGGTATTTCAAAACATACCTACATGTAAGATTTCCGAACAAGTTTGTCGATATAGCATAGTGCTGGGCGGTATTTAACCATAAAAATACCGCGGTAATCCTAAAATAATACCGCGGTATACGGTATTACCGATTATTTAAACTAATCCCTTAAGACCCCCCGTTTAGTAGCATTCGTTTGGTACACAGGTCCACTATTTATGGAGGGAAATCGAATCGCTACACAGATTACATAAAATAAGGAAATTTACGCTCCGTTTTATTAAATTATGGAATGCAATCAATGAATGTATCATTATCTGCATGCATGGATTCATGAGCTGATCTTAAATACAGGTAATAATTGCGATTTATACAACTTAATGCAAGCATCATTCAGCGAAGTTGGATACACCAAGAGCTTTGAAACAATCCCCAACTGACAGTGCCGACTTGCAGAGCACGTGCTGTGACGTTGATATTGGAATGTTCCGCCGGGTGTGAATAACTTAAGAATAAGTACAATGATTTTATTAAATGCCGGGAAATGAAGTGTATTACTTCCAAAGTATTTAACTTCTAGAAATATTATTGACTTACCGTTGCATTATTATAAATCATACTTTTAAATCCAGGTTTATGAATGTGATCAATTATTCCCACTCGCTAACACCCCTGAAATAATGAGCTGCCCCATGCATGCAGTCGATTAAAAATAGCGCAGAATGATGCAATCATACCTTGCAATATAATGTTGGGCTGGATTTTGTCCCAGGTGGGGAAGGAATACATTTTGTTTGGAAATGACATAAACTTGCACACGCCAATCATTGAAACGGACTGGTCATTTTAAAATTGTCGATCAGCACGTGCATGGGGCACACAACGTAAGTCTTGAAATATATTCGCGGCAATTTCGGGGATGACATGGTAAACAGAATCCGCAACGCTAGTAGCTACTCCAGCCCAATTTACAGCAACGCTGTCTCCTGACACAAACTCGCTACCTCTTAATTGTGATTTCGATGAAATACGGTGTAAAGAAATGAAGTAATTTCTTTGTATCCCGAAAACCACAATATACTCGGTAATGGGCCTGTATGATATGTAACCGCGATAATACCGTCTTCAAGGTTTACCGATTATGGGAAAGAATGACGGTAACGGTAACGGTATTGAAAATCTTACCGACTATAATCGGTATACCGAAATACCGCCCAGCACTAATATAGCATTGAAAATACGTGGCGATTTGTTTCTTATATATTTTTGGTAAATTTTATAAGAACGTTTGAATTGTGCCGGTTAAATTTTTTTAATCAGTGGTCGCATAACAATTGCACAATGTGAAGAAATTCTAGAGCTGTTGTTGCTCTGAAACATTTATGGTACTTAATAATTTTGATGATTAAAATTAAGAGAAAGCAGTGCATGTTTTTAATTAGCTTCATGTTGAGAAGATATCTTTTCGGGAAGTTAAGCATTATTCCGTTTCCGATTCTAGATATTCATTCAATGAATACAAATGGCACAGGATTTGTTTGGGGCCCAATTTTTGTGTTTGAAGTTGTATTTTGTATGACATCAATGTGTCTTTCTGGGACATATACAATGTAATGTTCGTAGAAAAGGTAGAAAGGTATTTAACAACCATTTCAATACCGGGAAAAATTAAAAAAACAATTTTATTAGGTGTATTTTGGAGTGCAAACTGCCATGTGGCTTTAACCCTGTCTATACTAAATACTCATTGACGAGTCGTTCCCTTAGGAAATGTTTAGATAATAGTTCAACAAACGACCTTATTATCTGCACATTTCCCACCAAAAAATATGACTCTTTCTGCACTAATATCTTTTTGTCATACTGTTGTCTGCTCATTTTTCATGAACACCCCTCCAAATGAGTAATAGACAAATCCAACATCTATTTTTATAGCTGGGTTGGAGAATCCATTCAGTAAAGAAAGAGTTAAGCATATGATCCTTACAACAGACATGTCACAAATTTGACTGGACAAAACTATTCTTGTAAAAAATAGAGTTGACACTCAAGACTAAAAATAATATAGTACTCCAAAAGACTGAGTAATGTTTGCATAAACAAGGAATTTGAGGAACATAATTGATATTTGAAAAAAGTAAAGAAAAATAATTGTCTAACCAGAGAAATGTGTTTCACTATTCTGACCTTGAATTAAAGTCAGAGGAGTTAATTCTTAGGATTAGGTGAAAAATTTGCAATTAAGAGCAAGATCTTAAGCTGCTATTAGCACTGTGGTATTAAGCATGCCAGAACATGTTCTCTTTGTCTTCACCAGCAAATTACATTGATTATGATAGACGTCGACAAAGGATAAACACAAAGCCACACCTCTCTTTGCACATACAGTAATGCCCTAAATAATCAACTCCTTTACCACAGCAGAATTATGGGTAACTTTCAGGATTTAGTTGGAAATATGGTTTGTTGCCATTCATTGGAAAGCTCTCACTGAGAGCTTTCCGATGAATGGCAATAAGCCATATTTCTTACTAAATCCTGAAAAGTTACCCATAATTCTGCTGTGGTTAAGGAGTCGATTACTTAGGGCATTACTGTACTTTAACCCTTTCCATGATGGGAGCTGTATCAGTGCAGCATATGCGCTGGCTTACAAGGTCAAGGTATATATTGTTAGGCCAATGTGTTTTCTTATATGTGCGAGGCTCCCTATGGGAGACCAGCATATATAAGAGAATGCATTGGCAAAGGGTTTTAAAAAAAATTCAGGAACATCCAGTCATGAAAGGAATAACACTCAAAACATTGGGCGGAAGCAACCTCTTGATTGTCTTTTTTTTAATTCAGTAAAAATGACTATGAAGCTGATACAAGCATACTCCGGAATTAACTTTCATGGATAAAATGTGAAATATTTGTACCTTAATGTCAGTTGAGTATGTCAAACATCCCATAACATCAATGTTAAAGATACGGGCGGCCTTCGCGGTGGGTATGTTAAAATAGCCACATTCACTAAACCCGCAATAAACAGAAAGAATATTATATAATAGACAGATGTTGTTCTTATACCAATCATATATATTGAATACAGTGCATATTATTGTCACGTGTGTATGCTTTGTTATGTAAACAAACATCAAAAAAGTTACAGAACCATTTGTTTATAGACAAACACTCGAAACTACCAGATCGACCAATGAAAATGTTTTGTTGTGCTGTGGAAGGCGTAGATAAAATTATTGGCACCATCAACAATCGCATTCAAATCACACCAAATCTTATTTTAATCAACCCATTCTACCCGCTGTCAGTTCAAAATCCAGCTAATCCATGTTACTTCATGATTGGGAAATTATCAGACAGAAAACGTGCACATAATATAATTGTTCTTGCAAAGAGATGAATATTTTTCAATCCAGTAAGTATTTTCTCTCACCTATATATGGTAATACATACCAAATAAAGAATTTACTATATTATTGTAAGTTGTAGACGCACCAAATTAGGGGTTTTACAAGACGTATAATGTGCGAGAATCTAAATAAGGAAATGACGCAATATCGTGACTTTACTTATAAGCAATTCACTGCTCTTTTTGCAAGAAACTAAACAAAACTCGAACTGCATTTTCTCTGACACAAAGCATGTTTTGTTAATAACATCGCATTCACATCATCATTATGCAATACTTACATGTAGTATATTCTTGAAGAAATTATCATAATTTGATAAATGTTATTTCTAGATTATAGCCTACAACGAAGGCTGCCTGTCCCTTTAATATATCAATACTGTGGAAAGTAATAATTTGTATGGAAGATTGGTTATCTTAGGACATATCTGTTGTCATATCAAGTCATCAATGAACTACACTAGTGGGTGTGTATGTGTGCAAGTCAAGTGTGCAACAGCAGGCAAATGGCTTGGTAACACACTATTCTTTACGAAATGGAGTCTCCCATCAGTTATACATTGTATACATTGCTATGGTCAATTGTTCATCTGGAGGGATGTTCAGGAAATATAAGCAGACGACAAACAGAAAAATTGACAATACAAGTGCAGAACAATTGGTGGGAAATGTTCAGACAATAAGTTCAACAAACATTTTTCTACGAAATTACTTGTCAAGGAGAATTTAGAAAAGAGAGAGATAACAGAGTATATATAAACCAGCAGCCCTCTTAATTCAGATTGTTTGGCTTCAGAAATCTGCTACGGCAACCACTTTGCCATGGCCCAATTTGATTCAGCAAATGGCTTTGGCATTTCTGATTGCCGTAGCCAATTATGAGGGCTGATCCAGTCACTGGCTAATGAGCTGAGGAATATCAGCATGCTAACCAGGGTTGTTAACCCATTCTATACTAATTGGATTCTCCCAATAAGTCATAAAATTATACATTGGAATGGTCATTCGTCAATGGAGGGAAATATTCAGGAAATATGAACAATGACAGAGAACAGAAGAGCAGAAGAAATCCTATTCATTGGTGGGAAATGTTCAGATAATAAGTTAACAACTTATTATCTGCACATTTCCTAAGGGATAACTACTTGTCAATGAGTATTTAGTATAGAAAAGGTTAACATTAGAATCATTGCTATCTGTAAATGCCAGCACCCTTCCAGTAAATTTGTCAACTGTCTGCTTGACATTACTATCACCCATTTAGTTAAGTGCCAGCTTCCTTGTCGTGAAAGTTTGACACATAGTGACTCTTCGAGAACCACTGGATGACATCTGAACATCAAGGGCTACTTGACATAAGATTCACTGATTTCTCAAAATGTCAGCACCTTTGCCCTTGTAACTATGTCAACATCACTCCAGGGCCAAGTGATAAGATTATCAGCAACGTTGCTCCCATAATTACTCCGATGATCACTGCTTCTTGAATCCTTTGAGAATCGGATATATATTTTCAAATGCCTCATAAATCTCCCCCCTAACTTTGGCACCTGAAAAATAAATGATCATCAATCACAATCCTGTCAGAAAGTATCAAAATCAAAGAACATAAATATGCAATCAACGTCGTTTTCGATGCATCTGTCGGCGTATAGAAGTGTCGGATGCCGAATTACATACTGTATAATTTCGCGAAGCGAAATTATACAAAGTATGTAGTTCGGCATCCGACACTTCTATACGCCGACAGATGCATCGAAAACGACGTTGATTGCTTATAATTACGACAATCCGCATATTAGTTGGTGATTAAACAAGTTCTATTTAAAGAAACTATATTAAAAACACTAAAATGGTAAAACTACCCAAGTGATATTTGTGTCTGGACTCAGCTGCTCTTTTAATCGAAATGGGAATTTGGGTCGAGAATAAATTGGGCGACTGACCGGAAGTTCGAGATGAACACACATTCAATCGCTGTTTCCGATATTCCAACTACACAAAAGCAAGAGACCACACCCGTAAACTATTAAACTGTACTTGCTGGTGTAAATTTCACTTATTTAAAACGATTCTAGAACATGTATTGTCATAAAGGCAATCCGATTCGATAGCAATTCCGAAGCGGTGTTCCCAAACTTCGCCACTGAATTTGTGGTCTCCGGCGACTCGAAAAGTAAACAATCGCTACAAAGGTGAATTCTATGCTCTCATGACCACTGCCATGTCATATTAGTATTGGCACGAAGCTGGATAAATGCTAATACTAATGGTGGAATAGTTATGTAATACATTCTTTTATCCCCAAATAAATTAATGTACTATTTTGCTGTTTAATCGGCGATCATTTTTCGCTGAGATTTGGCGTCTTGTGTTACCACTAGAAACGGAAGTGATTTCTTGCGATTTGATTGGTGGACAAAATAAAATTCCGGGTAAATTCGCCCCATGGATATTCGACTTGGTTTGCGAACTTTTTAAGGTATCACTACCCCCAGTGATGCGGGAAACGACACTTCCCTCCACTGATAGATATTGTCGCTACCAAGCGTATCTAAGGGCCTTGACCAATCAAATGCACGCATTTTAGTCAAAGCGAAAGTAGTTGTAATTATACACAGGGACCAGCCGAGAGGGCGACGTGGGCGACTTCTTCGCCCTAGCGCCGTCCGCTTCGCCTTATTTTTGCAGTCGGGCGAAGTTCAAGTCGCCCTAAAAATTCCAAAGTTGACTGACGAAATTCGGCAAAATGCCCCAAATAATTTATGATAATTTACAACTGTCAACTGTGATTGCACACAATACTCCACTATCAGGGTGTATCATGGTGTTATAAAACAATTAACACCTGTAATGCTCCAATCTGGAAGCATGTTGACAACGGAGTCTGATTACTGGCAGCTGTGAAAACATCGTCGGCCCTCAAGTGTTAATCTGGTTGTTGTTATTTTTAGATTACCGTGATTACCACACCTTACAATGAAGATTACAACTCACACCTCTCACAATGTGTCAATTCATCACTCCCTCTATGGAGTTTGGTTAAAGAAATTTTAAAACAAATTCATTTGTGAAGTATATTAAAATTTCAAACGGGATTACTAACAGAGCGCAGTAAAAGTGTTCATGATTTCGTTTCGTTTCTGTTTGATAAATATTGTTGACATTTTTAACAACCCGAAAAATATGAAATAAAAATATGAAATAAAATCCTGTCATTCTCTCACAATTACGATATAAAATGCTGCTATCTTCTCACAATTATGTTTGGGTATTATTAATAG
Source organism: Siphonodentalium dalli (assembly GCA_032622095.1). Taxonomy (NCBI): domain Eukaryota; kingdom Metazoa; phylum Mollusca; class Scaphopoda; order Gadilida; family Siphonodentaliidae; genus Siphonodentalium; species Siphonodentalium dalli. Next base: position 155,366,567 of record CP136066.1, on the reverse strand, counting down.
TTATTAGGGTCATGAAGTGAACATAATGACTCCATATTTCAACCATTGTTTCATAAGTTTAATTGACATATTTCATCTCTCCTATTTTCGTTCTATAGCGACTCATGTCGTAGTACTGATCAATTTAGACTCACTTCGCCCTATAGAACGGCCACTTCGCCTTATTTTTATAGTAGGGCGAAGTCATTTCGCCCTGAAAATCTGGTCTAGGCTGGTCCCTGATTATACACAGGTGAGGTGCATTTAACCCTTATTATACTAAATGGATTCCCCCACACAATTATAAAGTATACATTGGAATGGTCTATTATTCATCTGGAGGGGTTTTCAGATAAAATAAGCAGACAATATATAATAAATGTGCAGAATGAGTCATAGTTAATCAGCATGAATCTTAATGTACATGTATGTTAACACAGACTTAGTTTAAACATAGGGTTCGTGCTGCCGCTTGCAAAATATTTTCATTTGGCCAAAAAAAAAAATACATTTGGCAAAAGATTTTGGCAATTGGGGTTTTTAGTTATGGAATGTGAAATATGTAGTCACAAAACATCATCATCATCATTACTCGTTACATGTGCCGACTACAGACAATACAAATGGTAACCCGATCAACAAGTCAATCAATCTAGTGTGGTCAGCAGTGATATGTAATCTTCTTTAAGTTTTCACAAAATGGTAATACCTTCTTTCTATCATAATCAAACTTTCATCAAACAGTTCGTCGACATGACAGCCAGAAAAAAAAAACAATGTTCTGAAACATTTTCATTGAGGCTGGTATAAGTAATTTGTAGCAGGCTTTCAATGTAGATACTGTCACTTTGCATGAAACAGTTAAAGGTTAGTATACAATTGTTTTCAGTCAATCCCTATTTGTCTGTTTGGATCATGGATGCATTCATTGTACCACTGCATATTATTGGCAACATTGTATACAATTTATTAATGATGTCGGTGTTTTATGACCAGAGACTTTTAGACAAAAGGTTAATCAGCCGAATGTGAATGGCGACGGATTAATTTGTGGTTCTTAGTTGCCAACAAGGATACAGGGAGAAATAACATGTATGCTTTGATGACAAGATATTTGTAGCAATATTAAATGTAGATTCCATTGTCGCTTAGATATTTTATTTTGCTACATTGATAGTTATTAATAATACTAACTTGCTACTCTAGCTCATTTTACCTGCGTCTGTGGTTAGTTTTTACATTATATATAAACAAAGATAAAAAAATGAGAGTTTCCTTCAATTTCCCCAAAGAAATTTCCAAATGTTGTTAAATCAGGCATGAAATTTCCAGCTGTTAATGTTTGGGGGAATGTTGAAATACCCATGTCACACCCCCCATATCCCTGTCCAATGATAATAGAGTAGAAACGAATTTGAAAGGACTCCTAATTTACAAGCCTTGAAATAGTGTGCCTGTCATTTGCAGAATGAGGTCCCCAGAGGGTGAATTTAGTGATGCTACTCCGCATAGCGGGCTAGCATCACCAAATTCAACCTCTGGGGCACACTATTTCACGGCTTGCTCATTTATCTCAGGTGAAGGATCTACAAAGAAAAAATACCCAGCTGACATGTGTAATATTGCTTACCTGTGAGTACAACTTTTCCAGAGACAAAGATTAGCAAGACAATCCTTGGCTTGACCATTCTGTATATTAATCCCGGAAATAACTCAGGTTCATAACTGCAACATAGAATTATAAATATCACCAGATAGAATTATAAATATTAGCAACCAATAGTTGGCTAAAATGTTGAAATTAAATTACAAAGAAACTACCAACATATATATCGTATATTAAAAAGATGCAGCACCAAATATTAAATATAACACACCAAATTTGATTTGACACCAAATTGGCAAAACATTCCCCAAGCTAATTTTCAACTTTCAAAGCAAATTAAAAATGAATAAAAGGTCAGCAGACCACAGTGTCCCCCGAAAAACGTGGCAAGTCGATGCCGCTTTGTTAAAGAAATATATTTTTTTTTTTAATTTTCTAAGTCGAAAAGGGTAAAAAACTCCGTAAAAAAATAATTTCTCCGTCATCTATATACATGTTGCACATCTCCAATATGTGGGTAACAATACTCTGAAGTTTCAAATATCTACAATCAAAACTGTAGGAGGAGTTGATTACACCATGAAGGTACCCTCATACAGAAAATTATAAAGAATGTTGAAATTTTCTAAGTCAAAAAGGGTTAATAACTCTGTCAAAAAACAAAAATTCCGTCATCTATATACATGTTGCACATCTTCAATATATGGGCAACAATATTCTGAAGTTTCAAATCTCTGGGATGAAATCTGTAGGAGGAGATGATTACACTATGAAGGTACTCAAAAGTATGACAGACGGACGAACGGACGGACGGAGCCCATTTATATAGCCCCCAAAAATAAATTTTTCGGAGGACAAAAATACTTGTATCCCACATGCATTGAAAAAATCATCCATAAGTTAAGTCGAAAATGATCACAAAAGCGTGTAATTGAGAACACTATTTATTATCTACCACTTCTGGGTGATAGAAGCATGGATGATCAGTGGAAATTTTGCTAGGCTGACAATAACTCAAAATGTGTTGAAACTTCCTCTTGAATGTCAATATCTGGCCATCTAAAACATCCTATTCATATGCTAATGAGTTTGATCTATATTTCAAAGAATAGAAATCATATAGATGGTGGTTTATGGCGTCAAATCAGACAGGGCATCTTTTAAATTTATTCTGGGGTGAAACAAACACCTAAGAGAATACCCACTAATTTTAAGTAAATGATTTTGAAGATAATTGCTGCAAATAATTTGTGGTACACGAGCACAACCTTTGCAAACCGATGCCCTGTGAGACATGTTTTAACCCTTTGAGTGCCAGGTCAATTTTTGTATCAACCCATATACCCTGTGCCAATGCATTCTCTTATAAATGCGAGTCGACCATAGGTCGCCTCACATATATAAGAGAATGCATTGGCCTAACAATTTATTTTTTTTGACAATTTTTTACAATTTTAATAATTTATTCTTATATTCTTTAACAGACTTATTTTGTAGGTTTAGGGCCGATGAGATCGTCCCCTGGCACTCAAAGGGGTTAATATGGCTGGCTGAGCATGAATTGTATTGTTGAAGGGTTGTTTTCAATATTGCAACCCAAGCTATTAATTAATACACAGCAACTTAATACTAGTGAACTTAAGTTCCCACATCAACTTTGGAAAGCAAATAACATACATGTATGTACACAATTCATTAATGGAATGACTTGTTACTACTTGATTACACAATTCTTCCTCCAAGTACTCCACCAGGGGAATCTAAATGAGGTTGTATTGGAGAAACACACAATGCAATGGGCCGACCATGGTTTGCCCCATCGGGATAAATCTGGATGTTTATCATTGAAAAGTAGCCATTTCCTTGTACCTGAGGTAATCACAATCAATCCAAAGCTATGAATATAACGCAAGTTGATCCTGGATGTATTCCCTTTCCATCATTTCCATGGGTGCATGAATGCAGATGACTGAACAAGCTACACATTACAGTGTTTACAAGTTTAGAGATTCTGACAATTAATTCAACACTAAAAAGCATCTATGAATTGACCAATAATGTTAAAACACAATCATAAAACTATTTGTGCTCAGTGACGTCATACTGTAGGGATTTCTGCAGAAGCTACTTATAGCGGTGTAATATAAATGATGGTGAAATCGTTTAAACTACGGAATGCGTTGCATGTTCAATAGCCTGTATTCCAATCAGACTGGTGAGACCGAAGTCATTGGGCATCACAGCAGATATAGTGATTGAGAAGGTAATCGTCTGTAATTATATTGAATATCAGATTTTAATTTTATATCATAGAGTTTTTTCTCGATTGTAATTTTTGACGCATAGTCCACAGGTCCTGTAAGATTGGTGATATGTTACAATGAATTACTTTGGCAGTGAGTCAAATGGAACACCTAAAGGAAAGCTGCCCAGAAATAAGTCGCGATCACTGTCCAATTGTAACCAAAGTTGCTTGACATAAAGTCAATCAACTATAGTGAGGACCACTGTTATGGCAGAGTTTTAGCCCACGTCTTGTTAAATATAATTGAGTGTTGGGTGTATCCATTTTAGGAGGGAAAATGTGTTATGTGCATTGTTCTTTACGTGTTTGTGCTGGAGGATCCAGATGGGATAACAAAACTGTTATTGACCGATAAGAAAACTATTATTGACCGTATTTTCCCTTTATCTCCATATTGGGGATAAGTTTTGCATTTACCGGTAGTCCAGTTTAGTCTGGCATTCTTTTACTTAATACTATATAGCACAGGATCTCAAAAGCAGGAGTAGTTTCATCCACAGAAATCCTGTGCAAAAAAATATTCTTGGCATTCTTTGATGTTACAGCAACACTTGTGTATTTAATTTTCTGCAAATGTCAGGCACACTATATCCAGACTTGATCAAAATAATAGATTTTGTAGAACCTTAAGGCTAGAGTGACTAATGGAAGGCACATTATAAATTTATTTTTACCTAGAGAACTGTCCATGGGCGAGAACCAAGCCTTCAAGTCGAATAGGAAACTTTACATCACAGCTTCCAACCATATTTTGAATCTTGAAATCTTTGAACTTTGCCTGCAAATAACACAAGGATTCAGAAAAAACATTCACAAGTCAATCACAACAACCAGATTAACACTGGGCCAGGGCACCTGAAGATGTTTTCACAGCTGTCAGTAATCAGACTCAGTTGTAACCATGCTTCCTGAATTAACAAGAGGTGTGCACTCGGGTGCTAGCATACCCCCACCGTGGCAAATTCAACCCGCATTATCCGTAAACCCTAACTTGATAGCATCCACACACAAAAAATCCCAAAATTTTCTAAGTCAAAATAAGTCGAAAATGAAGTGTAATGTTAGGAAAAACAATCTGAGCCAACCCTGAGCCACATCATGTAGAGAGGGTGTTGTGAGAAGTATGTATACCAAAAATTATTGAAATCGGTTCATATTTGTTAAAGTTATTAAGTCGGACAAAATTTTCTAAGTCAAAATAAGTCGAAAAGTAAGGCGTAACTTAAAAAAAGAAAGTCGGACCGCACCGCAATTAGCATCATGCGGAGAGGCGGTCCTAAGGAGATTGCATTCAAAAAATTATTGAAATCGGTTCATAGTTGTTCGAGTTATGAGGTCGGACGGACGAACACACGGAGGGAGAAAGTGTGACGGACGGTACGACGGCTCGACAATCCAGTATACCCCCCATTTTCTTCGAAAGTGGGGGTATAATAAATACAGGTGTTAATTATTTTTATAATACCATAATAATGGATTATTGTGTGCAATCACAGTTGGCAGTTGTAAACCAAGTAAATTATCATGAATTATTTGGGGTATTTTGCCGATTTTCGTCGTTCAGCTTTGGAATTTTCAGGGCGACTTGCCCGACTGCAAAATTAGGGCAAAATAAGCAAGAATAGGGAGACTTGAATAGGGAGACTTCTTCGCCCTCTAGGCTGGTCCCTGAGGATTCTTTAATATACATGTACATATTTCAAGAGGTATATTATTTGTATGAATGCTTCTGACTTTTGACTGTTGACTGTCGGACCTTGTCTAAATGATATTTTTCATCACGTCTTATTCTACTTGCAACTATTTCTTATTCAAAGGTGAAAAGCTGCATTTAGCACAGTGATGACAGTTAACCCTTTACCCAACAGAAAGGCCTGTGCCAATGCATTCTCTTATATATGCGAGTCGACCATAGGTCGCCTCGCATATATAAGAGAATGCATTGGCTTAACACATATTTTTTAGGCCAATGCATTCTCTTATATATGCGAGGCGACCTATGGTCGACTCGCATATATAAGAGAATGCATTGGCACAGGGCCTAACTGTAACCATCACAATGTGGTCAATGAGCCGGTTCCAATGATATCCATATTTGTATGGTTCTATTGAGACAGACCAAAGATATTTTAGGCTGTTGAAGCTTTATTTGGGCGTTTTTGGCCATTTTGTTGGGTAAAGGGTTAAGACAAGAACAAGTTAAGAATTAAAAAGCTCACAAAGTGGGAGTAAGTACCACAATTCCAACATGAAGATATCGGGATTGAATTTCACTTCTGGGTGTTTAAACATTTATTCAGTGGTGTCGCTTCAGTTACCGTGTGTGGAATTATGGAATAACAAAAGATTTTACATAATCATAAACAATACATGTAATTTTAACATCCCATTCAGCCCTCGACCATTGAAAATTATCCTATAAGTTCAGGCGACAGGCCTTTATTTATGTATAGATCTTTAAGTCATTGCCTGCAATGTAAAGCAACTGGTCATGATTATAATTGACAAATTCATTGTATTAGCACCACACATCTTTTAGATCAGACATAGAGCAGGACAAGCGCTACTAATACAGTATGATGTCAACTGTTATCTCAACAAGCCAATACAGGGACATAGCAACATGTGGTAGATCCACCAACTGGGGTCAACAATTTGAACACTTGAGTTTGGATACCATAATAAACTCAAACAATTGTTTGAATTCACATAAATATTCACATAAATATTCACATAAATATACCTCATTAGTTTAATGTGGCAAATGTGGAGACGAGAAATTTCTGCTTTTTTATGTGTATCGATGTAGCAGGGAAAAAAATAGGTATGTCTAATTTTTTTACCACATCATCTGCAATATATGCTGGAATTTGTCTCATAATTTTAGATGAGATAAAGTGATGTGAAACACTCTGGTAGGGTGATCTTGCTCAAAGTTGTTAATTTTATGAATATTAATCCAAATTCTTATATATTATTAGGTGCCAAATAAACGTGCCGGCACGTTTATTAATTTGGAGCAAAAATACACACCATCATGCTTATTGTGACCCATCACGTTTATTATTTTTTTGGGGGTAAATCCATCACATAATGTGACATTTATTCTTTTTTTGGGTGATAAACAAACGAATATAACAATGGAACGAATCACGAGTGTTCTATGTCAATATCAGAAGTTACAAACCACTAAATAAAACTGTTTTTGGTTGGCTGAGATGCGACATCGTTTCGATATAAAACCTATTTTGAGAGTCACGGTTCGCCCAGTCTTTTACTTCGTCTACTTTCGGTTTGTGATAAAGTGCAAAACGTGAACTGGGCCGAGTTCACGGGACCCGAAAAGATAGAAAAGCTGGCCCAATATTCAACCGTGTGCTATTCAGTTTGCGAGCCTACTGTTAATTATGCGGATATCTTTTACAATTAGGCCTACGGTACATAATTTATAACTTGTTATTCATATTACTTTTAGACAAATTAACTCTCGATTCATGATTTATTTATCCGGTGTTTTAAGACGAAAATACTAAAATAGACAATGTATTTATAGATACGAAAATACGGCGAAATCTTGGTCAATCATTTCCGTCTGCATTTACTTCCGGGTTGTATTTTGTCCATTATTCCGAGGTCATAAGCACCATATTCATTAACACATTATTGCTACATGTGTATCACACTTTCAACTAATTAATTATTTATTAAGTATGGCTAATCCCTGTATAGTGTACAAAGTGGTAAAATGGTGTGTAATTTATGTTATTTCTGTTATGTTTGTTTGATTCATTATTCCGATCCCAAATTATCAGCGACATGGGAATTTACTAGTATTCTAAGCCATATAGAAGGTATCGGAATATTGAAATAGTCGAAATTATGAACGCTCATGGAAAAGCAGAATAATGAACCCTCAGAATAATTAACCATCGGAATAATGAACCATATGTACCCGAAGACCACCCAACCTACAAGAAGAGAAAAAAGAGTCATGTGCAGTGTGTACTGTAGAATACAACAATCAACATGTAACACAATCTATGCCAACTATATATCATTTGAGTAATATGTAATTGCACGCATGGTCATACATAATGTATGAATGGGGTAAACAAGATAGTTAAGATACATGATGCATAATACCTAAATGTCACTTCCTCCGCACAGGTATGATTCCCTGTACTATATAAATGTACACATACACCTTCATGTCTCGAGTTTTAAGCATACTACCATGAAAAGTAAAATCCGTAACCCAGCACATTTATTGTGCACCAGCACTATTATTCTTTTTTTGGTGAAAATGTCACCCATCACTTTTATTTGGCCAGCACTTTTATTTGGCACCTGAGAGTAATTAAATACAATGACTCTTGATGGCAAAAATATCAATTGTGTAAGTTTATGGCCAAAAAGATGCGTCTCAAATCAAGATGTAAATATTTACAACTGAGCATAATTCAGACAATGTTTTCTATGGAGTAGTATGGTAAATTTCTTAGAAATTTTCGGTGATGTTAGTAGAATGCAGTCTGAGTAAACTCATACCTAAATATTCATTACAACATTGAATATTAGGTCTGACGGATAACATCGCTATCTCATTTCCAAGTCCTCGGGATTCCGTAATCTGATTGATTGTGTAAATTATTTTCCGTCCAATGAAACCGCATGGGTTAATAAACAAGTGTTAGTGGGCGGAGACTCCCATAATGTCACCTCTAAATATAGTAACAGAGTCGGTATTTCTCCGATCGGAAGCGATGCTTGCAAATACAACAGAGACAGAAAAAATGGCTTCGAAATTATATATTCGGTACGATTCGGATTAATTTGAAGGATGTGCTAGACCTGATAGATAGGCCTGCGCATGGTACCAACTTGGCCTCCCATAAATATAAATAGAACTCATTCATGTCCGTGTATTTGATTTACTTTATTGTAACATGGTTTGCAAATCAAATTATTTGTCGTATTAAAAGTCATCTGAAAGTTAAACACCGAGGAAATGACTTAATTTTATGCTTTTAAATAGTTCTAAAGCATCATTTTTTATGACGACCTTATTTTTTGCTCTCGGATGCAGCTTTCCGGTTGATGCAGCGAGTTCATCTCCCGAAAAAGAATAGTCGCACACACGACAAATATTATCTTCTGTCAGTTTATGTCGCGACACGGGCCATTATAGTGTGGTCGTTGGAGAGTTGAACCCGGAATAAATTGGATACAAGCTGATTTTTGTGTTATTCGACGCGGAAAAACACCAGATACAACATATCCAAAATCCGCAAAAATCCGCTCATGGGAAAATTCAGGATCCAAGATGGCGTCCATAATGTCTGTTGTTATCGCAAAATACTGAATTTCTGCGTTAGGTGCTCCAATTAATGCCAAATTCGTAATAAATTGAAATATATACAAACAATGCTTTGTCGTAAACCATATCTGTAGAATGTATTTCCCAAAATGGCCGCCAAAATGGACAAAATCGAATGAAATTTACATGTTGTGCAAAATTGAAGAGCTAGTCCTATACGAGTGAACAAACTCTCGAATTATGCGAGGAAGAAAGATTGCAGAGTATAAGAGAAACTTTTGATTAGAGATGTACGAAATATCTCTGATGTATCTCACGAGAGAGCAAGCGAAACCAGGGTCTTATGAAACGGTTAAATCTTGACTTTTGTACGCCCAGAAACGGAAACATAACGCAGTTTTTTCTGTACTGCTTATCTTGAATCGTGTGATATATATGTAATTAAACAGCTAAATGGGATTTAGTAGAGATGTATTGACTATGAGACCTTTTTCTAGAAGCAGAAAAATGCGTACTCCGAGCAGTCTCACGAATGTGACCGATCATCATTTATTTTGATATCTACAGCATGAAACCTTTAAAAATTAACTGATATAAAACGGTATGAAAGATATTCATATAGTACTGGGTAAAATGCGTATATTCCATTGTCCGTGTCTCAAAATAGTGGTCATAGTTGCCTCAGATCAAGTGATAAAACACGAATATTTCGCTTTTATCACAAGAATGCATGGTGGTATACCATGAACTAAATTTATTAAAACACGAATGAGTACCATAGACTATCGTCAATAAATTCTAAACTTGACCAAAATTGCCTACATACTCTGTGACAAAGACTGTGTTTATACCTGGAAATTATATTTGGTTGAATTCACCAAGGCCACATCTACGCGAAACTTACTACGTTTTCTTCAACCGCATCACCACGTTTACTCCTTCTCCCTAATGTTACACATAGCTGCTGCACACAGAACCACAATTAATACTATTGCGTGAATGTTTAACGTTGAAATAACATCTTAAACGGTGATCACTCGATATTTAGCATGATTATGTGGGTGGTAATGGTAAGATATTTTCAAACAAAAATATACTGAAAACTAATAGTGTGCATTGCGTAGCTGCATATTCCAGTTGTAAAGTTGTGATTGAAGTAATTTGAACAAAATTGTCTACCAAGAACACGGTTTGTTAGCAGCATGAAAATTAGTCTTACATACAATGTGTGTTGTACCGTCTCTTTGATCTGGTGAGACGCGGTGCTAATCTATTGAAGATATGAGTGTTTCTTTACAGTATAATAAGCATTGCTACAAATATGTATTGTTTAATATCACCGGGAGTGTTGACAATTCCGGAAATATAACTAACATTTAGACCGCTAGAGTGTGCACTTAAATTTCGGCGTTACATTCAAAACATAATCATCATGCCGAATGAAACTACCATGAACTGTGAGGTGAAACATTAGTTCGTGTGTTGCATGTCAGATATTATTATTTTTGGCCCGACAATTGGATGTTGGATAAGCAGAACACACAAACTTTAAAGACGCAAATCATTGGGGTTTGACTTGCGGTACAGTGGCCAATAAATCCTTCAGATGGATCTGTTTAATGATGTGTGTACCTTTAAAGATATTCAACAACCGACTTGTGTATTATCAATACATATTTTCACTCATATGTGGTTATCCAATATGTTGCTTTCTTTGTTGTATTGCTTGCAGTTGTGGCCATTTTGACAGCCATTTCATGGCCACGATTGTATGATTTTCTGTGCGTGTCACTCTATTCGCTCCCGTGCTATAATTTAACACAAACTGGTATAACGGCGTAATTCCGATGCCACAATATATCGTATAATGACTTGTTTCGAGAACTGATGTAGTATAGACAACCATGTTGGACGCCATCTTGGATAACAAAGTTTCCCCACAGCGGATTTTTGATATGTTGTTCCTGAGGCTTTTCCGCGTCGAATGACACCAAAATCAGCTTGTATCCAATTTATTCCGGGTTGATCCCCAAATTCTGCTTCAACGACCACACTATTATTATTGCGAAGCACAACAGATAACACGTGGGGACACGTCCTGTCAATCATCGATGTATTTTAAAAAATCTGTGACGTCATTTTGGGGAAGCTCTTCGCTGAATAAAATGGTTTTGGCGACATTAGCTCCAGACTCTATATTTCAAATACAGAGTCGACGTTCACCCAGACTGAGTAGAATGCTACCTTCCCCAGGTTGACAAGCACATGAGTACTAACTTATCAATTTCACACACCCGAACAAGTCCATGATATGTCTTTAAAATAAATTAACTAAACACACTTACAGCAAATCTCAGCTTTTGTACGATTCTTGCATACTTTCTAGCAGCCAACTTAGCAAGGTCTTCACTGCAAAATAAAAGCAACAAAAGATATGACATTGTTTTCTGGAAGAGAAATTTTCTGCCCTGTGACCAACCAAAATGAATTCTTAATACCAATACAATAATGTAGCTTTGTATGGTAACATGAAAGAGCCACAAAGGGAATTATATACAGAGACATGATACTAATGTGATAGTAACCTGAAAGTATGAGTCTATGAGATTATGATAGCTCGTAGTAGCAGTCAACGTTTTAACAATTTTAGATTAGCGGACTTGGTACCTGTAAATTCATCATCATTATCACAAATTTTTTCAGAACTAGTCTTTCGACATTTATTTCCGACAGTTAACCCTTTCTTGATGGAAGCTGAGCTGGCACAGCATTAAATATTCTGTGCCAGAGCATTATTTATGCGAGTCTCCCTGCAAAATTTCAGGAAGCTCCAGTCATGGATGGGTTTAAATGTTAAGTGTACAATATGCATACTAATTTTAAACTAAATTACATACACATAGAGTTCATTTGGCTGTTTTAAAATAAAGTATTATTTCTTTTTCATAGCCTTTGTAAATTCGTTATTTGTCAGTGTTTTGTGCCACGAAATTAAAGTCTGGCATAAGAATTCAAGCTTTTCCCACCCTATTCTGCCCTATGTGTTAAGAAGTAATTTCAGTCAAAAAGTGACTAAATTTAACAATTACCTTTTTGCCCCTGTGCATACCATCTTCCCAGAACTGAAGATCAATGCAGTGGTTCTTGGATCTCGAATTCGCATAATGACTGCAGCAAATCGTTTCGGGTTGTATTCAGCATTTCTGGCTTGGAGGGCAATCGTCTTAAGATCAAGTTTACATCCCAGGTTCACAGTACACACAATATTCCTGAAATATTGTAAGAAGAATCTTTGTGATGAATAAACAAATAAATAGAAAATCCTGATAAAACAGCAAAAATCAGTATCTTCCTCATCAACATCGGCAGGGATGGCAATTGTGTTTTTCCCCTAGCCACAAGAAAAGGGGCCCCTAGTGGAAACACTGACTAGTGACTAATAGAGTAACAATAGGGATGGGACGATACATCGAAGCATCATGCAGGGCCTGATCCAGGTTTTATTTGGGGACACCTCCCGATGACCAAAGGTCATCGCCGACTGCCAAAGGCAGGAACCGGGGAGAGTATGAGAGGGGTGGCCCCTCTCATTGGGGCGGTCCGGGAAATTTCTTGAAATTCCAATTCTCTGAGAGTGATCTTGGGCATATCTGAAGGATGATTTTCATTTTTTAACCAAAGAGAATTTTATACTTTCAGTAGCTATTAATATGACCAGAGTCACTTAAGCTAGAAAACAAAATTCATTTAATACATCAATTCATTTTATATTTATACACAAAAGAAAAGACACAATGAACCAACATATTTATTTCAACTTACAAGATAACATTGTTTTTAACAGAATTAAACAAACACACATAAATGATAACAGATTAATATATTATCATAATAATGCATAATATAATCTAATAATGTATAATATGCCCCACTGTATGACTGAGATGAAAAAGATAGAATGAACAGTCCTGCAACATTTTTCATTATTTCTTATTCTAGGTTTGTAGTTAGCCACTCTCAAAATTATGTTGTGTTGTTCTATTTGTTTCCAATTGATATACCGGTATATGCTAGGGCCCTAGTAATTAGAACTAATCTCTACGTTAATTATTCATTTTGTATTATGAGATCCCACCTGATAACCAGGTTGGTTTGATCAATTTGTCACTGTTCCTATACTGTATTGTGTAATTTCGCTTTAATTTGATTGAAATACTAAAGTCTGAAGGCTGAATGGTATTATGGTAACAAACCTGAACTATTTGAAGTTTTCACAGATGAAAGCTAGATAGAACCAAACATACTTTACAGTATGATTCCAACTGTTAAACTTAAATCTTTTTGTAAACTTAAATGTCTTAATATGTCAATATATATAAATACACATAAATGCTGTGTATCTTGTTATAATATGAATTGGGACCTGAATTTAAAAAAAAAAAAAAAAAATTTAAATTAAATTTCTTTTTTTTGCCTTCAATTTGTTTGGGCGCCCAAACTCAATGTCCCCAAACCCGGAATACGGGAGTCGAAAACGGGCTGGGTCAGGCCCTGTCATGATATGGTCATTCCCGATATTGTATCGTATCGCAAGCTGTAGTATCTCCACATCACGATACAAACCGGTCGGTGTATAAGAAAATTAATTTGCAACTATTAAACATAATTTCCCCCTCAAATGTATCCCGGATAGTACTTATACACATTGGTAAGTCAGCATGTAAGTTAATAGATGACTGAATTCCCCCGAAAATTGCACAACATACAGTGACCACAGGTACATATGGTATCTGAGCGGTCGTATATATGGACGGGAACAAGTCAATTCGTACCCTGACCAACTCGTACCTTCCGAAAAAAGTCAACTCGTACCCTATTCTGAGTCAACTCGTACCCTCCAGCTGAGTCAACTCGTACCCTCCTGAGTCATTTCGTACCCTCTTATTTTATTTAGGATACAGACCCATATTTCCACCTTAGAGACCTTCCAAACACACCAAGAGCACAGGGTACGAGATGACTCGGTATATAAAAGTCAAATGACACAGACGTAAAACGAGCTACTGGAAAAGCAACAATCCATAAATTAATCCGTCGTCTTTCACAATCGCGGCTGATTAACCTATTGTCTTATACTCGCTGATAATATAACGCTGAAATCATAATTCAAACGGACAAAGGGGGATTAACTATCAAAACAAACTCGCTGGTAATATACCGCTGACATCATAATTCAAACGGACAAAGGGGTGGTTAACTGATGATTATTTATGACTAGATAGTTCACGTCCCATTAATAAAAACTCATAAAATATATGATAAACCCAAAGTGTTTCAGGGTACGAGTTGACTCGATATATATAAATCGCGTTACGATGACTAGATTGACTTTATAACTAAGTGCAAAACACGCGAAACTGTCCATAAAATAATATGATAAACTCGAAGTGACTCAGGGTATGAGTTGACTTTGTTGTTCAGAAGAGTTTATGTCACACTCGGTATTATGCAATGTGACTTGGGTACGAGTTGACTCAGTCTGATCACTTGGAAGTAAAATCGTTGGGTCAATTAAACGTACGTTCGATCGAACACTTTACAATGATTGAATCAGCTATCCCAGCATCTGGGTACGAGTTGACTCGATATATAGAAATGGCGTTACGATAACTAGATCGACTGTATATGTTCAAAACACGCGAAACTGTCCATAAAATAATATGATAAACTCGAAGTGACTCATGGTATATGAGTTGACTTAGTTCTTGGATAAGTCTACAAGATGTATTTATATTATACGAAATTGTAAAATTTGTGACTTAGGGTACGAGTTGACTCGATATATAGAAATCGCGTTACGATGACTATATTGACTTTATACCTAAGTGCAAAACACGCAAAACTGTCCATAAAATAATATGATAAACTCGAAGTGACTCAGGGTATATGAGTTGACTTAGTTCTTGAATAAATGTACAAGATGTATTTATATTATACGAGATTGTAAATGTTGTGACTTAGGGTACGAATTGACTCGATATATAGAAATCGCGTTACGATGACTAGATTGACTTTATAACTAAGTGCAAAACACGCGAAACTGTCCATAAAATAATATGATAAGCTCGAAGTGACTCAGGGTATATGAGTTGACTTAGTTCTTGGATAAATGTACAAGATGTATTTATATTATACGAGCCTGTAAATGTTGTGACTTAGGGTACGAGTTGACTCGATATATAGAAATCGCGTTACGATGACTAGATTGACTTTATAACTAAGTGCAAAACACGCGAAACTGTCCATAAAATAATATGATAAACTCGAAGTGACTCAGGGTATATGAGTTGACTTAGTTCTTGGATAAGTGTACAAGATGTATATCTATTCTACGAAATTGTTGTTCAAAAGAGTTTATGTCACACACGAACGGCGACAGTCTATATTATATATGAGTTGACTCGTGGTGTTAAAATTGCGCACCAATATATACAGTACGAGTCCACCAAAGCGTTCAAGATAATTATGTTTACCATGATAGAATAGTTGCACTCAGCATTATGCAATTGTGACTTGGGTACGAGTTGATTCAGTCTGATCATTTGGAAGTAAAATCGTTGGGCATGAGACCTTACAAGCACATCAAGAGTGGAGGGTACGAGATGACTCAGTACATCAAAGTCAGTGAAATGACTGTGTATGACATTATAAAATCAGGGTACGAGTTGACTTAGTCTTGGTAAACTCCAGTCACATGACTATTTCCACCTCAGATTGGCATGAGACCTTACAAGCACACCAAGAGTGGAGGGTACGAGATGACTCAGTATATCAAAGTCAGTGAAATGACTGTGTATGACATTATAAAATCAGGGTACGAGTTGACTTAGTCTTGGTAAACTCTAGTCACATCACTATTTCCACCTCAGATTGGCATGAGACCTTCCAAGCACATCAAGAGTGGAGGGTACGAGATGACTCGGTATATCAAAGTCAGTGAAATGACTGTGTATGACATTATAAAATCAGGGTACGAGTTGACTTAGTCTTGGTAAACTCTAGTCACATCACTATTCCACCTCAGATTGGCATGAGACCTTACAATCACATCAAGAGTGGAGGGTACGAGATGACTCAGTATATCAAAGTCAGTGAAATGACTGTGTATGACATTATAAAATCAGGGTACGAGTTGACTTAGTCTTGGTAAACTCTAGTCACATAACTATTTCCACCTCAGATTGGCATGAGACCTTACAATCACATCAAGAGTGGAGGGTACGAGATGACTCAGTATATCAAAGTCAGTGAAATGACTGTGTATGACATTATAAAATCAGGGTACGAGTTGACTTAGTCTTGGTAAACTCTAGTCACATAACTATTTCCACCTCAGATTGGCATGAGACCTTACAAGCACATCAAGAGTGGAGGGTACGAGATGACTCGGTATATTAAAGTCAGTGAAATGACTGTGTATGACATTATAAAATCAGGGTACGAGTTGACTTAGTCTTGGTAAAATCTAGTCACATCACTCCACAAGTTGACTATGTCGATGAACACTTTTCAATAACATCGGCGACATGGGTACGAGTTGACTCGATATACAGAAATCGCGTAGTGTCTCAGGGTACGAGTGTTTAGTTTTTGGATAATTGTACATCAAGAGCGCAGGGTTCGAGATGACTCAGTATATCGAAGTCATTGACATAACTGTGTATAATATTATACAATCTGGGTACGAGTTGACTCGATATATAGAAATCGCGTAGTGACTCAGGGTACGAGTTGACTTAGTTTTTGGATAATTTTACATCAAGAGCGCAGGGTTCGAGATGACTCAGTATATCGAAGTCATTGAAATAACTGTGTATACCATTATACAATTGTACTTTCCATGTGTGTATATCGTAAATACAATTATCCTATCCTATCCTATCCTACAATCTGGGTACGAGTTGACTTAGTCTTGGTAAACTGTAGTCACATCACTCCACGAGTTGACTATGTCAATGTCCAAAAAATAATATGATAACCTCAAAGTGACTCAGGGTGCGAGTTGACTTAGTTTTAGGATAATTGCACAATTAATTAATTGCACGAAATTATAAAATTGGTGACTGAGGGTACGAGTTGACTTTGTTGTGGAAACTTTTGCAAGAGTTTACGTTACTCACAAACGGCGACAGTCTTTGGTATACGAATTGACTCGTGATGTAGAAACCATGTACGTGCGAGTCGATCAAAGCGTTCAAGATATGTTTCCCATGATAATAGTTGCACTCGACATAATATGCAATTGTGACTCGGTATGAGTTGACTAAGTCTGATCATTCGTAAGTAAAATCATTGTGTCAACATTTAAACGTACGTTAATTGTCACCCGTCCCATGCACAGTGACAATCCCACCACAGTGTACGAGCGTCTTAGTTTATGAACACTTCTCAATGATTAAACTAGCTTATCTGAACATCTGGGTACGAGTTGACTCAATATATAGAAATCGCGTTACCATAACTATATCGACGGTAATTCAGAGCAAAACGAATATGATAAACTCAAAGTGACTCAGGTTGTGAGTTGACTTAGTTTTTGATAATTGTACAAGGTGTATACTACGAAATTGTAAAATTTGTGACTCGTGGTACGAGTTGACTTTGTTGTGGAAAATTGTGCAAACGGCGACAGTCTATGGTATACGAGTTGACTCGGGGTGTAAAAAATATTCACCCATATACTATACGAGTCGAACCAAGCGTTAAAACATGTGTCCCATGATAGTAGTTTCACTTGATATATGCAATTGCGACTCGGGGTACGAGATAACTAAGTCTGATCATTTGCAAGTGAAATTGTTGGGTCAATTAAACATACGTTGCCATCCGTCCATAAACAGTTTGCCCCATGCATAGTGACACTTCCCCCATTCAGTGTGCGAGTTGACTTAGTTTTTTAACACTTGGCAATAATTGAATCAACCGATCTTAACATCTTGGTACGAGTTGATTGGATATATAGAAATCGAGTGACGATATCTAGATCGACGCTATCTCAGAGCAAAACATGCGAAAGTGTCCATAAAATAATATAATGCTTCCTTGCTTCAGTGTATGTATGAATTTGTATATAAACTTGTGAATCATCCTATGAAATTGTCACTCAATCACTCGGGGGAAGTGGTGACTTAGTCAGCGAATAGTGTGTACTATAAATGATTCCATCGGCACATCAACGTACATTGATGTACGTATACGTTGGACATCACCCATAAACACACACCTTGGCGACCCCACGCAGTGTCTTATATATATATGCAGGTATAGTTGACTTACTAAATTTTATTTAGTAAATTAAAAACTTGTAATAATTTAACTTACCTGCTAATCAGGTACGAGTTGACTCATTACATAGACTCGTGGGGCCCCCAATTAAATGGCCCAATTCGTTAAGCTTTACACCTAGGGTATGAGTTGACTAAATCGTCGTGACTCGTAGCAAAACCTACATGCGAACATGCATAATAAACATAAAGAGGGATAATCCGAATTAACGCCCCCAAATTACTATTTCCTTTGCTTCGGTGGTAAAAAAAAAAATTCGAGTCGAGGAACCCACCCATCAAAGCTCAGAGTGATTAGATGTCGATTTTTGAAATTAATTATTTCGGGAGATATGTACTTTTTCCGCATGGAAAATATTCGTCAAGGTGACGGTCTCGGACCAAATTGCGGATGAAGAATTGATAACGCTAAAATCAAGTGGCTTTGGTTTGTGTGTATATATTTTCCGGCCATGAACACTTTGCAATAACATCGGCGACTTTGGTACGAGTTGACTCGATGTATAGAATCGTGTTATACGATATCTAGATCGACAGTAATTCAGAGCAAAACATGCGAAAGTGTCCATAAAATAATATGATAGACTCAACGTGATGTAAACACAACGGACACATCTGGATTAATTATTAAAAGCGTGTTAATTGCCATCTGGTGTAGGTGTGAGGATTATAGAATTACAATCTCAAATAGCACAGTCCAAAAT
The DNA here is from genome assembly GCA_032622095.1 of Siphonodentalium dalli. Taxonomy (NCBI): domain Eukaryota; kingdom Metazoa; phylum Mollusca; class Scaphopoda; order Gadilida; family Siphonodentaliidae; genus Siphonodentalium; species Siphonodentalium dalli. The sequence goes on along the minus strand of CP136066.1, from coordinate 155,347,312 downwards.
TGTTGAAACAACAAACAATGCTTCATATTGTCTTACGGGCGATTGCAGGAAAAACGTTCACTAAGCAGTGTGCATGGTGTCACTTCATTGTAGGTTAATTGACTATAATAAATAAAGTGAGTAGATCGAGTGATCTTCTCCTTTACCCCTTGACTATAATTGTTTGGGACTTACCTTTTAAAGGTACTCAATCGGATCAGGCGCTCCTAAATTACTATTTATTTGGCTTCGGGGGTAAAAAATATTTGACAAAGTGGTAACAACTTGATTGTAGAGTTATCCATCTTACAGCCGCAATTTGTCCGTTTTTAGCACGTGGTACTCGAAAAGATTGGGCCACAAACAACAGAAACAGCACATTTCAAACATCGATATCTAATCAATCTGAGCTTTGATGGGTGGGTTCCTCGACTCGAATCAAATATTTGTTACCCCCGAAGCCAAAGAAATAGTAGTTTAGGAGCGTCTGATCGGATTGAGTACCTTTAATATGGAACTTGTCTTTTATGAACAATTGATATCAACCGCGTCTATCTTTGGCACCAGATTTCCCTCTGTCGAACTAAGTGTGTTCATCATTAATACTGCTTTATCCTAATATGGCTATTGCGGTTGTTATTTCATCAGTACCAGTATACTGTTTTTCATCATTCAATTCCACCTTCCTTATTGTGTGACATTCCCCGTGTCATGTTACCTCTTTGCGCCAATCTTCTCACATATCTTTCTGATATGACAATAAACGCTCTTTATAAATGCAATTTATCAGCTCGGAGGGCTGAGTGGAGAAAGAAGAAGGCAGTTGTTGGTCGGCTGGCTGCCCATTCCCACTGGGCTGCGAAGACTGTTGGTCGCCTGCGTACCACCGATGATGGTACCGGAAGTCCAGTCCGGGAGAGGTCTGAGAGACGCCCAGACAATCCCTCCCCGCTGGAGTGCTGACTGACGTAACCCAGCAAGCTGCCGCTGCTGATGCCGTGATGGAGACTCTTCCGGAATACATCAGCCAGGAGTCATCCATCGCCACCACGACCAGCATCACCAACAACAACAGCACCGGCTCCTACTCAGCGGCCGAGATTGAGAACATACTCAGAGGTGCACAAGAGGACATAGCCAAATATAAAGAAGAAATAGCCAAATCCAAAGCAGTTATGGCTATGTCATCACCTCCAACAGCAACAGCAACAGAAAACAGAAAGAAAAAGAAAGCATTTTTCATTTTATGTTCACCCCGTCATGTGCGATGTATCCCATTCTCATGATCTCATCCAAAATTTCCAAAGTGGGTTGTATGGGAGAGGCTTTGCCTCTTCGAACTCCTCCCAGGTCCGTTCCCCAAACTCCTAATAAAGAGCGAGGGCAACAGAGCACGTTATACGTGTACAACCCGACTCTGCATGTGCCCACCCGCATACTATGCCAATAAGTTGAAGTGATTACCATCCCTTTCTTTTCTTTCTCTGCCGCCTGTTATCCCGAACACTATATCTTCTTCCATTTTCTCCCATATACACCTAACTCAGATTATGTTATATATCTCCAATTCTCCGAAAACCTTTATTTCCAATCCTTCCCATCACTTATTGGGGACGGGGCATGTAGCCAAATGGGAGATTACTTCATATAGGCCATCGGGCTTGTCTGATAATTGTTTCCATAATTATATTAAGACTTCTATTTTGCATTTATGTGTCATTTGTATATTATGTTATTTGTTTGGAATTGGAAATAAAAAAATGTTTATACTATTTACCATGCATGTACATGTGCACATCACGAGGACTGTGCGCGCATTTGATTAAATCCACCAACGTGGTAAAACAAATTACACCAGAATCAGTCAGAAATGGAAAAAAAGAAGAGGGAATGTTTTTGGCACAATGAATAAAGAGCGTCCACCTTACATGTGTGAGAGACGTTTAACACATTAAAGGTGCGAAATAGCTGACATCAATGGCGTTATATATACCACTCTTGTTTCTCTGTGATATCATATATCGAGTATATATTTTATTTTTAACATCTTCTGTGAGATCTTGATTATTTTATATTAAAGAGGCCCTGTCAGATTGGACATCATAAAACAACCATCAGAAAAATAATTATATCGGACCAAGGCACGATATAATTAATATGAACTTGTGATGGCCAGATATCGACTATAAAAAGAAGTTTTAATGCGTTTTGAATTTTTGCCAGCCTAGTAAAAATTACAACGATCGACTTGCATATTAATAAGCCCTTGTTAAGCATGTCTTGTATTTATTGAACCATTTTAGTGTAAACATATTTAAAGGCACGGGCGGCGTTCGTTGCAGAAATATTCATATTTGTTCAAATCGCCATAAACAGAAGGAATATTAAAATATATATAGCTTTGTTCATATGCCAAACATAATCAGCGCTAAATATTATATTGTCATCAAGACGTACGATGGTGTAGTAAACAAGAGCCTGCTCGTGTTAAAGAAGTTTTACATAACACAGCGCAATTCTAATCACACACAAATGATATAAACGCTCTTTATTTTTTCCATATCAGGAAAGCAGTAACAAATAACTATTTTTATGTTACCATGTCCGGATCTAAACAAAAGCCAGGTAACGTTACGTTTTTTTGCTTTTGCTTACATAATAAAGGGGAAAATTTACAATACCATACTGTTTATGCCATATTTCTGAATTGTATAAGAACAAAGTCTGTCTATATTTGACTATTCTTTCTGTTTATGGCGGTTTTTGGCGGAGCTGAATATTTTAACAGCATACCCATCGCCAACGCCGCCCGTATCTTTAATTCTAATCCTACTATTTAACATATATAAACAAAAGTGTTGACAAAAATAAATAGAATGGAAACTATGGATTGATTGGAACCATTTTCGTAAATAAAACGCAACAACTAGTGTTGAACGTTGTGCAGACAGTCACATACTATTCTGCATGCTTTTCTTTTCTGAGGAGATAACTTCAGATAAGCGGTGACCCGCTTGTTGTTATGTCCTCTTCACCCTGTTCTATTCTAACCTGTCATATAAATCACAATGATCAATGTCTTGTTTCATGTATATATGTATTAATTGAGGGTAGAAATAAATATTGTTTAAACCATTCAGAGACGGCGATGATACATGTAGCTCGGGAAATAAAACGGTATACTTCTATATATTTATGCACCCTATTTAGTATTGGAAAGATAAACAAACGTATTTATAATTAAGTACAAAACATCCCTTCTTATTCGGCGTTGAAACTTAAAGAGCTTTTCTCGTTTCCGTCACGATAAATACTGTCATTTTAGCTAACAAACAAAAAAAGATTAATTGCTATGAAGTCGGTAACGTTCGTTCATATGTTATGACTGTGCCTGTGTTTCGCTTTAATCGCGGGGTTTAGGGGCAAAAACAAACCATGCGATGAATTGTCAACAGTTCAAGAACGTCATATACATAACAATCATTTATCAGGTAGAAGTTCAGAATGATGAAAAAGACAACAGGTCATGCTGTTTTAAAATAGTGATTGTTATGTATATGTATGTCTGTGTACAGTATGTAGTAATAAATAGATACACTATTGTTTTTAAATCGTATATTTTATGGTTCAATATACTGCAGGTAATATTTGCCATCTTAGTATAAATAGGAAGAGAGAATGCATATGGATATACATTAAAATTTATTCATTGACTCTTTGGAATGATTCTGGACTGTCTGTCTCAGTTACAACTTAGAACTTCGAATGAAACAAAAAATGCATTAACATTTTTTATAAAATAACGAGAATACTGAAGTCGGCGGTGGAAGTTTTCTGTGATAGTTATCTTGTGAATTTAGTTTCCAAATCCAGCGATAAACGCATGTTTTAAGTTTAACCTCTTCAATTTCATTTTTAATCATTGTTTTTATGTATTACACTTTATTTAAACACAACATAATGAGGATTAGAGGTTTCCCTCATCTTGGGAGGTGTTCATTTAGATGAAGACAAAGAGAGGTGTGACACCTGTCCTTAAAGTGACAAGATATTGTAATGACCAATGGGAATCAGAGTTAGTTAGTGGGCGTGGTTTAAGGCGTGACTTGTGATTTCGCGGTAAAAATATCAGAAAATGCTGCCATTGCTCTATGGACTGTCGCGCTATTCACATCTATCCATACGGTATGTTTACTATCAACTGACGTTTCTCTTTTCGTCTAAAATAAAACAAAGTAGTTTAAATTAAAGTATTTTCAATGTATAGATTGTTCATAAAAAGTCTTGAGACCCAATTAAAATTGTCAAACAAACATTTTGTATAACCATTTCTAAAAAGAAATTATAAATGGTCTGTGAACTGAATTAATATTTTATGTTGGTCATTTAGTATCCGCAGACTGAGGGTCCCAAATTGTATGTGATAAAGTTAATGGTAATACATGATAGATAACATATTCTCCCGCACCAAATTCGATCTTGACGTTGTTTCCCTTGTTTTCATCACCAGTTCTGGACGATTCAGGTATGCAACATCTGCAAATGCCAATATGATAATCATGCATAGCTTATGGTTGATGGTATGTATATTGAATGATTTATGGGGGGGGCGGGGCTTACGTAACTGCCAACTCGTAACTGATTTGGTCATCTCGTAGCTTCTGTTCGTGAGTATTTTCCTGCCCTTGCATGTCATGTTTTACCTCCATGAAATGACACAGAAGCCCACCAGAATGCCACACGATGTTATGTTAGGCTTCGTTCATCGTTTAGAGTGCATCGTCTGGTGTTATGGTGCTCTTCTTGTCATTTCTGAAGGAGGGTACGAGATGACTCACAGGGTACGAAATGACTCACGACCAGAGGGTACGAGATGACCAAATCGGGTACGAGTTGGTAGGGTACGAAATTGCGAGGGTACGAAATGACTGTAACCCATATGGACAGAGGATTTTACCGATGTCAGCAAGAAATAATAAACCACATGATATAAAGTAATCTCTGATTCATAAATAAATGTTTTCCATATTCATCATGTCTGTTTATCCTCTGTCCATCAGTCCCACCAATGTTTGTATTATGCTTATGACAATCCAATTCTGTAAGCAGGTCAACAAAGATCAACATAAACACCTGTGAACAGACAGCCCCAATGCATGTTGTGACTCTGTCAGCGAAAACTGTGATATACCAGTACAATTTACAGTGTGGGCCTCAGGTGTTGACACTTTATCCCAAAATGAGCAAGTATGACAGTTATAAATACTGAAGTAAAACACTAATATTCTGAACTTGGTTCATGATAACACAATATATCAATTAGAATTAAAGTATAATTACGCTGAAACAACAAGATGCCCAATGTCAATTAATATTACTCTACCGGTATAACTGACAAAGAGATTTTGTATTTCCCTCAGACCATAAAAATTATTAAAGCAATCTGTTTTCGTTTATTATTTTTAACTGAATTCTGATGGATATACTCAACAGACGAGAATCACAATCAAGAAATATGATTCAATGGTGTTTAATGTCGCTTTCAGCAACTAAGGCCATACATGTATCACGAATGGTCGGTTACCATTAAGGACCACAGTGGAAATAAGCAAGCTTTGGCTTGCTTTCCTGTGCGCTCCTTGATGGCAATCGATGGCATGACTTGTCAGACGAGCGTATTCATATGTATATTTCTCTTCTACTACTCTATTTTCCTTTCTATGTACGATGACAGTACTTGGCCAGCTGCATATATTGTCACTGCTGCCTGTATTTAGGGATTCCATCTTTCAGTCATGGACATGCCAGTCTAAAGCCGGCCATACATGGCAGCAGTGTGTATATGCAGGTGGCGAAGAGCTGTTGGTTCTATTACTAGTATCTCTTAAGCAACATGACAGTCCTGTTGAGGGAGGAGGGTGGGATAGCACGGTTGATTTTTCATGTTGTGTATATATATACAGGAACGAGTATCTATTTAGTAGTCATTACTAAGCTAGGTGTATTCACTATCTTGTCCCTCTACAGAACTGTCAAGCTGCATTCTTGTTATATTTATATATCTATACTTTTTATATTTATACTATATGAATGTCACACTGTGTTTACACTTTTGTATATATGCTTTAAATGCTCATGTCTGCAAATTTTGCATCTTTTAGCCATTAAAAAATTATCTATCTATCTATCTGACATTGCCAGTTTTAGTGGTGGAGGAATTCCGCACGCTTACGGCTAATCTAACAGTGAATTCAATGGCTGATAAAATCGTTGACCATTTGCGGCAAACCATCGGCTAGTAACTGGCAACTCCATAACGATTTTGAGTTACAAAGTCCACGATGGAAACATGTCAATTTGAACCCATATAAACCAGCCCTGGAGGGCGAGACGGCTTGGATTTGTACTATTTACCAACTGAGCCACAGAGCCCTCCCAATCAAGAAATAAGACTTGCTTACTTTTGTGAACAAGTATTTTTGCTATGATGTAACTCACTCCTGTTATCTTACAAATATCTCAATCTATCATGCTGTTGTCCCTTTGTAGGTGCATGATCTTATACAAAAAAGCAGAATGTTCGGTTAAAAAATCGACTGCGACTTTAATACAACGTATACGGTACAATGTATTGTGATATATATCATATCGTGACCTCAGTATTGCGATACATATCACATCGTGAAATTTGTGTATCGTCCCATCCCTAGGTAACAATGTTTAACTACTAAAATAAACATGAAGCAATTATTTTCACCCATTTCATGATAAATCAGTTGACTTTAATGCCAGCCTTTTTTTTTATCCTTAATACTCATTGACGAGTAGTTCCCTTATGAAATGTTCAGATAATAAGTTTAACAAACGACCATATGTGGTTTGCTAAACATATTTTCTGAAATTTTCCAACCAATTAATAGAAATCCTTCTGCACTTGTATTATCATTTTGTCTGTCTTTCATCTGCTTATCTTACCTGAGCAGTGAGCAACCCTCCAAATGAATAATAAGACATTTTAATGTATACTTTTATAACAGACGGGAGAATCCATTTAGTATAGAAAGGTTTAAGTGAAATACAGTAATGCCCTAAATAATCGACTTGTTAACCACAGCGTAATTTTTCAGGATTTAGTCGGAAATATGGCTTGTTGCCATTCATCAGAAAGCTCTCACTGAGAGCTTTCCGATGAATGGCATTGGCAACAAGCCATATTTCCGACTAAATCCTGAAAAATTACCCATAATTCTGCTGTGGTTAAAGAGTCGATTATTTTGGACATTACTGTATACAGCAGGGGAGTTCAAACTTGCATAAGAACTTTACTCCTTGCAGGAATTTCATTCAAACTGGCGGAACAGGCATGCAGTTTTTTTCCCATACTGATTATATTCAGTGACTCTTCTTGGTGAAACATTTCAGAAACAATTCTATTTGCCTAGATATCACTGATTGATTCACGGAAGAATTAGAAACAAAATATTTACATTAAAGGGGTACTGTACACAGAGATAGGCAATTTTTTTATTTACTCCCATTGACATAACTTTCAAGTTAGATTGTGTTCGTGTTATATGAGTTTCGTATAAACCTAATTTAGCGACGAAAATATTGATCTTGGAAATAAAAATATTACGATTTCAAACTACGCGCCATGTTTTTGACCTTCACCGGAGAAGACGCAGGTTGCAGGATGAACCGGAAGTTCAATTGATGCCTGCAATCTCTTCCATCGAACAATCTCACCCCCTATAAAAATACTTGACGCTTTATGAATCTTGTTTCTTCTCTTTTTTTTCCAAATTGGTTATAGCGGGACTTCCTTTTGCATGTAACATGTTTTGTTCGCAACTCAATAATGTTCGTCGTAAACGGCCATCGATAAAAGACACCCAACATGTGAGATTTCAAGAACGGTAACTCGTAATGGCATAATTCGCCATTTTATGACTCCAGCCATAAATTCATTTATATTAAATAATTCAATTTGACTTTTATGATAGCCTGTTAACCGGAACGTTTTCAGTAGACATCGTCGACTCAAATACGTTAATTTAAAATATAATATTGATATTAGATCGCAATTTTTACCGGGAATTTATTGAAATTGGCGTACAGTACCCCTTTAACGCAAAGTTTAAACGTCATTTTTTTTATCAAAACAGTATGGCTGATGCTGTTGAAATGTTCGCTAATAATAGTTAAAGAGAAGAGGAAGAGAAAAATTTAAGATTGAAATAGTAAAACGACCACATTTGTCTTTAACCCATTCTATACCAAATGGATTCTACCATCAGTGATTAAATTATAACTAGCAATGATTTATTATTCGTTTGGAGGGGTGTTCAGGTAATAAAAACAGATAATACAAGAGTAGATGAATTCATAATCATTGGTGGGAAATGTTTAGGTCGTTTGTTGAACTTATTATCTGAAAATTTCCTAAGGGAACTACTCGTCAATGAGTATTTAGTATAGATAGCGTTATAGACTCCATATTTTACTGGACAACAAGATCTGCAAACTTACTGTAATTGAGGAACTATTCCGGACCCTTCTGATGCTGGAGTCGCAGGAGAGAATGGTGACAGTGGTCCTCCTGGTGTCTGAGGCGGTGGATACATGCTAAGATTTGACGGAGGTGGCATAGGGTTTGGTACTGATGCAGGTCCTGGAACACCATAGCCACTTAAAGCTGGAGACATCATCGGGCTCTGAAATCAAAGAAATAAATATCTACAACAATCAGAATTTACTGATATCAGTGATATGCAAGATTTAGTCTTATCAAAGTGAAGATGTGACTTAACCCTTCAATGACTGGAGCTTCCTGAAATTTTGCGAAAGCACTGTGCCAATGCATTCTCTTATATATGCGAGTCTCCCATACATGTAGCAGCCTTCATAATTGGCTACGGCAATCAGCATTGCCGAAGCAATTTGCTGAAGCAAACTGGGCCACGGCATACTGTTGCCGTAGCGGATTGCCGAAGCCAAACAATCTGAATTAAGAGGGCTGCATGTAGGGAGCCTCACATATATAAGAGAATACATTGGCCTAACATTATTTACTGTGAATTTGAAAGCCAGTGCATTCTCTTATAAATGTGAGGCTCCCTACATGTATGGGAGACTCGCATATATAAGAGAATGCACTGACACAGGATCTTTCATGCTGCACCAGTGCTGCTCCCGTCATGAACTTCATGAAAGGGCTAAAGGCATCAGCTGTAAGCCAACTCCTCCAAATGAAATCAAGGGCATTACTGATTTAAACATATTTTATTATCCCTCAATCAATATTAAACAAAATACAAATAAAGAAAATACAGTTGGTGAATAAGGATGAGAGGCGATAAAGGGATCGGAGCACAAGTTACAGAACTTAAAGAAGCTCCTATCCCTTATATGAACGGAGAATACTGATTCATTACATTTTGGTCTCAAGATGAGTTGTGTAGACATAATGGTCAAAAAGCTGAAGAAATTTCATTATCATTACTATGTTTTTTTTTGTTTTATATGTATGTAGTATCAATAAAATAATTCCAAAGGTAGGGGGATGTAATTCTTTAATGGAGCTCTTAGTCGGTTAAATTTAATTTAGTTTGGTGTGGTTCACTGCCTATATTCTTCACTAGAAATAAAACAAGAATTGGCTTTAGTTGAGTTATCAAGTTGGTAATAGGACAAGTTGACTGGCTATCTAAACAAAGGATAAAAAGGATAAGAATGGAAGAAAAACATAGAAAAAACAAAAACAAATTAATCATTCGGTCATCATCAATCAATAATCAGTTAATCGTATAAGGGCATTACTAGGGTGTGGCACAATATCTGGACCTGGAGTAAACGTCCAAAACAAACATTTCAAAGCAAACATTTGATGCAAAGGGTTCATTTATAAATATCAGTGTGTATTAAAACACAACTCTTAGTGATTGGGATTTATCTAATATTGATGTTAACTCCATAGTGAGAAGAAGAGAAAGAAAAAGACCCCCTCTAGAAGGAAAAGGATGCTAACAGGAGGGCCAAGTGGAGACAGCGGAGAACTGAAAGACGCCCAGTCCCCCCCCCCCCCCCCCCCCCCCCCCCCCCCCCCCCCCCTTGGCCACCGGGCTAGAAGACCAGCCAATTGTCACCACCATCAGAAGCAGGGACGCCGATGTCACCCTGGATGTCCCTCCCGTCGACTTATCAGCCAGCGGAAGCAGGGACGACAATGTCACCCTGGTCGTCCCTGCCGCCTACTTTAACTAAAGGTGGAGATAGACACAATCTCGAGGTTGCAGCTATGCAACATATATACACAAGAGTCTATTAATTTAATTAAAGAGAGTATTATGTTGTGGTATTTATATAAATGGAACTCTTTATTGTCACCTGCTGTGGTTGTGGTGTTAAACCAGTTCCATATGAAGAATAATGAGCGCCACCGCCCATCCCATCCATGACTATTCCTCAGCAATTGTTTTTTCCTTATTAATATTATACACAATCGTGACAATGATGGTTTCACAATCACAGTTTCACGGTTTGCACAACTTTGCAAAAAAAATAGTCAACTGGTTGACATGTCAGAAATAACATTGAAATGTGAGCCATGTGTGATTTGAAATGTCAACATTGTTCCAGACTCGGACTGAATTGTTTATTAATATTAATTATTATATTATTCAATTTATTCCAGAATTTGAGTTTCCGATTTCGCTTCTCATTTTTGTCAACATACAGCGAAAAGGGAAGTTCTAGCTAAAAGTTCGTTGTCATCAATGAACATCGCTCAATTTTTAGTTTGGCATTCATTTCGAATCACTTTTTCCAATAAATAAGACACTGAAACATGATAATTGACACAAATATATCGAAGCAGACAGAAAATCGTCAAAGAAAATCGCACGAAAATCGTTCATGCCGCTTCATAGGTGGCGCTAAAATCGGTATGTGTTCGATTAATTTTCAACACATTGCACTGTGCTAATCTGAACGTAGAAATTTCCTGTTAACTGAGAAATATGTACGACACAGTCGTTTAAAACGACAAGAGTAGCGACACATCGGAGGGAAAACATCTAGCAAGTTCTGCAACAATTTCGGCGCTATTTAAACAATTGTTTCTAACTATGTCTGAACGCACATTTGACTTGTTTAAAAGGGCTTCAAGGCAACAGCAATTTATCAGCCTGGTTTACAAACCCCTCCTACAACTTTTTCCTCAATATTGTAAAAAAATAAACTTTTTATATAAATGGTTTATCTATCTATCGTTACTGGAGACCCCCTTATCGGGTATTTTATCCAGTGCGCGTATGTGCAGAATAGAGGTAGCGTTTGTTCAGAAAGGAGATGACAGTGAGATAGGAGAATAAGGTTTATAGGTTTTATGTTACAGAAGAGAGATAAAAACAGTTAAAAACACTAGGTTAAAAGAATGATAATTTGAGCCAATTATTTGATATGCTGGTACACACCCTTTCTGAACATGTCAGGGTCTGAGAGTGTGACCAGGTCAGGGTTTAGGTTATTCCAGAGAATTGCAGTGGCAGGGAAGAAGGAATATCTGAAGTAATTTGGGCCTGTATGAATGCGTCTGAATGTTTCCTGATGGTGGAATCGAGTTTTTCTTGTGGGCTTTTCAAGATATGTTGGAATTTGAATTTCCACATGGTTTTGGATGGTTTTTTTGGAAGAGACACAACCGTGATATATTTCTTCTGGCCTCCAGTGATTTTATGTTCAAGTTGATTAAAATAGGAAGCATGTGGTCAAAATAGCGAAGAAAATATTTGATGGCGGAGTCTTTTTTTTTTTTTCTTTGATCCATTATGTATGCATTGTTATGGGAAGAAATACCTCAACTATTTTTATAATTTGAGTAAAAATTATCGTATCCAAAAATCTTGTGAAATTCACGGACAATTCTGATATATGTCAAATGTTGTCGTAGTGGTGCATAATTTAATTTTTATTTCCCCCCTCCTATATCTCCTTTTTTTCAAACCAAATGTACGTAAACCAAGCTATCATAATATTGGTGTGACCTCACCCAGATAACATGGAATATATCTATATTCTTATGTCCAAATAACCATTTACCACTGGTGATTGTGATGTTTCCAGTAGCGCAGTTGTAAATAGCGTCAGAACAGGGAGTGTTTTGCTGTCGGTATGTGTCACAGACACATATGGCTCCATAGCCCATGGTTGATCGGAGTAGTGATGTCAGCCTTTTTTTCTGGCATGAAAGGTTTTCTTCTGGAATGGTTGTGACGTAATTGGTCGCATCATTCTCTATTTGGTATATTAGCGACCAATACCCGATCACGTTTTTAAAAGCGAAGTGAATACCCTCTCATTGACTATAGAGAAGATTACTCTTCATGAAGCGGTACCTGAATTTATGCAAGTACATGTAGTGCAATAGTCCACATATCTTGATGTAATTATATTTTATTCCAATCCTAAAAACATATAAAACATTTTACATAAGTTTCGACATTAAATGGGGTACTGTACACAGGGATAGACAATTTTTTTTATTTACTCCCATTGAAATAACTTTCAAGTTAGATTGTGTTCGTGTTATATGAGGTTCGTATAAACCTAATTTAGCGAAGAAAATATTGATCTTGGAAACAAAAATATTACGATTTCAAACTACGCGCCATGTTTTTGACCTTCACCGGAGAAGACTCAGGTCGCAGGAAGAACCGGAAGTTCATTGTTCACAGCTTCAATTGATGCATCCAATCTCTTCCATCGAAATACTTGACGCTTCATGACTCTTGTTTCTTTCTCCTTTTTCCGAATCGGTTATAGTGGGCCTTTCTTTTGCATGTAACATGTTATGTGTGCAACTCAATAATATTCGCGAACGACCGTCGATATAGGACACGCAACAGATACTATTTCAAGAACGATAACTCGTACTGGCATAATTCTCCATTTTATGACTCCAGCCATAAATGAATTTATATTAAATAATTAAATTTTACTTTTGTGATAGCCTGTTAACCGGAACGTTTTCAGTAGACATCGTCGACTCAAATTAGTTATTTTAAAATATAATATTGATATTAGATCGTTATTGTCACCGGGAATTTATTGAAATTGGGGTACAGTACCCCTTTAATTAACAAACAAATTAGTACAAATCGATTGATTGGTTGGAAAAGGTATTAATTATACAACAAGCCCAAGGGCTTATGTTCAGTTTTCTCCAACTTTCCTTCGATTGATTTTATCTAAAAAAAATGTATATGTATGACGTTTGTCTTCAATTTATAGTACAAACATCCCTGTGATACACTTAGTGTATTCTGCTACACGAAAGACAAGGCTTAACAAAACGTGTCCACAGTGGGGAACAAGAAAACCATAGTCAGAAATGGTAACGCCACCAAGATCATATTATTAGCCATAAATATAAATCATAATATAAAATATATTGGTTACATGAATGGACCGCCTCCGAATTCCGTTAAGACAAGTAATTCTTCAAATTATTACAATGAACTACGGCTTATAAATTACTGCAGGTTTCTCATTCGCCACACCAGAATGCTTCTAAATGCGGATCAAAGCTAAGAGTGCATGGCACAGCCATTGTTCATAGACATTTTACAGATAGCGAGAATGATGCATGCTGGGAACGAAAGTATCCACAGCAAAGCCATGTGCTTACGGCCGCATGCGTTTATTATAGGGGATTTATGGTGGGCCTATAAAACTAATTATAACTTTGTTATCTGTCATAGTTTATGCGTGAAATTTTAAACATATATACCATGGACATATACCCCTTCCAGAATGTTGAAAAACATTTTCAGTTGCTCATCGTATTTTTATAGACGAAATAGTCCGAAATTTCAGAAAATTGCGCTAACTGCTCAATGTTTTAATGTGTTACAAAACGTCTGATAAAAATAGTTCTATCGGGAATATTCACACCATTTTTTTTCAGAGAACATAGAGTAAACATAGTCCTATCGGGATATCGTAAAGGAGATTAATTAAAACCCTCAGACTGCCGAAACTGACGACATTAAATTCGCTTTTTCGTGTCCCACGGAAATGAAACTTGTCTGTCCATTGATCACGTTATTTATTTGACATAGTATTTTTTTTCTGTTGTATTTGAACACTTGTTGCACGTGCAGGCTGCACGATCATAATAACTTCAACCGATAAGCGCCGACTGATACCCGCGCAACAGTTTGTCTCAAATAAATTGTTATCAAAACGCAGGTTTATGGCCGCGGACATAAGCCGATTAAGTGTAATGTAATTTATCCATGAACTTGACTGAAAAATTGTGATTCTATCACCATTAGCCACGAAAATGGGACCTATAAACAGGCAAGTTTTATTTTCGGGGGGCACGAACAAGCGAATTTATTGTCGGCAGTTTCGGCAGTCTGAGGGTTAATTAATCCCGAATTAAACGGAACTACTTTACGATAGTCCGATAGGACTATGTTTACTCTATGCATGTTCTCTGAAAAAATAGTGTGAATATTCCAGATAGAACTCTTTTTATCAGACGTTGTGTAACACCTTAAAACATTGAGCTTTATAGCGCAAACCGAAATGTGTTGTCTTGCAAGATATCCCACCGCTTTAGCTAAATTTACCTTCCTACAATATCCATAAAGAGGATCATATATTATATACCCACGGTTTTAATTATAGAATATAAAATATATTGGTTTCGCGAATGACCAACTCAGAATTCCGTTAAAATAACAATAACAACCAGCACCTATAACGAACCGTTTTAATGGACTTGGCCTACTGGTCGCGTAGTTCCGACTTTTAAATAAACGGAATTTCCAACTCTATAAATAAAAGCCCCACAAGAATTCATTCGCCCTGTCCACCACGCAATATCAAAATCTCAGCAGCTAGATACACCACAGGTGGCGTAATAATATGTCGGTGCTGGAAAGAAAATATCGATGAACATGGTTCAACTGGGATCACAGGGGCCTGTAACGCTCTCCGCTGCCCGCCCCCTTTACACTCACCCTATATGCCAAAGTTATATACGCGCCTGCTTTACGTTAATGGTATCGTGCAAAGGACAGGGGAGACTTTGGAAATCCCCCGTTTTACCATCGCTCGGAAATCAGGGAAATTTAGCCCATTTATCCGAGCAATGGTATCCATGTCGCCACGGACGTGTCGGCGAAAGATTCCTCTTTCAATAAATACCACAAGCTTCGTCCATTTCTATTTCTATCCATAGCATTTAATAAAATTTTGACCACCGAATATTGTCTCCATAGAGCGTAAAATCTCAGATTGAACCGGCTCAAAGAAACATGTCGGATAGATTCTTCGAAATCACCACCATCCAGCTTATTATAGTTAAAAATCGATCAACATTCAACTAACAAATCTAGCTCTCAGTGATGTTTTGTCGGCTAATAATTTAGTTACTTATACAAATCAACTCATCGTCGTTATATATTTTTATAACGAAGAAATCACAGGGTAATTCTGAAATATTTCCTTTTTTCTCTCCTGTTCGTGACCTCATCTACATATGACCCGACCTGGAATATGAAGATGAGTGCGCTGATTGGTTAGAATAAGCATGGGCGTCGGTATTATTTAATATTTATGTAGATGAGGTCACGAACAGGAACATATTTTGTGAATAACTGAGTTCTTCATTCTCTAGTATTAATATTATTTGACAGCTGATATCCTTTGATTGCGAATGATGCGAGGTAATGCCATACCATAATATAGAAGTGATACACGGGGAATGATAGTGTGTATCGATCTTAGTTATATTTCTAGACCAAAGAATGCTATGTTGTCATTGTAGCAGTTCAGACATACTGTCACATACACTACCGATCCTACAAAATGTATTAGTAGACTCCGCAATGCATACTTACATTCCAGTAAAATACCTTGGTGAAATACATGGGAGGGAATATTTTACTGGAGTATACAGCTGGGGTAAATATACATGGGTGTGTCTACGTGGGCGCTTATACTATGGTGACCATTCACTAGATGAATGTTACCAGAGTATAAAATTACCTGGTTCCATATGGCAAGCCGTTTTCACATTTTCGATTGATTTGAACTTAAGTCCAATTATTTGGACTTAAGTCCAAATAATTTGACTTAAGTCCAAATAATTGGACTTAAGTCCAAATAGCGAATTGTACTTAAGTCCAAATACCACATAATTGTGAATTCGGCGAGGAATTGTACTTAAGTCCAAATAATTGGACTTAAGTCCAAATAATTGGACTTAAGTCCAAATAATTGGACTTAAGTTCAATTCAATCAAAAATGTGAAAACGGCTTGCCATAGTTCCAATCACCCTGCATGGTATAGAATAGCAAAAAAACACAAGAGTGTTTTTACCATGGTTTACCAGAGTGTGTTTTTTTTATAAGGGCATGACAATACTATTAATCATTTGGGGGGGGGGGGGTGTCGATGTAATAAAAGCAGACGACAGACATAAAGAAAACTAGATAATACAAGAGCAGAATGATTAATATTCATAGGTGGGAAATGTTCAGACAATAATCGTTCAGTTAATAAGTTCAACAAACGACCTGTTTGTTGAAATTATTATCTGAACATGTCTTAAGGGAACTACTCGTCAATCAGCGTTTGCATATAAATGTTTAATTGACAAATATGATGTATTCTCCTTCATACTTCATTCAAACAATTGTGTTGCGAAGCGTGCACACATGTACATGTATACCGTATAGCCATTCATTGGTGCACCTCGTGCATTTGGTTCAGTGTGAGGCAACACAAAGCATGTGTCATAGTGAGAAATACTCAGGCACAGCATATTTTATAAGTGCAGTTATAGTTTTCGTTGCGTCCCTGACAAATTGACAATACAGGATATTCCATGAGTTAATCCTTTCATATTTGCGAAAACCCTGTGTCAGTGCATTCTTTTATATATGCGAATCTCCCATATATAGGGAACCCCGCATATATAAGAGAATGCATTGGCGTTACAATATTTACCTTGACCTTGTAAGCAGCAAGTTATATGCGAGTTTCTCACAGGCAGCCTCGCATATATAAGATAATTATGTTCATATATATGCGATGCTGCCTCTAAGAGACTCGCATATATATATAAATGAATGCACTGGCACATGATCTGTAATGCTGCACCAGCGTATCTAGCTCCAGTCATGAAACACGTCATGCCAACAAGGACAGCGCTGAGCACTAAATAAATGCGGCGATTACCACCATAAATCATATACGGTTCATCACTATCACCGTCTGAGATAGTTCAGATACATGAATTACAGGATATTTACACATACCGTACCGTTTTATTAAAATTTTATTTGCCGTGATAATACTATTTCTTCGCTCTAACAACCCTTCGTATGGTGGTTGCACAGATATGGTGTACATGTCTAGGTTATTCGTTACTTAATCGAAGTGCTCAACGATACATATACGGCGACCTACATTTTATGCACAGGCTTTCGAAAACAATATGTCATCACCCATATGTCAAAACACAATTGAATTCGAGCTATGTTTAGTATATCACGGAAGGTCTGCCTCTGTGGGTCACAAACAGAATTGACCTCCCTCAAAAGAACTGCTCACATAGTAACTGATTATTGACTATATATATGAAATCCTGGTGCCCGGATATGCTGATAATCCGACGTCTCATCTGTTGGTTCGATATCCATTCTGATATAAGCTATAATAGAGAGCCACATTGACAAGTTCATTGAAGGCTAGTTTGTTCAGCGCTTTCTTGCTAGATTCAACACTCTGTGTCAAATCAACATGTGGCGATGCTTGCGCAGATGAACAATCTCTTTAAAAAGCCGATGCAAATTTTACAATATTTACGTCTCTGGGTATCTCATTCATAATCAGTTACGAATTGATTGGATTCCCTCCATTTCATTGGAGAGTGGCGAAGCACACGCGTGATTTCATTGGTTTATGGCATAACAGATCACTTCACAGATCGGAGGCAATGATGTGTTGACAAGTTTCACACGCATTGTCAAACTCAACTATTGTTGGAAAACTGAATACATGCGATATATCCATAACTCATTTTACTCATCGCAATATAGGAGACACCATCTTCGAGTTTTTATCAGTCAACGATACTCGTAACTTATTATTCTTTCGCATCTTTTTGTATTTATAACTATTTCTAAATACTACGATTCTCACAAATAATTTACTAACCCAGGAATGCTATCCATATTTGGAAATGGTTTATTACGTCATGTTGAGAATGCCGATCGTTGCAGAAGTGAAATTTAGTGGACACTTCTAGAGACGTACATCCGTTAGGATTATCGTCGTTTTTTAAAGAGAATGGCAGATGAACTGAGTGATCCTATCTGGTTAGAATTAGCTAAGCGCATATGATTTGTGAATTCTGTTCACACCAATATGGCTATCGTGTTCCGAAGATTTCACAATGGTAATGACCGTCTAGTGTGTTTAGTTTAGATACTTCCCTATATAAAGGAGGTGACAAACAAAAGACAAAGTTCGACAGTTATATAGGGCAATAACGCTACTGCCAATATTATACAATGGCTCCTGGAGAAAGTTGCTCGCATTGAACGAAATTGTCCACATTTGATCTTAACACATCCACTGCAACATGGGTTTCAAAAGAACATTAGTTGCCTGATGTCATCTCACATTGTCCAAGAAGGCTTATCATATGCTTTAGAACAAAACTCTCGAGTACTCGCATATTTCCTGGACGTCCACAAAGCGTTCGACACTGTTTGGACTAATGGTCTACTATTCAAACCTTTCGATCGCGGTTTCACTGGGAAAACCTGGAAAATTTGTCACAATTTTCTAACAGGTGTAACATGTTCTGTGAGACGGAACTCGAGATATATCACCATTAACAAAGGAGCAAGACAGGGGAGTACCTTATCGCCGAGATATAGCTGTCTAACTTTGGTCTTAAACTTCTTGGAATAAACCTCGCATCTCACACACAAGCCGACGATATGACACTGTTATCTTTTAAGACATACGGTCTTCAACGCCTGTGTGACATATGCAGTGCTTATACAGTAGAAGATGGAGATTCCTATATAATGAAGAAAAAAAATAAGGTCATTGTCTTTGATGCGAAAACAGCAAAGACATCAACCAACCGCTCTTGTTCGTTAATTGTGGTTTGATCACAGAGACTGATACCATTACCAATCTTGGGATAACATTACATATTTAAACAAACTTCCAAAACGAACTTACCGAGTCGATATGCGCGAAATTTATTTCAACGTATACTCATGCTTAGCAATGCTGGGTTATACGCCGGTGGGATAACCCCACACAGTTGCATGACTATGTATCAATCGATTGTTCTTTCTCGGGGCCTGTATGGATCAGAATGTTTATGTAACACTACATGTTCAAATGCGACCAAACTAGAAAGAATACATCGCTTTTGTCTTCATGGAAATAAAATGTTATGACTGATCCTTCTTTCAGTCGCTTCTGCAGAATCCAGGAATCCCTTCGCATTTCTGACTTGTGGCGTTTATGTCGGAAATTTCCCGAAAACAAAACCGCATATTTCACAGTAGCTCGGGTTATTGAATCATCGGCGTCCCTCGAAGCAGGACTTTGCCCGTTATGTGGAAAGTCATACACAGACAAAATTATGCACATCCTTATTGTGTACAACGCCCTGGTTAACATACGCAATGCCATGTTCTACGGAATTATTGACCAATATGGATGGCAATTATTTATCTCTGTCGAAGAACTGTCTCCTGACGATATGATATCATTACACTTATCCCACGTCCACGATAGCTTGGTAGAAGCAATGGACTATACTGACTCGTTTATAAACTTTATTGTCACTGTCACTGAACGGTTGTGGCAAACATACAATTCCATAGCTCAACGAAAACACATTCTGACTCAATTAGAAATCGGCATCAATCTTGCTAACACACCACTATGTGAGCCTTTAACTAACTTTGAACCCCCGTGATTGTTTTCGCGACTAATGCAGATATATCACCAATATGACCACTACGTGTATTTCACAAATAATAAATAATGAATCGAACGAGCATTGGCACGGCGATATCTATGACAGTGCGAGCAAAGAGTATCATTTGAAATGATTATGTGAATACGCTGCCCGCTTCATTATTATCATCATCATCATCATCATGATCACCGCCATCATCGTCATCATCACCGTCGTCATTATTTATATCGTCATTATCAGCATCATAGTCATCGCAATCGACACCACCATCGGTGTCTGCATTGTCACACCATCACTATCATCATAATCATAATAATAATCCTCATGGTCATCATCACTAATTAACGCATTAACAACATCGCCATCGTTGATAACACACACATCATCAGCATCATTATCATCAAACTCGTCTCCATCTCCATCACCACCAACCTCATCATATTCATCATGTGTACATATATGTAGATATATCCGGTATCGGATATTGACATCAATTACTATAATTCAGCATTATTGATTAATATTTCTGTACATATCGATTATTTGTTACATGCTTTATAAATCTTCATAGCATGGAGGAAATACAAATATAATAATTAAAGCTACGTAATAATATTCGCTTTTGATTTTTTCCCGGTATGGAAATAGGTCGATAAATACTTGAACTACCTTTCTTATGCTATGTCCCTGGAATACGCATTGAAGTCATAAAAAAATACAACTTTGAACATGGTGTTTAGGTCACATGCAAACAACAGCCATGTGCACGAAATGAAACAGAAAAGAGCGGCCCGTGTTAGTTTGTTCCTGATTATAATTATAAATTATTATTATAAAATTCATTTCAAACGCATTCCATGATCAATATGCTTTATTATCTTACCAAGTGGTACATGATATTGAGATATATGAGCGTATATACAAAAGATATGTACAGTATCAGAAATGGTAGTCTATAATAGACATGAATTATATACATTCTGACTCCTCTTATGTCTATTTCAGTTGACTCTGTTGTGAGTTTACAATGGCCGGATAAATGTCGTGGCGAATCGTCGATTGTCTATTGTCTAGAGTTATCTTTCGTAATTTTAATGTCTCCTGATTTCGTAGAGGACTTTCTGTCAACTTAATTTAATTTATTTACTTATTGTTACAGTGATGTTATCCAAGCTTTATATTAATGCTCTGAGTCTCGCTGTCATTTGTGTCTTTTTGTATGCACTAATTGTTATAATCGAAAATCTGTTGTTTTTTTTTGCACGTGTCGCTAAAGTCGAAAATAGGAGACACGGATAATTCACCAGCTGGGCCTATGTGGAGGTTGTTGTCTCAGTTATGGGTGCGCATAAGCCGCATAAATACTGAGTAGTGTATTCGCGATACAGCCTATGTGCACCCATAGCTACCAAAAACAGATTATAACTTTTTTCTATATAACTTATGCTGAGAACTAAGTTTAGTGAGAAGTCAGACTGAGACTGGTCCCTTCAAATTTCTAGTTTGTAGGAAATTTTCGTCAGAAGGTATATTGAGTACAGTCAATATAATACTAGTACAATAGTACATTATAAGTGATAATCGTCTACACAATCTAGCATTCTATGTGGATCAGTATAGGATAATGGCTGAAAACTGTACATTATTTCAGGGAATGGATCGATCGAGACCACAGGTCGAGATCGTTCCATTCGCTGAAATAATGTACAGTTTGAAGCTATTATCGGACTTAAAACATGGCCGAGTCCATTTGTTTGATGCGTCACCTCTTATCATAATGGATTAATCCGAAATTGGGTCAAGAAACCTGAGTTGTACCATGTGTTCGACCATATCCACTCGCTCATTGGCTGCATGGATGGTGTGACATCTTAACCCATTGTCAACTTAACGGACAGGCAGCACACCATTGCGTTTCCGACCGTTGAATGAACACGACGTACCGACACTGAGTTCCCTTTGCCCTTACATTTCGGCATTTGTATTAAATTAATTACGCGGCATATTTCGGATTTTGCGGAGAATTATACATTGAATGGCAGATTGGTGCAAGCGGTGTGCAAAATCGGATATTTGGCGATCTTGTAGTTTGTGATCGCGGGTAATACTGAAGATCGAAGGACTACATTTACATGTAAATTACTATATATATATATATTACGTTTTATCGTGAGTGGTGCTAAAACATGCCACCCGGGAACGGAATCAGATTCGAGAAATTTTAACAGTTGCAGATTCAATGCCTATTCATGAACGACATGCATGGAATTTGAAGTTGTATACCCCATTTCACCCAACCCGAGTGACGAGGCTATATATAGGTCTATATCCCCTGTCCTGTTCTAGCAATCAATCCGAGAAATATTATACTTTAAAACTGTTGTCTATAGACAGCTACGTGCATACATTATGGTATCAAAATGAAATCGTCCGCAGTAAAATAACCGTTCATTAAATTGGATACTGAGCATCCGATATTAAAATAATGAATCGTTGTTTGAAAAATAATGTACGATATCGACAACAACCATCCATTATCCTATAAACTGGACTCGATGAACAACGGAGTGACGTCATAGCCATGTTTTAATTTTAGATACAACTCGAATGGTGAATAATAATTAAACAATACAATTTATATTACATTTCAAGTTCAATATGTCATCAAGCTTAACTTAGCGAGTTGTCATTAATTAACAAATTAAATTTATTCGTGTTTATTCTGTTATCGGATTATCATGAGGTGTTACGAATTTTCATCTTCAAACTCTTTTAGGACTAATCTAATAAATGAACACAGCTTTCTCAAAAGTGCAGGGTCTTTCGTGTTTAGAATTTCGCACATGGTTTCTGTGTTAATTTTATTGGTACTTATAATGGGTAGGATATTTTTTCTTATATTTCTAAATTTTTCGCACTCTAGGAGGCAATGAAATTCGTCTCCAAGACTACCACTCTTACATAGTTTGAATTTTCTATCCCGTAAGTCAATGTTGTTCCATCTACCAACTTCAATGGGTAGTTTGTGATTACTTGTTCTGAGTTTGCTAAGTGTGACTTGGTTTCTATGGCCTAATATATACAGATAGTCTTCAAAATAGATATCTCTTTTAAATATGTTGTAAATTTTCCCTTTGCTATAGAGTGTGTCATACCATTTCCCCAAGATTGTCTGAACTTACTAATGAGACTGCATTTTACACAGTAAATTGTTCTTTGTTTTGAATATGGGTTGATTCTATCATATGTGACTGGTTGCATTTTGCCAATATTTTTTGAATGCTCAGGACCAATTTAAATGATGTTTGTTCAGTTTCATTGGCCATTTAATTAGTCCCAATGCGCGTACAATATAGGAAAATCCCACAAAAATTATAATACAATAAGTAATGCTTATGAATGTCACTACCCACATACAGCTAGCTAGTTGTACATCTCAACACATAATTTCACAGCCGTATGGAAGTCCTTGGCATCGTCCAATCTTCGTATAGCATATGGCAAGCAGTTCCACACACCAATACACGTTTTTTGAAAGCACCTGCGACCATATTTAACATTGGTCTTGGCAATGTCCTTCAAGTATAATCCACTAGCAGTGGATCGAGTGAAACGACCAGTACTCACAATAAACATATCTTGTATATAAGAAGGCATATTATGATTTAACGACTTATTTACAACCATATCACAATTGTATTGTCAACGATATTCAAAAGTCATCATATGCAAATCTGTCATCACTGGTGTTATGTAGGAATATAGTGAGACATTCTTTATTAGCCGGGCACAGTTATGTAACACCATATTCAATTTGTAAACATGGTCTTGCTTGCTGTTGGTTAATAGTGAGATGAGATGGTCGTGGAACAACGTTGAAATAACTCAACGATTATGCACGCTATGCAGTGTCGAGATTGGTGACGAATACAACATACTTTTACGCTGTAGGGAACTTCGAGAACTAAGAGAATAGTATCTTAAGCCATATTTATATAAGAGGCCAAATGTATTGAAATTAGCCACATTTTTCAGAACCCATAACGAGAAAACATTGAGAAAATTATCATTATTCATACGAAATGCTCTAAAAGTAGTACAATCTGAGTCCTCTTAAGGCTTATTTCCTATACAACCATTCAAAATCCGAACACGAAACCGATAACGCCGAACACAACAGTAAACCGACATATCTATCAGATAAATATAATTATATACAGATCAAGACACTATTGCTGTATACAACTATATTATACCCACATGTGCATCCATGCAACAATTTATATTTGCATCGATTTTTTGCAATATGTTTCTGTTATATCTATTTTGGTGATCAGAATACTAATAAATTGAAGACATCGCAGATGAAAATAAGACACCTGTATGGTGTTAGAAACCATTTTGTCCATAGACATTGTGTCGTCAAAAAAGCTGTCAAGATTTCTGACAATTCAATTCAATTCAATTGCTCAACATCATATCGATATACAAAGAATACATAATACATAAATACGATAAATTATGTGCGCATGCGTGCAGATTGTATTGTACTAGCATATACATTTAAAATAATGCGTCAGTTATGTGTAGTACATATACATGTATATATGCAATACATTAGTTGTAAGATATATGGTGCGACAACCCATGATGGGATATGGTAAAATTAGTCAGTGGAAGCCTCAGGAGAGCCTAAATAGCGACAAAACCCTTCTGATGAATATGGACAGATTTGTGGTTCGTCTTCCTTTTCCAGAATTGAAAAGTTCTCTCAATTTAATAGTGTTTGGATTTCGGTAGAAATATGATGGAATATATTTCTGTCGGAGATCACGTAAAGCTGGACATTTCAGTATGAAATGAAATTCATCGCCCAGTTCTGATAGACATAAAGTACATTTTCTCTCGGAGTAGTCTATTTTATTCCAGGATCCAGTTTCAATTGGGAGGTGGTGGTTTCTTGTTCCGATTCGCAGGTGGTGGTTTCTTGTTCTGATTCGCAGAATCACTTGATGGTCACTCTCGCCAAGTTTGATTCTGAAAGGTGCACCTTCTATTGAGTTTCGAAGTTGCTGCAGAGAATTGTTGGACATCAGAACTAAAAACTCCGACTTGTCGTCATCAAGCTTAAAGGGGTACTGTACACCAATTTCAATAAATAGTGATCTAATATGAATATTATATTATAAAATAACTAATTTGAGTCGACGATGTCTACTCAAAACGTTCCGGTTAACAGACTATCGTAAAAGTAAAATTGAATTATTTAATATAAATTCATTTATGGCTGGAGTCATAAAATGGCGAATATTATGCCATTACGAATGAATTACCGTTCTTGAAATCGCATCTGCTGTGTGTCTTTTATTGACGACCGTTCGCGAACATGATTGAGTTGCAAACAAAACATGTTACCCGCATAAGGAAGGCCCGTTATAACCGATTCGAAAAAAGGAGAAAGAAACACGAGTCATAAAGCGTCAAGTACTTTTATAGGGAGTGAGATTGTTCGATGGAAGAGATTGAATGCATCAATCGAAGCTGTGAGCAATGAACTTCCGGTTTTTCCTGAGACCTGCGGTGAAGGTCAAAAACATGGCGCGTAGTTTGAAATCGTAATAGTTTTCTTTCCAAGATCAATATTTTCTTCGCTACATTAGGTTTATACGAAACTCATATAACACGAACACAATCTAACTTGAAAGTTATTTCAATGGGAGTTAAAAATAAATTGCCTATCTCTGTGTACAGTACCCCTTTAAGTCTGTTGAGGCGCATCCATTCCCTTATATCAAGGAAACAGTTTTCGAGCTGTTGACAAGCATTCCGATATCCGTCCGGATCCTTCCTCGAAAACTATACATAAATCTGACTATCATCGGCATAAAAATGATATTTCACGGAATGTCTGTCCATGAAATATGGTAGAAATAAAGAGCGTCTAATTCTAAAACCAAAATTTATAGTATGACCATTTGCTAATTGATTAGGTGATGCAGTTTAAATCCGTAACAAAATGCACTATGGCAGTGAACAATCAAATACTAATGTAATCGAACACTAATGAGGATTTACAATAATGAATCCTTTGTATGCCATAATGCTGAATGGTAGGTGGTGGCTAGTGGTATATTGTAAGAATGGTGGGATTAAAGAAGTATAGGCACGGCATTTGCAGGTATGGACATATCCTTATATAGGATGTAGATGTTAAATAAAACAAAAAATATTCATTAAAGTCTCACAATGAGACTTTTTCCGCAACAATAATTTTTTTTCCGAGTTATCCCCCTGCATAGCTTTTTTATATTATAATAGGTTGGCGATTATTGCAATACGATAGAGGAGCACTCTGACTTTCGTACTCAGATTCATACATTTTTGTACCTCGCTTGCCTGACCGAAATTTTACGGGGAAATGGCTAATTTGGATTTATTTGTCGTTCTAGATATGGTTATTGTGCCTTTTATCATTCCTTTTCATGAAAACAAATTAACTCTTTAGTTCCCACACTAGCTGTATAAACCACCCCGCCATCTCCCTGCAGCTATAACATGATACCGACGGTGTGTTCCGGGTATATATCAAGTACCAGACGCTATTTCCCCATAAGTATTTGGCTTGTCGGAAAGTATCCCGTTGCTCAATAAATGGTGGTACACCTGTTACTGTGTTGACGCAGTGAGGGTAATCTATTGGAGTGACAGCTCCAACTGGGGATAATGAGCGTAAGCCGGGACGTGTGTCGTAATATGAGAAAAGTCGACACCTGAGTATAAGAGCCCTGGGCAAGCTAGTATCTTTGACTTTTTCATTGGGATTAGTTCAATAATAGTATATTAAAGTATATGTATTGCGCGTTTCGTCAGCTCTGAAATGTATGCACACGAATGTCACATTGTGACAATAAAATATGTCTTATACAAATGATCCTTGCTCCGGATTTAGACCAGTCTTATTTGGAAAAAGTCACCAACTCCCAAAAGTATTTTGTAAACAATTCAAAGCAAATGTGTTCTGTTTTCTTCTTATCTAGAAGACAATTAAAGAGAGGATATCTATAATATTTTAAGTGGATACCAGAAATATCTCATTATATGGCCCAAGGACTAAATTTCCTGACCAACTTATCGTGACCGAAAGTACATTGTTTCTGGAGATAATGAGTTTCTGTTGCTACTTCCAGAAATAATGTATTTCCGCTGGCGAAAAGTGCAGCTAGTCGCTCGCGAAAATAAATAAATATATTTGTCCGGTATCAATTCAGAACGTTATATATCCTCTATTTCGTTCAGCCAAAATAACGCGATGTCACGCTACGAAATTCAAGTAAGGTTTTAAATATATATTTTCAGAACGGTGATGTTTGCGATTGTTTATTACTATAAACTAACATGCAAATGTAACATTTATCAACATTTTCGACTTCAAAAACACCTATTATATAACACGTCATGCTAAGTGTGGAAGTTCATCTTCGTGCAAACACTGTATGGCATCACCATTTAAAATTTAGCATTATAGAATATAAGAGAAATTTGAAACAATCCATATACCGGTATATATGTGTGCGAATACACACTATTTTATCGCATACGTCAGAAACACCAGAAACATATACCAACATTATCAGAAAAAGGACCGCACAATGTACAAATTGTGTTGATATAGATCTTTCCTTTTACTCAAGAAACCAAACATGTTTGAGAAAATAGTTTGTGAAATCTTCGATCAAGCAATTTGTAACATAAGTACGTCCGACTGAAACATGCATGTAACACCAGCCATTTGATGTTCAGCGGTTTGAAACAATAATACATCATTGTAGCTGAGCTGTCGTGTGTCCACCACTGGTCAAGTGGTCATGCTAATATGCTATGATGCCGGTGGTCATATTGAATTGCTATGATGCGGGTAGGGCAAACTGATTCCGTTACCAAAAGTACCGTTATTTTTCTAAAGTTGTAATTTTCACGGTGATTGTATAACTAGAGCGATTTGATAAAAAAAACATTCAAGAACATATATATTTTTGAAAAATATAATAATAACTGCGCTGGTGTTTCTAAAACGACGCAAATAGCCATCTTGATTATAGTCGATTTTCAACTAATGCAACCATTATTAAAGTCACGGGCGGCATTTGTTGCAGAAATATTCATATTTGTTCAAATCGCCATCAACAGAATGAACGCCAACATATATACAGTTCCACACATATGCCAAACATAATCAGCGCATAAATAGTATATTGTCGTCAAGACGTACAAATGTGTACGTAAACAAGAGACTGCTCGTGTTACATAAGTTGTGATTCTGTTTACATAACAGGCCGAAATTATATTGGATAATCATACAAAAATGATATAAACGCTCTCTATTATTTCCATATTAGGAAAACAGTAACAAATAACGCTCTTTATGTTTACCATACCCGGATCTAAACAAAAGCCAGAAAACGTAACGTTTTTTGCTTTTGTTTACATAACAAAGGGGAACAAATTGACTATAACACTGTTTATGCCATATTTATGATTGGCATAAGAACAAGGTCTGTCTTTTTCTTACTATTCCTTCTGTTTATGGTGGTTTTTGACATAGATGAATATTTGAACACCATACCCACCGCGAACGCCGGCCGTATCTTTAAAAATATTTCGCAATAAATTTGTTTTTGAATGTTATAATTTGATACACATAATGGATTTTCATATTATCGGAATACCGCGATTGAGACAAATTAAAAATAAAATAACGGTAATTTTTGTTAACAGCAACAGTTTGCCCTAACAGCATCATATCAATTCAGCAGGGCCCAACCGTATTAGCATGACCATTTGATCAGGTGTTGTCGACAATTCTTTGGTTTGAAATTATAAATGAGTCAAGTCGTGCAATTCACCAAATTTGAAATTATATCATGAAATGTGTTGCGTGAACAATTAATATAGTTGGATAGTTTGAATGTTAACTGAGTATATCAATATACAGTCGATATACATTGGGTTCTCTATGATTTCCATGCACTATATATATTCTTCCATTTTCCACTTGGCATAGTTGTTAGTATGCCTGGCTATTTCGGCATACTTCGATGGCGAGAACATCAAATTGAAATAGTCCAAAGCTGTTGCTGTATCAGTGTCGAATTCATCTGGTATAACTGGCCCTGTCATTTGGGTAAATGGCGGAAGTGATACCTTTCGAAGTTTATATGACCAGCCAATCGGGTTAGTATTCAAGCTACTATCGGCGATGGAGGTCAGATTGTCGCTGGTAGCGGGTGGAGACTAATCGTCATCTGAATCCTCTGATGACGAGAAACTGCAATCTCCGCTAAAATTGCTATCATCTCCCATTAACATGTCGATCACTTGCTGTTTCGAAAATTTTGCAGCCATATTGTTCGTAAATACTTAGAATGGTACCACTGATGTCTGTCCCCAATATAAACCCCAAGTAACACAGCATCTGTCGCGCGCGATGCCCACGGTGCCACGTTTATTGTTATTAGATAGGCAAATAACGAGTTGACATAACCGGGCGGTCTCTATTAGAAACTAGCGGGGAGCATAGGGGCGAACCCATTAGTACAGTCTGGGCCTAGTGTGGCGCTCTATTTAAAGCGCTTGTGGGGAAGTCTGGTAACGCGCTCTTATGCGCTTCTAGGGATATGCTGCGAGGCGTCCACAGGCGCTTATGGGGAAAATAGTGCAAAGCGTCCAGGGACGCTTATGGGAAGTAAAGAGTTAAAAACAAGTCGAATATGTTATGATAATTTTTAAACATTCTTGTGCATGAAATTGGGGATAAATTGTTCCCAGAGTTAGAGTACGTTATTTCACAGTCCGTATTCGCCACCCCTGCACATTCGCATTGCGCAGCCGAACTTCCGGTGTGGAATTTTTATGTGTTAAAAATAAATAGTTTTTTCATCTGTCATATCTGCTTGTTTCGTTCATTATTCGCAGAAAATGTGTATCTCATTCTTTCGTGTACATAACGGATTAGATATAGACTGTTTTAACCCGTTTGGATGTTAGAAATACCGCTTAATTATCAGAAAATATCATGTGAAGTGACGGGACCAATCCGAATATCGCACACTGGACTTTCACTTTGTGAAGTTGGTCAACATGACCGCTTTCGCAGATTGGTGCTTCCAGCGTAGAAGGATACGCACTACGTTCATGACTGAACTAACACTGGACTGGTCACAGACACTGTGTGTGAGTCACTGAGTGTGGCAGGTCAGGCTATGCCGTATTCAACTGTTATTATCATGGACATTGACTCGAATAAGTGAATAGCACTGATTGACCCAAGGCAATGGAAGAATGCAAACAATGTGAATGTAATGATTATTGCAAAATATGATGATTATAGTTCTATTCTGGACTCCTCAGCCCTTCAATGCTGAAATGCAGTCAACGCTGAAATGCAGTCAACGCTGACGCCGTAAAAGGTCATTGAATGTTCAGAATTCAGATTCTATCATTCTGCATAGTACATTAGACTGATTAGAAGTACAGTAGCTACATGTGTGTGAACTTGTGAAGGGTAGAACATGATATGGAGATTGGAGAATCAGAATGGCAATGGCACCACTCACCAGTGTCAGTGAATCGAGTGAGGATGTTTACCAAACATGTCATGAAACATGCAGACATGGACAATGCTGTGAAATGGATTATAATTCACCAGACTCCCGGATCATGATCATAAGTTACCGGTACATACTAGTAACATTCCGCCTTTGATCATTAGATCAAGACTAAACCAGACTTGGATAATGAGTAATGGACAAAGACAGTTACATGTTACACATGCGGCTGCACATGGTTTTGATTCATTAAAATTATTTTGTAAAAATCATGAACTTATGTTATCAAAATCAATGACTAACAGTGATCACCAAAGTCACTTACTGGTACATTGTTTATGCCAAACAACAGGTCTGACACAACTTGAATTCCATTGTACCGGTACATGTACCGTATATATTCAACTATTATGAAGTGGTGAAAATATCTCATGTACGGTACCTACTACATGTACTAAGTACAGTATATATATCGGTGCTGGCATTTTTGATTATTTAACTGATTTACTTGTACTAGTAGTTAGAATTTTGAAATCATCTTGGTGAGAAGTTATTTATAATGTCATTCAAATGGCATACCGGTACATGCACATGTACTTCTGCCATTATGAAATAAACAGGTCTCCTGTATTAAGCTGTAGAATTCTTTTTATATTGGAATATGATGCCTTCTCATTTGCTCTGTTAAAATTATAGTGTTATATATATGTACATTTTAAGTGGTTGTGCATTACGAAGTGAGATGATTCCATGAAGTTTTAGTAAAAATAGAGAAAACCTGGAGTTTACGTATATACCGTACCAGTATACATTGTGTATGGTAGTACAATTAAGATATAATACATGTAGTTGAATATCACTATGATAGTTGAATTCAAGAAGAGCCAGACTTGATAATGACTTACTCATATTAGCATCTACATGTACTAGTAACGGTACTCTCATGTGCAATAATAGTGTCAATAATATGATAGTGTCAACACTGTTATTATATTTGGAGAACACTTCCCATGATCAGATCACTAAGAGACATAGAGTGAAATTGCTGTGGTTACTATTATTAATTTTAGCTAAAAAATCCCACCATCACTATTATTAGTTTGTCTCTATTATTACGCAACTTAGAGGATGTTGTCTGAATGAACTATCATTTATTATATTACCTGATGTATCAGAACAAATTAAAAAGGTAATAAACAGGCCAGACACCTACATGTACAGTATGGTCGGTTCCAGTACTGCTAGTGTTATTGTACCAGTACTGTTTATATTCAGTACTAGGAAAATTTAATGAAAGTTATGCAACGAATGATTGTGTAGGCCTACTGATGTTAAAAGGAGTATAAATTTAAAATGACCTTGCCACTTTAACAAACACATCGCTATTGATATAATACTCAATAATGAGTTTGTTAAAGTGGTGCGCTCGTTTTAAATTAACATGGAGAATATAGCAATTCATGTGGGTCCAATATGTGTACATATACATGTATACCGGTACACGCAGAGCTGATTGATTTACAATTATGGCTTTCATTATATCGTAGACAAGGTGTGGGATGTTTCTTTCATTTTCAGATGCTGTTAAAATTATTCATCAGGTTCACTGATTGTAGCTGGGACTAATACATGTATAACATATATTAGTCCCAGATTGTAGTGGGGTTGAGATATGGTTGCTGTTAGATCTTAAAGGTACTCAATCCGAATTAACGGTCGCAAATTACTATTTCCTTGACTTCGGGGGTAAAAAATATTTGATTCGAGTCGAGGAACCCACCCACCACAGCTCAGAGTGATCAGATATCGATGTTATAAATCTATTATTTTAATTTAGGTGGCCCAATAGACAGTCAACGAGAAGAATTTCATTGACCAAATTGCGGGCAAAGATGGATAACTCTAAAATCAAGTGGCTTTTTGTGTCAGATATTTGACAAACCGGCAAAATAGAAAGTCATCGAGAAGAATTTCATTGACCAAATTGCGGGCAAAGATGGGTAACTCTAAAATCAAGTGGCTTTTTGTGTCAGATATTTGACAAACCGGTAAAATTTCGTTGAACAAAATGTTGATAAATAACAGGTTTTGTGCAATTTTATACTATAGTTGATGGTGCTTTTCATTATTTTTGGGCAATTATTAGATTCTGAAAACTGAAGCGTCATTTCAAAAAATGTTGTTGTTGGAATGTGATTATATGGGGACCTTCTGATCGGATTAAGTACCGGTACCTGTAAGAGATTTTATGGTATCTGGAACATTTCATATTTAATTACATGTAGCATGGCATTCAGAAATATGATATGTCGCCTTGAGGCAAAAAATTATATTACCATATTTATGGTAGTGATCGCCTACAATCCCTACATGTATTGACCAAAATGGACAGGATTACATTTTTCTCTTGTCTTGTCTATTTCATTCCTAACTTAGAAGTATGTCGATCTGGTAAATAATTGACTGGAGAGAATAGCATTTATGTCTTGGCCACTAACTGGGAGCTGTGATAATAAAAGTAAGTTATCGTTGGAGACCCCCCCCCCCCCCCCCCCCCCCACAATGGAGATCTCTAGTCGCATCCATGTAGTCAATGTGTCTTATACCTTATAACCGGGGAGGTGGCTACATGTAGATGGTCCCCATTGGTGGGTGGTTGGGAAACTTGGGTTTGTCCACCTTGACATTTTCAAATGTACGTACCTTGAACCAGACCAAAGTCAAATGTTCTTGAAATACTACTTTGCACCCCCCCCCCCCCCCCCCCCCCCCCCCCCCCCCCCCCCCCCCCCCCCCCGTTGAATTTTCCAAATGGTACCTCAAACATTTCCAACTGAAATGTCCAACCTGACACCCTCTAAACCTAAATTGTTCAACCGATAGCCATTCCGACCAAACTTTGGACCAAAAGTAGAAGAATATACTGCTGTTGGTCTAAAAACAACACATTCCCCCACTAAATACTGGTTGGAAAATCAAACAATCAATAATATATATTGTTTGTATCTCAGGATGTCTACTGTTCACATTTCTACCTACATGTAGCTGGGACTAATATATTATTATATATTATATGAGTCCCAGTCCCTAGTAAGCTATTATTATGGGAGGCCAAATTCACATTTAATAATCAATTGCGCTTAAGCGCAATCATTGCGCTTAAGCGTAATTATTTGCGCTTAAGCGCAATTCATGGTTATATGTAACAAAACACCCCTGGTGAATAAATAGGTTTCTCCATAACTTAGCATTAACTCCTATTGACATGTCACTTCTTGGTTTCATTGGTTTGGATGGGTAGGGAGCTAGCCCAACTTCTTTATCAAAATGGCTGACTCGCAATAGTCTCACCTTCTGTTTTAGTTGGAGCGATTCGTGATAGCATTATATTATCTTCGGTATATATTAGTTGGGGCTACTTGCAATAGCATTACTTTCTGTATTAGTCGGGGCGACATTGATTTTCTTAAATTTTCGAGTATACAGGCACACCATATGAGGGAAGCAAGCCCTCGGTGCCACCACATTCACACTATATGATCATGGAAATACTATAGATTTGTGCAAGAGCTGCTGATTTAATAAGAAAAACTAGAGCTTCAGGACTGAGACATCAAAGCTCCAGTAATTACACACCATTTTTTGGACAGGGATCAGCTGCAGGGATGCTGATAATATGAAAATAGAGTTTTTTTCCCCTGATTTAAGTCAATAAGTAAACCATACA
Organism: Siphonodentalium dalli; assembly: GCA_032622095.1. Classification (NCBI taxonomy): domain Eukaryota; kingdom Metazoa; phylum Mollusca; class Scaphopoda; order Gadilida; family Siphonodentaliidae; genus Siphonodentalium; species Siphonodentalium dalli. Next base: position 155,312,972 of record CP136066.1, on the reverse strand, counting down.
TTAATGCTCTAATTAATCGACTCCTTAACCACAGCAGAATTATGGATAACTTTTCAGGATTTAGTCGGAAATATGGCTTGTTGCCATTCATCGGAAAGCTCTCGAGAGCTTTTCGATGAATGGCAACAAGCCATATTTCCGACTAAATCCTGAAAAGTTACCCATAATTCTGCTGTGGTTAAGAAGTCGATTAAATAGAGCATTACTGTATGAGGTAAGAAAGCCCTCATGCAGTGACACAGCATGCATGTATAGGATATTACCATAGTAAAGGCTAAAATCTGTGCAAAAATACATTAAAAACATCATACAAAACATTCCTAGAGTTCCGGGAAGGCGACATCAATTCTTTGGATAGAGGGATGCTGATAATATGTATTTAGGGGATTCTCCTTGTTGAACACATACCCACAGTTTGACTGTTGAGTACAGGTCAAAATTAGCCCAATGCTCATCTTGTGTTGCTAGGTGATACACCAGGTCATGCTAATAGTTTATGGGTAGGTTAGATAGTAGTCACAATTACGCTTAAGCGCAATTGATTGCGCTTAAGCGCAATTAAGCGTAATTAATTACGCTTAAGCGTAAATGCCCTATTTGCGCTTAAGCACAATATGTGGCAATTCATTATTAAATGTGAATTTGGCCTCCCATATATTATATGTTTTGTGTTGGGAGGTAGGCCTACCACCCGGGGGTGATACGTGGTGGCTAGGAGTGTTTTTAGGTGGTATTTAGGGCGGGCCACCCACACATTCCGTTAAATCGGTCGAAATCCTTACCATTCTCGAAAATGGTCCATACCCAATTTTCACCCCTCGGGGTGGTACCACCCGCGGGGGGTGATGGGTGGAGGTCGGGGTGTTTCTATGTGGTATTTGGGGCGGGCCACACACCCATGCCGTCAAGTCAGCCGAAAGCGACATTTTTGAAAATAAGGAATATATATATAGGGAAGGGAATAAGTTCCAAATGTCATGATCGTTGTGATAGCGCCATATACAAATGTCTGCCATTAGCATGAATTGTAATTCGCCAGACACAAAGAATGATGAGGCGATCAGCATAATAATTGCATTAGAATATCAATTGTATGGAATACTATTATGGCCACTTCCTAATGGCGCTTTCGGTGCGCGCCGAAAGCGACAAAAAGTGTGCCATTAGTAACGCGCCGAAAGCGACAAATGTGCGTCGTTACGGTGCATGGCGGAATCTAGACCGTATACTATATAGATTGAAATTTGAGATATATGATGCATGTTTTTGCCGACTGGCCCACAAAATGACTCGTTCCCAATCTACATGTTACCAATGTCAATAGTCATGGCAAATTTCACAATGATCCGACCAAAGTTACAACCTGTAGCCTATGCCAATGGCAATTGTCGACGGACGTACTTATGTTCGCAAACCACAGTGATTGGCGATGGGTATACCAAACCATGTAATTTTTTTTATTTATTTTATTTTAATTATTTATTCAGCCAGCTTGAGCTAAAATGCATGCTGAAATAGAGTCTTACATATCAAATTATGCAGCTTCTCATGTCTCAGTCATAAATAATGATAATCCTATTTATTCGAACAACGTATTCGGAAACACAAATGAATAGTACAACCACCGGTCCCTGGCACAAAATGGTCATAATACTAAAAGTACATATATATCAGACACAGGGGTCCCTGGGGGTCCGGAATTTTTTGTTATTATATTATTTTTAGGGTCACATTCCCCACTTTAAAGAAATAACACCAAGCTTGTTGAAAATGGCTTCAAAATCACAATTTTTTCAAATACCAAATGTGTTGACAGGACTGCCCCTTCCTTAAATAGTATAATAGTCTTTAAAACTAACATCCATAAAATGGGATAAAGCAAAACAAGTTTTAAAAATCCATTCCCAAATTCCAAAAAATGATCGATTTTTTAATAATCTGCCGATCTGCCCGTCCGTTTGATCGCATATATATATAGCAACAGTTATAAACATTATCAGCGCCCTTAATCCCCGGGTTGGAATATCATTGGTATGGAATACTATTAGGAACATTAGGAAACATATATCTCAAATTTAAATCTATATATAGTATACGGGCTAGATGCCGCCACCGAAAACGACAAAATGTGCGATATTAACGCATGTTTCGACGCGCAGAAAGCGACAAAAAGTGCGCCATTAGTAACGCGCCGAAAGCGACAAAATGTGCGTCGTTACGGCGCACGTTTTGTCGCTTTCGGCGCGCCGAAACATGCGCTAATATCGCACATTTTGACGCTTTCGGTGCATGGCGGAATCTAGCCCGTATACTATATAGATTGAAATTTGAGATATATGATGCATGTTTTTGCCGACTGGCCCACAAAATGACTCGTTCCCAATCTATATGTTACCAATTCCAACAGTCATGCCTAATTTCATAATGATCCGACCAAAGTTACAACCTGTAGCCTATGCCAATGGAAATTGTCGACGGACGTACTTATGTTCGGAAACCACTGGCGATGGATACCAACCCATGGAAAATTGGCAATATCTCAACTTGAATTTTCATGTTCAGCAGCTTGAGCTAAAATGCGTTCTGAAATAGCGTTTTATTTATCAAATTATGCAGCTTCTCATGTCTCAGCCACAAATAATGATAATCCTATTTATTCGAACAACGTATTCGGAAACACACATGAATAGTACTACCACTGGCCCCTGGCACAAATTGGTCATAATACTAAAAGTACATATATATAAGACACAGGGGTCCGGGAATTTTTTTAATTATATTATTTTTAGGGTCAAATTCCCCATTTTAAAGAAATAACACCAAGCTTGGTGAAAATGGCTTCAAAATCAATTTTTTTTCAAAATACCAAATTTGTTGACAGGACTGCCCCTTCCTTAAATATTATAATAGTCTTCAACACTAACATCCATAAAATAGGATGAAGCAAAACAAATTGTAAAAATCTATTCCCAAATTCAAAAACATTTCGATTTTTTTTTAATCTGCCGATCTGCCACTCCGTTTGATCGCCTATATATAGCCAAAGTCATAAACATTATTAGCGCCCTTAATCCCCGGGTTACGTGTATGATATGACCCTATGACCCCATTTTCAGAGGGGTTAAGTCGTTTTGTCGCCTTTTTCCGGACAGACACACGAACTCAATTTATTTTTATTAGTAAAGGTTAGTGCTAATGTCACTACATGTATATATTTGCACGCGTGACACCCCGTCAACAACCCCGCCATCGCTAATGTACGTCCCTAGCCTCGGCACAGAAACTGACCAACATCCCGCGTCTGGACGTCGCCTTGATATGAATCTTGAAAGCATAATTTCGAGTTTTACTATACGAGTATAGGCTGCACTTTCAAGAATGAACAGTCCGTAGCTGCAGGTAAAATAAAGTCCATCCTGATTACGATGCGGCAAACTAACTTCATTTATATTATTCGATTAATACAAGCCATTACTCTTTTCATCATTACTATCAATAAAACACGAATTATGCATGCACGCAAGAAAAAGGTCTGTTGTGACAAACGCATGGCCAAATAGCCTGTCTCTTTGAAAAGCCGACGAAATTCCTAACAGATGTACATCGTTTAGGAATTTCGTCTGCTTTCCAAAGAGACATACGCATCGTACTCCGGTATCAGGCTATAGCTATTAGGAGGCCATGCAGTTAGCTCGTACTGCGAGAAGCACACTCGATTAATTATCTTCATCCGGGCACTCTGAACCAACGGGGCCCGCTTCTTGGTTATATCGCAATAATCAAAGTGCCCCTTTAAGTGTGAGACCAGAAACGAGGATTCAATTTGGCCAAAGTTGTTTTAATTTGGCCCAAAACAAGCCCAGGGAACAATGGTTGGGACAAGAAGTAACACATTTTCGATACACAATACTCTATCAATGTATTCCATATAATTCCAATTCTTTAGAGGAAAACAATAATTATTGCGTTTCTCCTCCAGTAACAATATTACATTGTGTTGTATATATTCTTCTAGTTTATGTTAAGATTTTAATCTGCAACAAAGCCTATTGCGATGTTGAATTAAATTTTGGTCGTTGTTGTCGTTTTATGTTTGGAGATCTGGAACCTTGTATAAATCTTTAACATACAGTACATTTAAAATTGTTCATGACCAAATTTCGAGAGCAGAGAATGTTAGGTCAACAACGAAATTAGCTATTTAATTAGTATTAAATGTTGCGGCAATCTTGGTTGTCATCTTTTAACGTATTCGACGATTATTACAGATTTATAAACCCACCAACTTCACTTGAATGTAATGGTTGTAAAACTATGCTATGGCTGTCATTCAAATGGATACAATGAAAATTTCTGCCATTTGAAATTCTCATATACTGGGCTCAAATGTTGTAGTTCATTTTTTTCAAGAAAATCACTGGATATTTTAACTTTTAACCTTAGCGCAAATTGGTCCGCACGTCGGGGACTAGCACTATTGTGATACACATATCAATCATGCATAAAACTTTCCATGAAATGGCTGGTTTCATTTGATGTATGTTACAGAGTTTCAGATTCTACCTGCCCTACACCCCACTTCCTACTCAAATCGATGACCACCAGGACTATCTTAAATAAATGTATTTAGCATCTTGCCTTTAACTCGGAATTTTAGCATAGTTATGTTGTGGCTAACATATTCCTCTTGTGAATTAAATAATTAATCAATTCTGCCCTAAATTAGGTGAGGAGATATTTTGCGTATATTGACTGTTGGTTCGATAGTTTAGTCCATGCAGTAGTTCAAAATTTTACAAGATGATGGACACACACCCGGGAAATGTAGAAGTAGAATCAACCTTCTAAATCTATCGATTTTCAAAATAACTCAAGGAATAGTTCATCATTTATTATAAATTGACATAACACAGCATTCAAACTTGTCAATAACATACTATTTACGCGATATTTCGGATTGATATAAGAACAAAATATGTCTATATTTTAATATTCTTTCTGTTTATTGCAGTTTTAACGGGTGTGACAATTTTAACAGCATACCCACCGCCATTCGTGCCTTTAGTATCATACAATTTTAGGAGACACCACAAGCGACGCTATTGGTGGCATAAATTCAATTTATATCTCCTGTTTTTTAGTAAACGTGAATGAGATAAGTGTCCAGCATTTTAGAGGAAATTCTAAATTAATCCTTATCTAAACATGCTGCAGAAAACGACATCCATGAGCGGCTACACAATTATTAAGCAATCAATTATAAATACCAACCAACTTTGTTTACCTTTTAATTGGTATATTCACTCAAATTCATACACATTTATTGATGACCTGACGTAATTGGCTCATCCCATCTCACGAGAAACCATAAAAACAAAAAATACAACAACTAAATAATCATTGCTTGATGCAGGAAATTTTATTTAATCCACTATCATAAAAATTAACGATTTAGAAGGACAACACAATTGCACAACTGTTATGGAATATATAGACAAACTATATTAACTGTTTGCACGCTTTGTACTTTACTAGAACACCTCCTGTTAGGGTGGATTCCTGTTTGAAAATCTAGTTGAATTGTCGATTTCACGTTATACATTCTTGCGGGATGGGGTGTTGTGTGATGATTGATGTCGATTTCACGTTATACATTCTCGTGGGGTGGGGTGTTGTGTGATGATTGATGTCGAATCCGTTCCATGACAATATAATATTTTATGTATTTTTATATATCCCTCATATTCTAATAGTTCATGGAATAAATACTGTTTAAACGAATTATAAATTCAAATTTATTCACTCATCAACAAGAGATTGAGAAGAACAAATAGAACGTACATACAAAAGAGAATGTGACATTAATACATACACGAACTTCCCAATGCAATAATGCAATATCTGCCATTATGAAATAAACAGGTCTCCTGTATTAAGCTGTAGAATTCTTTTTATATTGGAATATGATGCCTTCTCATTTGCTCTGTTAAAATTATAGTGTTATATATATGTACATTTTAAGTGGTTGTGCATTACGAAGTGAGATGATTCCATGAAGTTTTAGTAAAAATAGAGAAAACCTGGAGTTTACGTATATACCGTACCAGTATACATTGTGTATGGTAGTACAATTAAGATATAATACATGTAGTTGAATATCACTATGATAGTTGAATTCAAGAAGAGCCAGACTTGATAATGACTTACTCATATTAGCATCTACATGTACTAGTAACGGTACTCTCATGTGCAATAATAGTGTCAATAATATGATAGTGTCAACACTGTTATTATATTTGGAGAACACTTCCCATGATCAGATCACTAAGAGACATAGAGTGAAATTGCTGTGGTTACTATTATTAATTTTAGCTAAAAAATCCCACCATCACTATTATTAGTTTGTCTCTATTATTACGCAACTTAGAGGATGTTGTCTGAATGAACTATCATTTATTATATTACCTGATGTATCAGAACAAATTAAAAAGGTAATAAACAGGCCAGACACCTACATGTACAGTATGGTCGGTTCCAGTACTGCTAGTGTTATTGTACCAGTACTGTTTATATTCAGTACTAGGAAAATTTAATGAAAGTTATGCAACGAATGATTGTGTAGGCCTACTGATGTTAAAAGGAGTATAAATTTAAAATGACCTTGCCACTTTAACAAACACATCGCTATTGATATAATACTCAATAATGAGTTTGTTAAAGTGGTGCGCTCGTTTTAAATTAACATGGAGAATATAGCAATTCATGTGGGTCCAATATGTGTACATATACATGTATACCGGTACACGCAGAGCTGATTGATTTACAATTATGGCTTTCATTATATCGTAGACAAGGTGTGGGATGTTTCTTTCATTTTCAGATGCTGTTAAAATTATTCATCAGGTTCACTGATTGTAGCTGGGACTAATACATGTATAACATATATTAGTCCCAGATTGTAGTGGGGTTGAGATATGGTTGCTGTTAGATCTTAAAGGTACTCAATCCGAATTAACGGTCGCAAATTACTATTTCCTTGACTTCGGGGGTAAAAAATATTTGATTCGAGTCGAGGAACCCACCCACCACAGCTCAGAGTGATCAGATATCGATGTTATAAATCTATTATTTTAATTTAGGTGGCCCAATAGACAGTCAACGAGAAGAATTTCATTGACCAAATTGCGGGCAAAGATGGATAACTCTAAAATCAAGTGGCTTTTTGTGTCAGATATTTGACAAACCGGCAAAATAGAAAGTCATCGAGAAGAATTTCATTGACCAAATTGCGGGCAAAGATGGGTAACTCTAAAATCAAGTGGCTTTTTGTGTCAGATATTTGACAAACCGGTAAAATTTCGTTGAACAAAATGTTGATAAATAACAGGTTTTGTGCAATTTTATACTATAGTTGATGGTGCTTTTCATTATTTTTGGGCAATTATTAGATTCTGAAAACTGAAGCGTCATTTCAAAAAATGTTGTTGTTGGAATGTGATTATATGGGGACCCTCTGATCGGATTAAGTACCGGTACCTGTAAGAGATTTTATGGTATCTGGAACATTTCATATTTAATTACATGTAGCATGGCATTCAGAAATATGATATGTCGCCTTGAGGCAAAAAATTATATTACCATATTTATGGTAGTGATCGCCTACAATCCCTACATGTATTGACCAAAATGGACAGGATTACATTTTTCTCTTGTCTTGTCTATTTCATTCCTAACTTAGAAGTATGTCGATCTGGTAAATAATTGACTGGAGAGAATAGCATTTATGTCTTGGCCACTAACTGGGAGCTGTGATAATAAAAGTAAGTTATCGTTGAAGACCCCCCCCCCCCCCCCCACAATGGAGATCTCTAGTCGCATCCATGTAGTCAATGTGTCTTATACCTTATAACCGGGGAGGTGGCTACATGTAGATGGTCCCCATTGGTGGGTGGTTGGGAAACTTGGGTTTGTCCACCTTGACATTTTCAAATGTACGTACCTTGAACCAGACCAAAGTCAAATGTTCTTGAAATACTACTTTGCACCCCCCCCCCCCCAGTTGAATTTTCCAAATGGTACCTCAAACATTTCCAACTGAAATGTCCAACCTGACACCCTCTAAACCTAAATTGTTCAACCGATAGCCATTCCGACCAAACTTTGGACCAAAAGTAGAAGAATATACTGCTGTTGGTCTAAAAACAACACATTCCCCCACTAAATACTGGTTGGAAAATCAAACAATCAATAATATATATTGTTTGTATCTCAGGATGTCTACTGTTCACATTTCTACCTACATGTAGCTGGGACTAATATATTATTATATATTATATGAGTCCCAGTCCCTAGTAAGCTATTATTATGGGAGGCCAAATTCACATTTAATAATCAATTGCGCTTAAGCGCAATCATTGCGCTTAAGCGTAATTATTTGCGCTTAAGCGCAATTCATGGTTATATGTAACAAAACACCCCTGGTGAATAAATAGGTTTCTCCATAACTTAGCATTAACTCCTATTGACATGTCACTTCTTGGTTTCATTGGTTTGGATGGGTAGGGAGCTAGCCCAACTTCTTTATCAAAATGGCTGACTCGCAATAGTCTCACCTTCTGTTTTAGTTGGAGCGATTCGTGATAGCATTATATTATCTTCGGTATATATTAGTTGGGGCTACTTGCAATAGCATTACTTTCTGTATTAGTCGGGGCGACATTGATTTTCTTAAATTTTCGAGTATACAGGCACACCATATGAGGGAAGCAAGCCCTCGGTGCCACCACATTCACACTATATGATCATGGAAATACTATAGATTTGTGCAAGAGCTGCTGATTTAATAAGAAAAACTAGAGCTTCAGGACTGAGACATCAAAGCTCCAGTAATTACACACCATTTTTTGGACAGGGATCAGCTGCAGGGATGCTGATAATATGAAAATAGAGTTTTTTTCCCCTGATTTAAGTCAATAAGTAAACCATACATTAATGCTCTAATTAATCGACTCCTTAACCACAGCAGAATTATGGATAACTTTTCAGGATTTAGTCGGAAATATGGCTTGTTGCCATTCATCGGAAAGCTCTCGAGAGCTTTTCGATGAATGGCAACAAGCCATATTTCCGACTAAATCCTGAAAAGTTACCCATAATTCTGCTGTGGTTAAGAAGTCGATTAAATAGAGCATTACTGTATGAGGTAAGAAAGCCCTCATGCAGTGACACAGCATGCATGTATAGGATATTACCATAGTAAAGGCTAAAATCTGTGCAAAAATACATTAAAAACATCATACAAAACATTCCTAGAGTTCCGGGAAGGCGACATCAATTCTTTGGATAGAGGGATGCTGATAATATGTATTTAGGGGATTCTCCTTGTTGAACACATACCCACAGTTTGACTGTTGAGTACAGGTCAAAATTAGCCCAATGCTCATCTTGTGTTGCTAGGTGATACACCAGGTCATGCTAATAGTTTATGGGTAGGTTAGATAGTAGTCACAATTACGCTTAAGCGCAATTGATTGCGCTTAAGCGCAATTAAGCGTAATTAATTACGCTTAAGCGTAAATGCCCTATTTGCGCTTAAGCACAATATGTGGCAATTCATTATTAAATGTGAATTTGGCCTCCCATATATTATATGTTTTGTGTTGGGAGGTAGGCCTACCACCCGGGGGTGATACGTGGTGGCTAGGAGTGTTTTTAGGTGGTATTTAGGGCGGGCCACCCACACATTCCGTTAAATCGGTCGAAATCCTTACCATTCTCGAAAATGGTCCATACCCAATTTTCACCCCTCGGGGTGGTACCACCCGCGGGGGGTGATGGGTGGAGGTCGGGGTGTTTCTATGTGGTATTTGGGGCGGGCCACACACCCATGCCGTCAAGTCAGCCGAAAGCGACATTTTTGAAAATAAGGAATATATATATAGGGAAGGGAATAAGTTCCAAATGTCATGATCGTTGTGATAGCGCCATATACAAATGTCTGCCATTAGCATGAATTGTAATTCGCCAGACACAAAGAATGATGAGGCGATCAGCATAATAATTGCATTAGAATATCAATTGTATGGAATACTATTATGGCCACTTCCTAATGGCGCTTTCGGTGCGCGCCGAAAGCGACAAAAAGTGTGCCATTAGTAACGCGCCGAAAGCGACAAATGTGCGTCGTTACGGTGCATGGCGGAATCTAGACCGTATACTATATAGATTGAAATTTGAGATATATGATGCATGTTTTTGCCGACTGGCCCACAAAATGACTCGTTCCCAATCTACATGTTACCAATGTCAATAGTCATGGCAAATTTCACAATGATCCGACCAAAGTTACAACCTGTAGCCTATGCCAATGGCAATTGTCGACGGACGTACTTATGTTCGCAAACCACAGTGATTGGCGATGGGTATACCAAACCATGGCAAATTGGCAATATCTCAACTTGAATTTTCATATTCAGCAGCTTGAGCTAAAATGCATGCTGAAATAGAGTCTTACATATCAAATTATGCAGCTTCTCATGTCTCAGTCATAAATAATGATAATCCTATTTATTCGAACAACGTATTCGGAAACACAAATGAATAGTACAACCACCGGTCCCTGGCACAAAATGGTCATAATACTAAAAGTACATATATATCAGACACAGGGGTCCCTGGGGGTCCGGAATTTTTTGTTATTATATTATTTTTAGGGTCACATTCCCCACTTTAAAGAAATAACACCAAGCTTGTTGAAAATGGCTTCAAAATCACAATTTTTTCAAAATACCAAATGTGTTGACAGGACTGCCCCTTCCTTAAATAGTATAATAGTCTTTAAAACTAACATCCATAAAATGGGATAAAGCAAAACAAGTTTTAAAAATCCATTCCCAAATTCCAAAAAATGATCGATTTTTTAATAATCTGCCGATCTGCCCGTCCGTTTGATCGCATATATATAGCAACAGTTATAAACATTATCAGCGCCCTTAATCCCCGGGTTGGAATATCATTGGTATGGAATACTATTAGGAACATTAGGAAACATATATCTCAAATTTCAATCTATATATAGTATACGGGCTAGATGCCGCCACCGAAAACGACAAAATGTGCGATATTAACGCATGTTTCGACGCGCAGAAAGCGACAAAAAGTGCGCCATTAGTAACGCGCCGAAAGCGACAAAATGTGCGTCGTTACGGCGCACGTTTTGTCGCTTTCGGCGCGCCGAAACATGCGCTAATATCGCACATTTTGACGCTTTCGGTGCATGGCGGAATCTAGCCCGTATACTATATAGATTGAAATTTGAGATATATGATGCATGTTTTTGCCGACTGGCCCACAAAATGACTCGTTCCCAATCTATATGTTACCAATTCCAACAGTCATGCCTAATTTCATAATGATCCGACCAAAGTTACAACCTGTAGCCTATGCCAATGGAAATTGTCGACGGACGTACTTATGTTCGGAAACCACTGGCGATGGATACCAACCCATGGAAAATTGGCAATATCTCAACTTGAATTTTCATGTTCAGCAGCTTGAGCTAAAATGCGTTCTGAAATAGCGTTTTATTTATCAAATTATGCAGCTTCTCATGTCTCAGCCACAAATAATGATAATCCTATTTATTCGAACAACGTATTCGGAAACACACATGAATAGTACTACCACTGGCCCCTGGCACAAATTGGTCATAATACTAAAAGTACATATATATAAGACACAGGGGTCCGGGAATTTTTTTAATTATATTATTTTTAGGGTCAAATTCCCCATTTTAAAGAAATAACACCAAGCTTGGTGAAAATGGCTTCAAAATCAATTTTTTTTCAAAATACCAAATTTGTTGACAGGACTGCCCCTTCCTTAAATATTATAATAGTCTTCAACACTAACATCCATAAAATAGGATGAAGCAAAACAAATTGTAAAAATCTATTCCCAAATTCAAAAACATTTCGATTTTTTTTTTAATCTGCCGATCTGCCACTCCGTTTGATCGCCTATATATAGCCAAAGTCATAAACATTATTAGCGCCCTTAATCCCCGGGTTACGTGTATGATATGACCCTATGACCCCATTTTCAGAGGGGTTAAGTCGTTTTGTCGCCTTTTTCCGGACAGACACACGAACTCAATTTATTTTTATTAGTAAAGGTTAGTGCTAATGTCACTACATGTATATATTTGCACGCGTGACACCCCGTCAACAACCCCGCCATCGCTAATGTACGTCCCTAGCCTCGGCACAGAAACTGACCAACATCCCGCGTCTGGACGTCGCCTTGATATGAATCTTGAAAGCATAATTTCGAGTTTTACTATACGAGTATAGGCTGCACTTTCAAGAATGAACAGTCCGTAGCTGCAGGTAAAATAAAGTCCATCCTGATTACGATGCGGCAAACTAACTTCATTTATATTATTCGATTAATACAAGCCATTACTCTTTTCATCATTACTATCAATAAAACACGAATTATGCATGCACGCAAGAAAAAGGTCTGTTGTGACAAACGCATGGCCAAATAGCCTGTCTCTTTGAAAAGCCGACGAAATTCCTAACAGATGTACATCGTTTAGGAATTTCGTCTGCTTTCCAAAGAGACATACGCATCGTACTCCGGTATCAGGCTATAGCTATTAGGAGGCCATGCAGTTAGCTCGTACTGCGAGAAGCACACTCGATTAATTATCTTCATCCGGGCACTCTGAACCAACGGGGCCCGCTTCTTGGTTATATCGCAATAATCAAAGTGCCCCTTTAAGTGTGAGACCAGAAACGAGGATTCAATTTGGCCAAAGTTGTTTTAATTTGGCCCAAAACAAGCACAGGGAACAATGGTTGGGACAAGAAGTAACACATTTTCGATACACAATACTCTATCAATGTATTCCATATAATTCCAATTCTTTAGAGGAAAACAATAATTATTGCGTTTCTCCTCCAGTAACAATATTACATTGTGTTGTATATATTCTTCTAGTTTATGTTAAGATTTTAATCTGCAACAAAGCCTATTGCGATGTTAAATTAAATTTTGGTCGTTGTTGTCGTTTTATGTTTGGAGATCTGGAACCTTGTATAAATCTTTAACATACAGTACATTTAAAATTGTTCATGACCAAATTTCGAGAGCAGAGAATGTTAGGTCAACAACGAAATTAGCTATTTAATTAGTATTAAATGTTGCGGCAATCTTGGTTGTCATCTTTTAACGTATTCGACGATTATTACAGATTTATAAACCCACCAACTTCACTTGAATGTAATGGTTGTAAAACTATGCTATGGCTGTCATTCAAATGGATACAATGAAAATTTCTGCCATTTGAAATTCTCATATACTGGGCTCAAATGTTGTAGTTCATTTTTTTCAAGAAAATCACTGGATATTTTAACTTTTAACCTTAGCGCAAATTGGTCCGCACGTCGGGGACTAGCACTATTGTGATACACATATCAATCATGCATAAAACTTTCCATGAAATGGCTGGTTTCATTTGATGTATGTTACAGAGTTTCAGATTCTACCTGCCCTACACCTCACTTCCTACTCAAATCGATGACCACCAGGACTATCTTAAATAAATGTATTTAGCATCTTGCCTTTAACTCGGAATTTTAGCATAGTTATGTTGTGGCTAACATATTCCTCTTGTGAATTAAATAATTAATCAATTCTGCCCTAAATTAGGTGAGGAGATATTTTGCGTATATTGACTGTTGGTTCGATAGTTTAGTCCATGCAGTAGTTCAAAATTTTACAAGATGATGGACACACACCCGGGAAATGTAGAAGTAGAATCAACCTTCTAAATCTATCGATTTTCAAAATAACTCAAGGAATAGTTCATCATTTATTATAAATTGACATAACACAGCATTCAAACTTGTCAATAACATACTATTTACGCGATATTTCGGATTGATATAAGAACAAAATATGTCTATATTTTAATATTCTTTCTGTTTATTGCAGTTTTAACGGGTGTGACAATTTTAACAGCATACCCACCGCCATTCGTGCCTTTAGTATCATACAATTTTAGGAGACACCACAAGCGACGCTATTGGTGGCATAAATTCAATTTATATCTCCTGTTTTTTAGTAAACGTGAATGAGATAAGTGTCCAGCATTTTAGAGGAAATTCTAAATTAATCCTTATCTAAACATGCTGCAGAAAACGACATCCATGAGCGGCTACACAATTATTAAGCAATCAATTATAAATACCAACCAACTTTGTTTACCTTTTAATTGGTATATTCACTCAAATTCATACACATTTATTGATGACCTGACGTAATTGGCTCATCCCATCTCACGAGAAACCATAAAAACAAAAAATACAACAACTAAATAATCATTGCTTGATGCAGGAAATTTTATTTAATCCACTATCATAAAAATTAACGATTTAGAAGGACAACACAATTGCACAACTGTTATGGAATATATAGACAAACTATATTAACTGTTTGCACGCTTTGTACTTTACTAGAACACCTCCTGTTAGGGTGGATTCCTGTTTGAAAATCTAGTTGAATTGTCGATTTCACGTTATACATTCTTGCGGGATGGGGTGTTGTGTGATGATTGATGTCGATTTCACGTTATACATTCTCGTGGGGTGGGGTGTTGTGTGATGATTGATGTCGAATCCGTTCCATGACAATATAATATTTTATGTATTTTTATATATCCCTCATATTCTAATAGTTCATGGAATAAATACTGTTTAAACGAATTATAAATTCAAATTTATTCACTCATCAACAAGAGATTGAGAAGAACAAATAGAACGTACATACAAAAGAGAATGTGACATTAATACATACACGAACTTCCCAATGCAATAATATAGGGGTGGCGCCAAGGGGGCTGCAGCCAATCTGCAAATAGTCGATCGGCCCGGGACCCTTTATATAGGATATAGCCACACCCCCTGTCAGGGATCGTAGCCCCTGCGTCTAGGAAATGATGGCGCCACCACTGTGCAATAACAAACCATTGGTCAGTCAGTCATCATCATCATCCGATTTCTCATCGCCGCCATTCTCATCACCATCTTCGCTATCATCATCAATCTTATTAAATGAAAATTTTTGCCGTATTCTGGGGCCGAACATGAACTACTTTTGTTCATTTTAACCCTTCCGTGACTGGGCCTGCGCTGGTGCAGCATTAAAGATCACGCGCCAGTGCATTATCTTATTTATGCGAGTCTCTCATATATAGGGAGCCTGGCATATATATAAGAGAAGAACTGACTTACAGGGTCAAGGTAAATATTATTAGGTCACTGTATAATCTGATATATGCGAGGTTCCTTATGAAATGCATTGGCACAGGGTTTTCACAAAATTTCAGGAAGCTCCAGTGATGAATTACTTATCTACAAAGAGGCCCCATTCGATCTGACACTATGAATCTACTAATTGTAAGTTTTCTATACAGAATATTGAGTTCGAACACATGAGACCATTTATTGGTCGGGCGCTCAAAATCAAATAGGTTGCCCAAATAGGTCTCCTTGCCCATTAACGGTGAATATTACAGGGGTAATGTACACTAAATCCGCCCATTTATGGAACCATCTCCTTTTATATGGTGTTGATTGCAATTAACGTCCGTGTTTTATTCGCCATGTAAGCTGAAATCAGTGCCAAATCGCAGTTCCTGATCAGGGGTCAAAGTGGGTAGGTAGGTAATTTCAATACTTATCCGAGGACTTTATGCGCCAGAACGACGTACTACCCAAGCGATTAAACTTTACCATGTGCTTTCAACTTTCTGCACAGAAATGATATGGACGCTGTTTAATTTCACCTCAGCATGACGATACTAACCACAGTTGTTGGAAATTTGTGTCAAAAACCCCGAAAGCAAATATCCCCACCCCTGCTTAGTATATATAATTGACAAGTATGGAAAGCTGGTCGATAAATTTCATAAAACGAGCCCACGCATTTCCCATCATAACCTTGTCATCGCTCGTTTCGTGTTCAATTGCAACAATAAAAACATTAATTTAAGAAAAGTATCACTTCCTAGTAATAAAACATATATTTCTTTTCATGTTTACCGTAAGTGCAGTAGAATATTATCACTTTATAATTACTTTTATCGTATACAACTTCCCAAACAACAGCGGCTCGCTGATTCCACGAGTCGCCATCCGAGAGTCAAGCGCAGATAATTTCAAATGCTATTATCTGCAATTGAACACGAAACGAGCGGTGGTTATGAGGGGAAATGGGTGGGCTCGTTTTATGAAATTTATCGACCAGCTTTCCATACTTGTCAATTCTATATACTAAGTAGGGTGGGGATATTTGTTTTCGGTGTTTTTGACACAATTTTCCAACAACTGTGATACTAACAGAGAATGCTCTTGATTACGTCGCAGAAGTAAAAACAGAACGCGATTTGTCGTTTTGCTGTGAAAACGTTATTTTATTAAGATCCCCATACGAGTGGACACCATGTTAATAAAAAATTACTGATTTTTTTTTCACTTAACATGCCAATAAATCGGAAAAATTAGTTGCAATCCACGTCCTTCTCATGCGCAGCATGCTGTGTTCATATTGCGTCTATACATTATTATTATCTGTGTCATCATTTTCAGTGGAATTCAAACAATCACATAAAAAACTGCTGTCACCGCTATCTTTCGACGAAATAGAACATTGATCTAGTTTAAATTCAAGGTCTTTCCTTATCATTTCCTTCAGAGAATGGTTTTCTTCATGTAATGTGCTCAGCTGTAGTCGTAGGAGTTCTTTTTCTTTCATCAACAATTGAACCCGTTTCTGTGTTTTTACAACATCTTTCATATCGTCTGTTGCTTTGTCCTTGCAGGCCAACAATTCTGTATATATAAAATATATAACCCGATATAAATTTTGTGAAATATAAAAAAATATAATTTATGATATCACAAAATGGAATTGAAGTGATATCTTAAAACCATTTTGTGATATCATAAACTATTTAATGATATCATATATTCGATTTTGTGATTTCATATATTCATTTAGTGATATCATAAAATGAAATATTGATATACATAAATAGGTGATAAATAGAAGAACGGCGCCCCGTGAATTACAGATATAATCGAATATGCGATATCATAAAATAACTAGTATTTGTTGATATCACAAAAGAATATATGATATCACTAATTCGAGTTAGTGATAACATAAAATTAATTTAAGATATCATAACATCGAATATTAAATCACGAAATAGAAAGCATGTAGTGATATCAATAATTCGATTTTGTGATACATGAATTCATTTTATGATATCATTATATTTTATGATATCAATACATGCATTTAGTTATATCAATAAATAGTCTTTTCGTCCGAATTATTGATATCACATAATATATATATGATATCACAAATTCGAATAAGTGATATCACAAAATGAATATATTTTTTTATGATATCATCCAATCGAATATGGTATCACTTAATGTTTAAAATGTTATGATATCATATGTTCGATTTTGTGATATCATATATTCATTTTGTGAATAAATATAAGAAAGGCGCCCCATAATATCTGGCCTTAGTTTTATATCTAAACTGCCTAAATTATACAGTTCATAATTATAGATACACCGAAACAGGGTCATATTTAATACATGTATAAGTACATTTAACCCTTTCTATACTAAATAGTCATCGACGAGTAGTTCATTTACGAAATGATCAGATAATAAATTCAACAAACGACCATAATAAATAGGACTCTCTGTACTTGTATATCTGTCGCCTGTTTATATTTCATGAACACCCCTCCCGATGAATAATAAACCATTCCAATGTACACTATTATAATTGAATAGGAACATTCATTTATAGTTGGATTCTCCCCTTCGGTTACAAAAATATACATTGGAACGGTCAATTATGTATTTAGATGTGTGTTTGGGTAATATATGCAGTAAACAGACAGAAAAGTAGATAATACATGAGCAGAATGATTCAAATTCTTTGGAAATGTTCAGATATGTTCAACAAACGGTAGTTTTGTTGAACTTAGGTAGCAATACACGATTTCCAGCAACTTTGCCAACCTGGGAGGGGGTACTGTACTTAAAATCAATGCTAAGCCATTATTGTTGGCATATATCCCATCAAGTATGTTTTAATTTCGACAGAAATTTTAGGTGTAATCATTTAAATGTACGTTTGGTTCTTCGTACAATTTGTCATTGAGTTATGCCCCTTGGTTTGCACACACGAACCGCTCAATTTTACCCATTTTTTTTACTCAAATTGGCCATTTTCAACCCAAAAACATACCATGATAGAGCGAATGTCAGTAAATAAGATTCTCCCACCTGATAGAGCTATGCTAGTGCTGAGAAATATTTGAAATAGAAAAAAAGTTATCGTATCAATTTGAAAAAAAAGTCTTTCGAGCCCAGATGACAGAATTCAGGGGAGAGAAATCGGGCTATTTTCCTGTAATCAATAACACAGAGTTGGCCTTCACTGAATACGAAAACCCTGTTGCGTATCCAAATTTTTAACTTTTTTGAGAACTTTCCCAGTTTTGTAAAATAAATAAACCTTCAAACCAGTAATGACACAGTTAACACAGGCTACACTGGCCGTTATGCCCCCCAGATACTTATATTTCTATTTTTCAGACCCCCTACAACCCGTGAAATGGTGTACTGCTACCTTATTATCTGAACATTTCCTAGTGAGACTACAATTAGATAATAAATGAGCAGAATGATTCAAATTCATTGGAAATGTTCAGATAATAAGTTCAACAAACGATAGTTTTGTTGAATTTATTATCTGAACATTTTCTAATGAGACTACTCGTCAGTGAGTATATATAATAGAAAGGGGCTATGTGATTAAATTAGTTACCAGACCATAAAGACCCGATTGACCGAGAGTTGCTGTTCGAACATACGCATATTTACCTTTATTTTCTTTCCTCAATTGCTCGACTTTTCCCGTTAAGTCAGTGTTAGTTGCAGTCAACTCGTCCTGTTTTTCATCTGCTTCGCAAAGACTGTTTTCAAGCTGTATAACTCTGATGCTCAGCATATCGAGTGTTTCGTTCATCGAGGTCTACAATATACCCAAATTATTCCTTAGTATAATCAAAAGGTAGCTCATTCAAAACTCCAGGCAGAGTTATCTCCCATCGCCCCGCTGAGATACCGCTGCCACAATGACATTTGTGATGACATGATCTTAGTTTTTATGTTTAAGGATTAAAATTGTCTGTCTGGCTCAGTTCATATTGTTGTTATCAATACCGAAGGAATTACCATTACTGCAAACTTTTGGTGGCCAAAATAAGATAATAAAATATAGTTCCGACGATACGTAAAAATAGATGTATCGGTCCGCAAAGTACCATCCTCCCGGCAGCGATATATCGCAGTGATATGGGAGATGGAGCTGCATGGAGCTTGAGCTCATTCTTGAAGCTTTCGGCTTCCAATACGCCTTGTCACTGAGTGGCAGCCATATTGGATCCATCCAGCCCCTTTCCGTTTTTAGTGCTACAGGTCAAAGTTCTGGAGTAGCATTGCATATGTGGAGCTTTTTATTATTCACGAATTCCATATATGGAATGCTATAATTCAGAACTTTGACTCGTGGCAATAAAAAGACGGAACGGCTCTGGATGCATCCAATATGGCCGCGACAATGCGTGTTCTATTAGATGAACCATTAAGCTGATTATTGTTATATGTTAGTGGGATAGGGAATATATTCTTTGAGCTTCTTTGATTCGTTAATCGTGGTCGATTTAAGCAAAACTGTCATATTTCAGTATATTGAGGTAAGAAAATGCAATTGCATGGTTTGTTATCAATGTTATATCGTCGTCGACACTGAACATGTGTCCAATTGAAGTCAATTGTGATCTGTTTTTCGATAGAATTTGTTTTTCGCTAAATCAAATAAAGTGTAAGTGGTAGCTAAATATGCATGAAACCATTAAGACATGAAATCTAGTCGTGTCATCTGGTGGTTTGTAGATTACGAATTTATGCTGATTAGTTTCTCTTAAACACTATGCTGTCTGCATGCATTAACTTGTCGTCGGGGAAAGATGCCTGAATGGAGATGAGTTTGCTATGAAAATAACATTTGAATTTTTTCTAAAATAAACAAATAAGCTTGCTCTAGCTCAGCGTTATGTAGCTCTGCATTATACAAGTGTAATTACATGGAAACAATTCTGAAATATTACCATAAGTAGCGGTGTTTAACAAAAATATCAACATAGTTCCAGAAAAGCAAGCGCAGCTATTAGTCAGCGTGTATATATAATTTGTTTGGAATCTACTAGGTGAATCATGTAAACTTCGTCGACCACGAATCCCCTCTATGATATGAGCAGTTACTTAGGAACTTAGTACATGCCAACAATCCTAATTCAGCAGAAGATTTAAATTATTCTACTTTCCCATGAACTCAACATTCAAACTTTATTTGAAAGTACATATATATCGTGGATAACTATGACATGAATGAGCAGTTTGTCATTTGAAGTTGGTTGGCAATCTTATTAGGAAATAACTAATAACGTAAATTTTTTTTATTTCAGTTGAGATCATGTCAAACTCTGAATTCGACATTAGAAGGAATTAACCGAATATCCGAGCTTAAATGTCCTGCATGTTATCAATGAATATATAAAGTCATATAAAAACCGGTTTGATAACAAGTTTCACCACGATCATTCCATAAACACGGGTGCCCAGTATGAGTGGTACTATATTAAGTACTGGTAACGTTGAGGAAACATCTTCCGTATCTGAAGCTAAACTCTGATATATTCAACAAAAAATATTGTGCATTTTGGTCCAACGTTAACGACGCTTCACCAAAATACCCCAAGAAGACATGACTCTTATAATTCAAGAAAGAGGGTTTAAAATAGCGGCAATTCTTTAATGGTCCGTGGGGTGTGAAGCCTGAAAGTTTGCTTGATTTTATAAATAAAGGTAAACTTTTTTGCTGTTCAGAATATAGGTCGATAAATACGTTTAAGTTTTGTTATGTGGACTTTGTATGCAATAGAAAGAATTATTCAAGTCACGGAATAAGAAAAAACGCGTCTTGATATTTCTTCAGAATGGAACAATAAAGAGCGTTACTTGTTTGCTTATGCATAAGATGGTACACATAAAGAGCGTTTCACTTTAAACTCGTGTATGCAAAACTTTGAAAAGATCTGGAACAGTGCACTGACTGCATGTATATATATTTTTTAGAGCATATACAGTCTATACATAAATATTCCATGTATTTATCGACCTATATTATCCCTCTTTTACAAATTTAGTAGACTTATTTTGAAGGTTCAAATGAACTATGGTCATTTAACCCTTTCGTGACGGGAGTTGCGCTTGTGCAGAATTAAATATCCCATGCCAGTGCATTCTCTTATATGTGCGATATCCCATATGGAGCCTCACATATATAAGATCATACACTGGCTTACACGGTCAAGGTAAATGTTGTTATTCTCGTATATATGCGAGGCTCCCTATGGGAGACTCACAGATGATGATGATGATGATTGTTTATTTGTATAATATTTACAAGCTTATGACAATGGTGATAATAAACAAACAAAAATGATATTATACAGGAGCGACATGGCCCAGATGGGCCGTCTTCCTGTCGCCCCTTAATATATATACACAAGAGCATGCATTAACACAGGGTTTTCCCAAAATTTAAAGAAGTTTCAGCCATGGAAGGGTTAAGGGAGCTGTGATATTGTATTTATCGACCTATCCTATCCCTCTTTTACAAATTAAATAAGACTTATTTTGGAGGTTCAAATGAGCCATGTTAATTTAAGGGAGCTTACCACATCCCGCTTGATATGTGATTTGTAATCATCCAGCTCTACCATGCGTAGATCGACACTCATCTCTCGTCGTCCCAGGATCCGCTTCTCTTTCCTCAGATAATTGATGAGGATTTTTGTTGATTCTATGCTATCTACTAGTTTGTCCGACAAATTTTTGTCATCGAATTCGAGCTCGTCGACTTCCAGCTCATCACTTGTAGCGCCGCCCTGGTGGAAGAAAACACATCAGTTGAGAGTATTGAACATATACCATTTTCATAGATTTTGGATGACATAATTATAGTTGTGACCTGCATACTAAAGGATTGGAGTTAACCATAAAACCATATTAAATTTAAACAGTTCATACGCTGTGGTGAGTGTCTTTTTGTGTAAGTATTTTGTCCAACAACTCGCCAGTTATTTAGATATCTTACATGTAGCAAAATGTGGTGCACATGAATTTTATACGCATTCTATATCGGTCAAACCATATCAAATAGGATGATTTGAAGGAACATTTTCACAGGCAAACGGGCCACTGTGTGCACGTAGCTGGAGTGTCCATTATCTTATCAGCATTCTGTCCTTGATAAGTTATGTGCCGGTACCAGAATAAATGGAAGAGCAATAGTGCCGGTGTACACCAAATTATAACTCAGTATTTTTTCTACACGTTCGGCACTGGACCATATAGGATTGAGGAGATTGTTTTTTGTGAAACAGGTATAACTATAGATAGTACCACACAATCGCAACATTACGACTGTATTTTTTTTATCATTGACCGTCAAGTCAGTTTAACTTTGTGTAACATCGTCTGCCGTGTGCAACTGAATATGTTTGAAGTATTTCTTAAAGTATCTGAAGCGAAGTTGGTGTCATTTATTAACATTTTGAGGTCATTGAGTGTACTGAAAATCTAAAAGGCGGGGACATAGAGTGAGTTTTGTTTGTAAAAGATTGATCAAAACATGCCCATAAACAAGCATGATAATTACGGTTCGTTGAATGAGCACTAGAATTTGGATTCAGGCATATATTCGAAATTTCCATATAGCCTTCCGTAGCATGGGCAAATGGTATAAGATGTAGATGCAAAATTATTCATTCATTCGTCATCGTATATATCATTCAATCTCTAGATAACAAACACGTGTTTGGGATCAACTCTAAAGACGCAATAACGATAACAGGCGCACTTTCAGCTTCACTGAGAATTAACCACCCGAGGCTTACATTGGGACCTGCATGGGTTCACACATTGTTGATAAATAAATATATTTAAGGACAATAACTGTGTTACTTTATACGAAGTCTACCCTACCAACCGTACTTGACTCAAAGACACTACATCATAACAATAATTTAAATTCCAACAAAACAGTGAGAAATGGAAATGCTCTGATGCTCGAACGCATTGTTATTACGCCCTATATGGTGTATACTGCGAGGTTGATCTGGTCGTGTCCGTGGAGCTATGGAGCAATTACCGGCGATTAAACGTGCACTAGCATTTTTGCAGGATGCAGGTATTGGCGGGTGTATCTTTGCGGATGTCTCATTGTTTAAGTGTGTAACTTTTATGACCGCGTTAATTGCTTTCGATGTTTAGGTGTGAACAATGGCTTTGCTATTTATTGGGGGAACACAACGCAGAATATAACAGCTAACATTACTGATGAAGAATGTCTCAGTTGGAATGTAGGCAAAAGGTCGTATTGCGAAGTATTGGCTGTGATCAGTGATAAGCCGTAGTTGTTGTAATAATTTGAAGGAATAGTTGTTTTAACGGAAGTCTGAGGTGGTGTATTCATGAAACCAATATATATTATATTATATATGTATGCTTAATAATATGATCATGACATGGGGGCGTTACCATTTCTCACTATGGGTTTCTTATCATATTTTGTTCGCTAGAGATACAGAACATAAGAGGAACAAAGTATCTGTTAACATCTAATATTTAAGTCATTGGTTGTGTCAGTTCATTCTATATGCGGGTGTCACAGAGGGACCTCGCACATATAAGAGAATGCACTAGCTTAAAAGATCAATGTAAATATTGTTAGGCCATTTAATAGAATATATTCTCTTATATATATTTCAGATGTTGTTTGAGTTTGTTGTTCTGTATGTTTAGCCGGCAGCTATATCTGATTTTACTCTTTGCGTGACTAACTAATTTGGCACACTTTACTGGCCACATCCCTCATCCGATTATCACCAAACTATACAAGTGACCTCTAGATGGGAGCTTACCACAGTTGTTCCCGAATTCCGATGCCGCCAGCATCCATCTTGGATTTCACTCTGCACGACTAAATTCCTCGGCACGCCCTACAAACAACATTTTGTATCCGATTCATCCCAAACTCCATGTGAATCTTCGGCGTGACCTATAGATGGGAGCTATCGATTCTTTTTCCTAATTTTGTTGAAAAATATGGCTGTCAGTGGCCATCTTGTATTTCAAAATTTATAGGCATGTTTGATTGTTGTTCCCGTTGCTGTTGTCCTGGATGTTTTTTTGTTTTGTTCAACTTGACAAAGTAAACAACAATTCCCATTGACACACCATACAGGCCACATCTCTCATACAATCACCACCAAACTTCATATGGATAATCGGGGTGATCAATAGATATGAGCTTACAATTTGTTTCGAATTCTGTTAAGAAACATGACCACAAGCGGCCATCTTGGATTACATTTGCATCCATCGGCATACCATGCAGCCAATAAAACATTATTGGCGAGGTGTTTTGAGAATTTACAGCCATGTTTTGGATCACCACTATAGATAGCAGCTAACGAATAATGACATTAGATTAAAACATGACAGCTGGCAGCCATTTTGCTGTCTGCATGACTAAATCCTTCGTCACACTCTACAATCATCACTTCCTATACGATTGATCCCAAACTTCACGTCTCTCCACTGGGATATGCGAATCGGGGATTTTGCATCGAATCGAATCTCGATATCGAATCTCCTTTCTGATATCGACATCGAATCGAATCAGCTAGTGATTGACATTGTTTACCAGTGTTTATTTCGTTGTCTAGATGTATCATGGCGAACATGACACCAGTAGTGACAGTAAGAAACTTAAAGACAGTTCAATAAACGTATCACAAACCCCATGGAATGGAAGTCATTTGTCTACATTATTTAATAAAGATAATACAGATTTGACACACTGGATGGGTATACCGTTCAGCTATACAATTGGTGTAGTCCGATACCAGTGGTAGTTATCTGTTAAACTTTTCACCCCACCATATATGCAATAGATCACACACCTACGTCGCATATTCACAGTACTTAGTTGTCTTCACGGAGGGGGTCCCAGAAAACAGGCATAAAAATTACAAGTGTTAAATTTTATCAACAAGATTCAACAGATCGTGCAACGCGCTTGATTTCCAGGGAAACGGAAAATGAAAGCAGGATATTTCGAGGAATTATGCCGGCAGTGTCGCAGATAACTGGTCGTACATAATGACGTAATTTAAGAACGTAATAGGCCGATTGTTCTAAGGTTTCTGTTAATTCCTATCTATATTTTGTCGTGCATAACCGCGGCTGACATTGAATTTTATTCATATAATCTGAATTGGATATCTGAAGTTCTAAACATAACATAATCAATTGAGTTCCGCATCTGGGGATCACGGACCATGTAGACAATTTAGATAGTGTGATACAGATTGACCACCGTTACGGGTTGCGATCGAAGCACATAATTTGCATAATGCACGTCTATTCTAAACGGCATACATCACATACGTTGGCTAACTTGTCAACCTTGTGCTTCAATTTTTGTGATTTCATGTCATTTGGCATGTTATCTAGACGCAGATAACGAGACTACACCAGAGTAACACCGATTCGAAATTATCAGAATCAGCGGACCGATTCGGTGTCGATCTCGAATCGGGTGCCCGATATCGACATCGAATCGAATCTCGAATATTCGCAGATCCCTCCTACTCTCCAAGTTGACCTTTGATATTACTGACCCATTTAAACTTTCCGCATCCGTATCGCTTCATTGACTGTAATACATGAATACATGGCATTATCCCCTTTCCACGTTGAGATACATTGTCATTGAAACTTTCGTGTTATTATGCTACAGTTCAGCGCACCGTAAAGATGCGTATCCAGACGGCCTATATTCGTTCAGAACAATATAACTCTCCAATATTACCAATGTTGTTTAAATGGTAGGTCTCAATGTCAAAACAAATCGTACACATGAATAGTAGGCCCGCCACCAAATCACGATACCACGATACGAGATCTGTGTCAAAGTTTATACATTAAATTTTTAAACTCAATTCACAAAGAATACATTTTAAACCCAATTCCAAAATATATTCATGCCCACGGGTGTAAAAACCAAAATTGAGACTCGAGATCTTCCCCGACAATGTTATGTAAACACAATTAAACCTCTACTAGTAACACCCCCGGACCCACTCTAAGCCACCAAAGTACTACTCTGTCGGAACGCGGACTGAAAATATATTTCACTGTAGATTACAATGCGAATGTAGTAACTTGCTATCAGATAAGGTCCGAAATCACATAGGAAATTCAAAATACTGCACATGTAGAAACGGAGAAGAGAATTCCTTTCATTATTTCTTTGATTGTCACCTACATTCAATACCAAGAATTCGCCTATTGAATACATTTCTTCCTTAAAATATTTACTCAATTTTTTGGAGATCGTGCTCTACCTGATTATGACAACATTAACATGTTCTTAGCTGTTCAGTCATTCATACGTGAGACAAATCAATATTCTTTTGACTACTTCTCTTGCAAATAACGATAGATATAAGCCAGCAAACGAAACAAATAAACCCGACATTCAATAAATACATATACAAAATTATGACTGACTCGGGGGGAGGGGGTGACCGGTGATATGTATTTATGTTCAATTTGTTTTTGAGAGTCATGTTTCTTTGCCATTACTCTTTAATTATTGTTCAAGTAATAACATATGGGAGATGGGGTACCCATAAGTGAGCCAGCACTTGTCATCCAATAGCATTGTCTGTATAAAAAGTATGTTATTTATCATGTGTTACATAACTTACAAAAATGAATATGTTTAAACTAAACCACAAAATCGCAACTGAACCATTTACCACGTAACGGCTACCATCCAGTTCGGACAAGAGAACGACTAGACAGAAACGTTGAACTATGAGTTGACACTTTATGACGAATTTCTTGAATGTGTGAATATGGCCTTAGATCAGCAGGACAGTAATTGCCAAAAGAATAAATTAAACAAGGCATCGTGGGCGGTTAATTACCCACAGGTAAAATCCACCACTTTTCGCCTTCATGGTATGAATATTTTCAATTATATTGTTATAATTACTATTAAAATTACACTATTAATTAACCTTGAAGTAACCGAGATTTATATGGAAGTGAAATTAAATGATAATCAAAGTGTTCATCCCTTTCTTTTGGACGCTGCGCATTATGTCGGATGTCACTAAACGTGATGATAGGTAGAGATATAGCTGGTTGTCGAGAAGCGTAACAAATACGTAATGCAAATTTGCATCAATAGCACATATATATACAGCCAGTGCAATTCAATCAATTAACATCACACTGTCTCATATACAGTTTATATATAGGTCAAATTAGTTACATTGACACGGGGTGTTACACACTACATTTCTCACCTATGAATATGAAAAATTCTTCTCTTGTGTTATCTGTTTTTCTGACTATCGTCTGCTTTTATTACCTGAACACCCCTCCAAATTAATAATATTCCGTTCCAATGTATTCTTTTATAACAGTGGGTTCGTGGGTCTGATTTAATTATTGGCTGGTATAAAAAAAAGTACTGATTGTTATTTTATGTCAAATCTGACAGGCGCGCATTTAAAATTTCCAACCAAAGTATAGCAATCCTTCTGCACTTGTATTGTCTGTCGGCTGCTTATATTTCCTGAACACCCATCCAAATTAATAATGGGCCATTCCAATGTATACTTTTATATAACTGATATGAGAGACTCCATTTAGCAAAGAAAGGGTATTTCTCACGAACCTCCAGGTATTTCCCCTCTATTGCCGTCAGTATGTAAGAGAGGTCCTCAAGCCTGTCGACCAGATCCTCAGCCTTGTCCAGCATGTGGGCGCTATTCTTCCGGGTGAAGGATAGCTCTTTGGATGTAGCCATTTGTTACGATGGTGCAATTTCCAGTATGACTGCGAAGATATGTGTAACTTAATGAAACATCTCTGAATTATGCCTCACTATATACAGCACATGAAATAATACGGCATGCATTTTTACATTTTAAACGGAAATGGTTAATTTGAACCTAAAACAAGAAGTGTCACTCGGAAGTGAAGCAACTTGTCAGCGATTTTATACCTGACCTCCAATAACTTGTAATCTTGCGTTCCATGAAGTCTTTTGGAATATAATACCTCCAGACTTTCATGAAACGACATTGACCTGTGACCTTGACATTCAACTATTGGAAAACGCATCATCTTCGCATTAGGAACAACTATGGTAAGTTTCAACACAATCCAATAAATAATCGCGATGTTATGGAATTTACACGAAGGGTGCAAGAAAATAAGACTGGTGAAGTCTAAGTCTGAAATCACCGCATGACAGTAACTATAAAAAACCACAAATCAGACATATCGCGACACACCGTCACCCATATGTTAACCTTGTTTGATTGAAATCATGTTATGTACACAAAAGTTATGGAGCGGACACAAAGGGTAGTGCCTGGTGACTTAATTGAGAGAACGACCTTGACCTGTGTTCAACGATTGGGAAAGAAAATTGTGGACAACAAATCGTCTCCTCATTGGAAACAACTACGCGAAGTTTCAATATAATCCAATAAAGCATCGCGATTTTATGGAGCGGACAGGGAAAATCTTAGGACGGACGGACAGAAAAGACAAACACTATATGCTCCCGACCTTGACCTGTGATCTTCAACGAATGGAAAATAAATTGTGCGCGACACATCGTCTCAGTAGAAACAACTACGCTAACTTTCAACAGACTCCAACAAAGCATCGCGATTTTATGGAGCAATTACACGACAAATCTTACGGACGGAATGACAGTTAAGACAAACACTATATAGGTCCGAATCGGCATCTCCATTTTAGACCTAGTTTAAACTACCAGTTTAAACTGGGTTTTAGTAGTAAAACCAAGTTTTTCTCCACCGCTGGGACGACATCAATGTCAATACTTGTCAATGCATTGTCCGGTCACGCGACCTGTTGTCGCTATATAATCTCCTAATCAGGGGAATAACCCGTGCGCATTGAGAAATCACGACGAATGCACGGTCTGTTGTATAGCGGTTAGATATTATCTAATATCATGGACGAACAGGAATTTTGGAACTCAAAAATATCTCTTGAGGGCATGGGTGGGGGCCCACAACAAATACCACATAGAAACACCACCACCCCGGGGGTACCATCCGGACGGGTGAAAACGGGGTATGGACCATTTTTGAGAACGGGAAGGATTTCGGCGAATTTGACGGCATGAATGGGTGGCTCGCCCAAAATACCAGATAGAAACATCACCCCTCACCCCGGGATAACAGGGGTGTGGACCATTTTCGAGAACGGTAAGGATTTAGGCTAATTAATTTGACAGCAGGAGGTGGAAATTGGGTACGCCCAAATACCGAATAGAAACACCCAACCCTCACCCCCCGGGGAAGGGTACCTCATATAACCCATATAAACACCCCACCCCTCACATCGGGCGGGGTGGGGTGGGTAACCACCCGAGGGGTGAAGATGGGATATGAACCATGTTCGAGAACGGTAAGGATTTCGACCAATTTGACGACAGGGGTGTGTGGCCCGCTCCAAATATCCCCTATAGACACCCTACCCTCATCCCTGGAGGGTACCACCCTTCTGGGATGAAAATGGGGTATGGAGAATTTTTATTCATTATTCGCAAAAACATGCCTATGTTGGTCAATATTACGGCATGTGTAGGTGGCCCGCCACGAATACCCCATAGAAACACCCCCACCCCTCAACCGGGTGTCGGAATGGGGTATGGACCGTTATCGAGAACGGTAAGGATTTCGGCCAATATAACGTCATTGGTGGGCGGCCCGCCCTCAAATATAGTCCATAGAAACACCCCCACCCTCACCGCGGGTGATTCTACCCGAGCGGGTGAAAATGGGGTCCGTGTGGGGGTTGGGGTGTTTCTATGGGGGGCATTTGGGATGTGCCACCCACCGTTCTTGAAAATGGTCCATACCCCATTTCACCCCTCGGGGTGGTACCCCCGGGTGAGGGTGTTTCTAGGGGGTAGATGGAGCGGGCTACCCACACTGCTGACGTCACATTGACCGAAATCCTTACCGTTCTCGAAAATGGACCATACCCCATGTTCACCTCCTGTGGTGGATCCCCTAGCGTTCAGGGGTAGGCTGTTTCTATGGGACATTTGAGCGGGCCATCCATCCATGCCGTCAATTGGCCGAAATCCTTACCAGTCTCGAAAACGGTCCATATCCCACGTTCACCCCCTCGGTGCCCCCCTGGATGTGAGGGGTGGGGTGTTTCTATGGGTTATTTGGGGCGAGCCACCCACAAATACCATCAAATTGGCCGAAATTATTACAGTTCTCCAAAATAGTCCATACTCCACCCCCTCAGGGTGGCCGTTACCCTCCCCCGGGTGAAGGCTGGGGTGTCTCTGATGGGTATTTGGGCGGGCCACCAACCCATGCGTCAAATTGACCGAAAGATACCTTTTTGTGAATAAAGAATCAGTTTCAAAAGTCATGTTCGTGTCTAACGTGTCAATCTGATCAGTCCGATCCCGCCATGCTCTCAGCCGCCAAACCGACATCCGAACGAGCGAATTGCAAACAGACATATATAGCAAGAAATCATCCATCACACTGGCACATATTTTGTTAGAATTTATCTCATAAGTACCGACATCGCCTCCCCGAATTCCACTAAGACTCTCCTGCATGTGCATTGGGTGACAAACGCCCGCGCAGAAACGCCTCCCCCATTTCAAAATAAACACTCCCATATACGCGAAGAAACAATTACATCAATACTTGGCGGAAAAAATCGGCCGAATAATTAAACCCAAAAAACTAGGTTTTAGTAAAACCTGGGGTAGGGTGGCTTAACCTTGATGTTTTTTCAAATAATATTTAAAGGTATATTTTCGAGACGAGACGTATGGTACGTATAAATCATATATACCTAAGCTTATACTAATGATTATATAGCCAATTCACCACTAACAATTAGTAATATTACCATATTATTATCACGTCAATAAAACCTAGTTTCAATTGAGATCGAATTCCACAAACTTAAACTGAGTTTATCACAAAACTGGGTTTAACTACACTAAAACCCAGTTTCACTATCATAAAACCTAGTTTAATTACAGTAAAACCAAGTTTAAATCCTACTTAAACCTAGTTTAAACTGGAGTTAAACCTGGTATAGAATAAAACCTAGTCTAAACCAGAGATGCCGATTCGGACCTTAATGCTCCCAACCTTGATCTATGACATTGAACTTCAGCGATTGCATGGGTCAAAATTTGTGCGCGACGCATAGTATCCCCATTAGAAACATATACGCCAAGTTTCAACATAATCCAATAAAGCATCGCGATTTAATGGAGCGGACACGAACATTTTTAAGGACGGACGGATATATATATAAACACACACACATATAACCCCAAATTATTTTTCTTCAGGGGCATAACAATACGTAATTTGGTAGTACATATAGCAACAATACAGGTCGATAAATATAGGGAATAACCTTATGCTAACTTTATACTATGAAAATAAAATTCATGGAAATTATAAGGAATTGTCCGCATAGAAATGGGAGAAAGACTATTTAATTCCACCATACCAGGAATATACTGATCCAGCATGTATTCACAAAAAGCAGCACATTATCTGCTTACTATATACCTTGTTTTAGGTAGATAATCTGCTTAGTTTCGCTAATTTTGAGTCGATAATGTGCTGAAAATGAGAACATTTTAGTCATATTATCGACTCAGAATGAGGTTATCCTAAGCAGATTATGTGTGGACAATGACACAAATGAGCCAACTCACGACTTCTTAGGTATATGCTCTTTAACAGGCAGTTTCACTGTGGCCCGTGCCATAAAACGAATTAACGGGCAAGAGTCCAATAATCACATTATGTACATATTTCACATTATAGGTCGATTATGTGCGTATTTATGCGTGTTTATATTGTTCGATCATGCTCGCTCTTAAAGGCACGCGAGGCCTTAGTTGTCGAAAATATTCATATTTGTTCCAATCACCGTAAACAGAAAAACATTAAAACGCATACAGTTTCGTTCATATATACCATGACCATCGCGTAAACAGCATGTTATCATAAAGATTTACTATATTTTACCTAAGCAAGAGCCTGGTTGTGTTACAGAAGACAGCACAATGCTGCTGGCTAATCACACACAAATGGCACAAACGCTCTTTATTCGTTCCATATCAGGAATTCACCAACAAAGAACGCTCTTTATGTTTACCATCATAATATAAACAAACACCAGAAAAGTAACTTTTTATGCTTTTGTTTACATAACAATGGTAAAATATATGACAATAACATACTGTTTATGCGATATTTCTTATTTGTATATGGACAAAGTCTGTCTACATTTTGTTGTTCTGTCTGTTTGTGGCGGTTTTTGACGGGTGGAAATATTTTCACAGGATACCCACCGCCAAGGCCAACCGTACCTTTAAATTGATTGTTAAGACAATAGTGTTTTTCTAGATGCCGTGATTTGAATAAGTTAATCCGAAACACAAATATACCATTCAAATGTTTATACTTTTATAACTGAAATGGGAGAATCCATTCAGTAAACACATGGTTAATTTCGCGAATATCCAGGTATTTCCCCTCTTTCAAAATCGGAAGTTTTAACACGTTGTAAATCTATCATTTGCAAACAACTGGTTCCAAGTAAATTTTTCAAAGAACGCTTCATAATTATGAATATGTTTGTATAGTTCATCATTCTTCACAGTGTTCAGTACACATTCCCATATGTGTATCTTGGATATAGACTTTGTTTGTTTTACTAATGTAAGAAAAAGAAATTCAAATCTCTGTACAGTTCACAATTTGGAATTTTAACATAATCTACTACGAATTATAATCTTAAAATGTTGCATCAATTGGCATGATTGCTGTGATTATAAGTGAACAGAATCTTTTATTTTGAGTCCATCAAATTTGGGGGGAAATGGGTCCACAACGACCTTAAATGTTCTAGCAGTTTATCTAAACAGGAGGAGAAATCAGCATATTCCGGTTAATAACTGCATAGCCACACAACCCACTTTAGCACCACTGGGTTATCAGGGGTGAATAGAACTCATGTAAATCAAAATCAAGTGATATAAACGTTTTTAAATCCGGGCGAGTGGGAAAAAGTTCACCATATGTCACTATCACATTTTGTCAAGAACAAAGACGAAATTTTAACTAAAACTTCAATAAAATATAATTTATAAATGTTCTTCCGAAATACCAACAGCTCAAATAGTTTTGAAATGTCATTGCCGATCGATCGAATTATCATAATGAAGTATATATACATTATTATCATCATACGTACTATAGAAAACGCTGAGTATTCCGAACCACTAGTTATTCACCCAGAATTCAACAAAGTTTGTCCGCTAACCAACAATATAGATCATTCCACTGACAGTATAGCTTGCTCCACATCCAGTTATCAATGTTACAATGCGTCGACAAACAGTGCATCAATCAAGGGTTATGTTATTGAAAGGCATATGACATACTACCGTACCCTCGCAAAGGGTACTGAACACACATCATACACTCATGGCTTGCGGTCATGAATCGTATAAGAAGATAACTTTTATCTATAAAATAAACAGAAGCCAGGGTGACCATAACACAATACTGCTCAATGTTGTCTACTGCTTCGGGGCATTTACTATCTGTATCAGTTATGAGCAGTGCGAAACAGTCAGGAACAGTAAAATAAATAACAAGCAGTTGTCGACGGCGGTATCCCCCACCTATAAGCGGGAAACTTTGGGGATTGGCATATTCAAAATATGTTAAAATAATTGAAATCAGTTAATATTTGTTTGAGATTATGGATATTAGTTCGGGTTTAAAATTTAAATTGCAACGCCAAACGAATTTCAATCAAAGGGCTGTAACTCTGGTGAACATGTATGACTGGGCCTAGTTTGCGAATTCCGATCAGAAACTGCTCTTGTGAACTCACATACCAAAATCTTTCCAATTAGTTAATAATCGTTCGAAATAAACCTCGGAATTACAATAAAAGGGCCATGTCCGATCGGGCCTAGTTTTCAAACACATTTCCGATATTCCCCTTGTGAACTCATCTACCAATAGATATTTTAATCCGTTGATAATTGATCGAAATAACTCCCGGACAACGTTTCGGGATAGATAGACAAACATATTCCTATATCCCACGCCGAACAAAATTCGGGCGGGGACAAAATGTTACAGGATTGTAAAATATTTGCAGGAACGTATGCTGTTAGGCATCCTGTATTTTCGGTGACCACCTCCAAACCTGAAAATACTATTTTTTTTACTCAAAATGTTTGGCATCCACCCACCAAATTTTGTGCTGAAACCGCATAAACCCATACTTACATCGCCCATACCAATGGGGAATTAACACCTTAAGCTACCCTCACACCATAGCGTATGCTGAAACCTATGAGTTGCGTGTAAAAAAATATTTGTATACGCACCAACCACAAGCGAAATCAACAATTTTGTCAATTTGTAACCTTTTCGACCTATGGGTTGCGTGTGGGTTGCGAACTGAACTTATGATCCCCAATATCTGCGATCACCGGCGTACGAGTTGCGTGCGAGTTGCGTGCAGAACTTACGAGTTGCGTTTGACCTGCGTGCTAGTTGCGTGGTATTTGCGAATATCTGTCACGTGATAAAAACCTATAAAAGCTGAGCCGATTCATTATTTTCTTCAGTACTGATTTGGTCATCGAAGAGTCAACATGAGGAAAGCTACCAAGAAATCAGATAAAAGTTTCCCCAAAAGTGATGTCAAACCTACTGAAACAGCTTCACGTGGCCGTGGCCGAAAACAACCAGCAAGAGGACGGTCTCCAACTCATCCGCCTACAGAACCATTGACTCGTGACTCCTCCATTTCATCACAGCATTCAAAGAATGTAGCAGTCATTGCTTCTGATGAACATGACTCTGGTTCTCCACCCAAATCCAAGAAGAAGGTGACCAACCCCACCAAAATCAAAGAATCTGCTACTATCAGCGAGGCCAGAGAGATTCTGATGGTTGAGGGAGAACCCAATGGTGTGGAATCCAAAACTGAACGCCTATAAAGACACTACCAAGAGGCCGAAGAGGTGGGAAGACCAGGCCCATGTGCTGGACCCCTCACACGGTGAGATCAAAGATTGCGCCCACTTGCAGCGATGGTTCCGGTCCTTGCGTGACATCCATGTGAAGCTTGACAAAGATTTAAAGAGCGGTGCTGGTGCCAGGGACCTTACTGCAATGACCGAGAGGGAGACGTGGATCAATACCCAATTCACCTTCCTGAAAAGCATCATTCGGCACCGCCATGAGCCCATCGTCAGTGTCCGGACAGATCTCAACATGTTATCGATCTCATAAAACGGGCCAAATCAGAGTATTAAAATGACAAAATTCAACAGTGTAAATCAACAAAGGCATTATTCAGCATCACAAATACCATGGTCGGCAAAACGAATAAATCTGTTCTCCGAATGATCAACCTCTTGATAAACTGCCTGATATCTTCGCCTCTTTCTTTGAGGATAAAGTTTCTCAGCTAAGGCAGGACATAGATCAAACACCAGGGTGTGCCGAATTTGCTAAATTCATTGGAGAGAGATTATATAGTTTCAGTCGTGTTAGACCAGAGCAAGTTATAACAGTTATGAAGTCTATGTCACCCACAACGTGTGCTTTGGATCCTATTCCAACCGAACTCCTCATACAAAACATTGATTTAATAGCGCCGCCAATTGCGGATTTAATCAATTCTTCAATGACGGAGGGCATCGTGCCTCAAAACTTCAAAGAGGCCCTTGTCATACCGCTTTTGAAGAAGGCGAACTATGGATCAAAATGTCTTAAAAAATTACAGACCGGTATCCAACCTTCCAATCGTCTCTAAAGTTTATGAGCGGATGGTTCTGTATCAATTAAGGAATCATCTGGATAAAAACAATCTCAACGAACCATTTCAGTCAGCTTATCGAAAGGACCACAGTACGGAAACTGCTTTAATTCGCATCACGAACGATCTACTGTGTGCCGCAGATGATGGCCTTGTCTCCGCCATAGCATTCCTCGACCTTTCAGCGGAATTCGATACGATTGACCATCAGATTCTCACCCAACGCTTGTCAGATACATTTGGAGTTTCTGGCACAGTCCTCTCCTGGTTCACTTCTTATCTAACTGGTCGGACGCAAACTGTGGTGATTGGTGACGCGTGTTCGAAATCGCGATCTATTCGATACGGTGTTCCACAGGGGTAAGTTCTGTGACCCGTTTTATATTCGGCATACACAACCTCTCGGAAGCATAATAGCTGGTAACGGTATCAGCTACCACATGTATGCTGATGATACCCAGATGTTCATTTCTTTTAAGCAGTGCGATATAGACTTACAACTCGCACATTTGCAGTCAGGGGTGATGCAAGTCAAACAGTGGATGGAGGTGAACAAACTTCACATCAACGAGAACAAAACTGAACTAATGTTTTGTGGTACGGATCAGCGTTTAAAAGCTATCAAGGTTACCTCCCTACGCATTGGCAGCGCCGACATCGAATTATCAGATAACGCCAAAAATTTAGGAGTGATTTTAGACAAAGGACTGTCCATGAAGTCCCATATAAACACACTGTGCAAGTCCTTATTTCTGGAACTTCGGCGTATTTCTCATATGCGATCACATCTGTCGGTAGAATCCACGAAGACTTTGATCTCTTCATTTGTATTTTCACGACTGGGTTATTGCAATGCTCTATTCGCTGGTCTGCCACAAGATCAATTGGCAAAGCTGCAGAGAATAATTAACATTTCGGCTCGCATTGCTCTACGAAAACATAAATTTGACCACGTCACACCTCTTCTCGCGAAACTACACTACCTTCCAATTGAAGCTCGAATTGATTATAAATGTGCCACTTTTTGTTATAAGAAATTCGCAAATGACATCACAAAGCCTTTGCCGGTTTATATTGACTCTATTCTCAATATGTACTCTCCGCCGCGCGAATTGCGATCAGAAGATCTAAATCTGATGGCTGTTCCTAGACGTGACTCGGAAAACTACGGAAGACGATCATTTGAATATCATGCTCCGTCCGTCTGGAATGGGCTACAGGCCGACACAAAGAAAGCCGATACCATGGACACGTTTAAAACATTACTTAAATCGGAACTTTTCGAATTTTACTATGGAAACGTCGTCCCTGAGAGTGATGCCTCTTAGTTCTGCATATGTTTATTACGTGACCCACTTGTATATTGCATATTTGTGCGTGAACTTGTGTTGTGGCCGAGCGCTTTGGGCCTTTTGGGAAAAGCGCTATATAAATGTTCTCTATTATTATTATCTCCAGAACACCGCAGGAGACCTCACGGATGCCGAGGCTGCGTGCGCCGAAGAAGCTGCAGATGGAGCCACCGGTGATACCACCCCTCACCTGGAACTCACGGGCACCTCCATGGTGGTAACCAAGCGCAGACTCGACGCCGCAGACAGGTATGCATATCAAACCTTATTTGTACATATTGTTTATATATTTTACTAGTTGTATGGATATTTATACTATGTATAGTTTATCTGAAATAAATGAATATTATATTATTATTATTACAGGGCAGCTGTAGAAGCCCTCCAGAAGAAGGTCACGGACTCCACTGGCGTTCTGAATGAGCTCGCCACCAGGCCAAAGGACCAGCCCACCAAACGAAAGAGAGAGAGGTGTTTGGACAGTATGTCCACAACAGCCTCCTCACCATGTCTAAGGCCCGCTTCAAGAAGACCAGGCTGGTGACAAACAAGCTGCTCGCACAGTTCGTGGAGGAAGATGCTGCCGAGTCGTCGGAGGAGGAAGAGGAGAAGGTAGATGACATGCAGTCGACGTCTGATCGCCGACCCGGTGACCAGGGAGCCAGCACCAGCACCCACATACCAGGTCGGCCGATGTCCACACCAGCCCCCGGCTCCTTTGGTGCGTGTGTGTACCCTAACTACCAGCCTCCTCCCCACCAGTGGCAACCCAACCCTCCACAAGGCAGTGTCTGGGACTCCATGAGCAATGACTACATGAGCAGCTATTATGCACAGACAGTCTTCTCACAGCAGCAGGAACAGCACAAGCAGCAGCAGACAGACGCCAGCCCGTGCAACCTCTCCAACAAGTCCTCACTCCTCGGAGGGTCTCAAGCTTGGTGATACGAGGACCAACTCTTGAATGCACCTTGGTCCTCGTTCCGGAGCTCCACCTGGTCGTAGAGACCAAAGTCAAGTCGCTGCTACTCCATGGTCTAACCCACACTCTTCTTCTTCTCTCCCTTCTGTTTATTCTATTCTGTATGTGTTGGAGTGCTAAATTGACCAGATTAAACTGATGTCCAATAACAGCAAGAGGTAGCTCCATGTTGTCACATCGGAGATCCACCAACAACTGACACGGATCTAGAAAAGGCCCACTATTTATACCATTTCTCAACACGCATGTAGTACGCAACTAACACGCAACTCAGACGCAACTAATAGGTTGGATACGCAGGGCATAGGTTGGGGATACGCTGGGAATAAGCACAATAGTTTGGGGGTACGCTACACACGCAAAAGGATCGCAACATGCACGCTACACGATCGCTACAGGTACGCAACACATTCGCAACATGTACGGTACCAAAACCTGGCCAGATACCTCAAATTTTTACCTGCGACCACCTGCGTTCATAACTTATGAGTTGCGTACCTGTTGCGATCGCGTTGCGTGCGTAGCGTACCTGTTGCGTCTAAATTGATCGCAGGCATTCGCAGAGAATTATTGAACATGTTCAAAATTTCCGAACTTTCTCTGCTTGTGTCTGCGGTCACCTGTGTGCTTGTTGTGTACTTCAAACCTATACAACTTATTAGTTGCGTGTGAGTTGCGTTCGGAACTTATGACCACTACTTTTTGTTCGCAACCATACGCAACTGGTGATCGCTATGGTGTGAGGGTAGCTTTAATCCAAATGACAGTTTAAAGGCACGAGCGGCGTTCGTTGCAGAAATATTCATATGTGTTCAAATCGCCATCAACAGAAGGAATATTAAAAAATATATAGTTTTGTTCATATGCCAAACATAATCAGCGCGTAAATAGTATATTGTCGTCAAGACGTACGATGGTGCACGTAAACAAGAGTTTCAGACGTTTTGCTTCTGTTTACATAACACAGCTCAATTCTATTGGTTAATCACACACAAATGATATAAACGCTCTTTATTATTTCCATATCAGGAAAACAATAACAAATAACGCTTTTTATGTTTACCATATCCGGATCTAAACAAAAGCCAGGTAACGTTACGTTTTTTGCTTTTGTTTACTTAACAAAGGAAAACAAATTGACAATAACATACTGTTTATGCCATATTTCTGATTGGTATAGGAAGAAAGTCTGTCTATGTTTTACTATTCTTTCTGTTTATGGCGGTTTTTGACGGAGGTGAATATTTGAACAGCATACCCACCGCCAACACCGCCCGTATCGTTAAATCAGTTTTAGTAGCTATGTTTTAATTGAAAAAAAATATTTGTCTACCACACACATGCATTAGAGTTTCCAAGTCAGTGTGTGATTATATTATTACAAATGATTTTTACACATATCCAGTGAGATATCATCTTCCCTTGAAAGCTATATATTGCACGAACCTAACATGAACAGAATCAGGTATAAAAAAAAGTTCGTAGCGAAGCAACTTTGTACATAAATCAGACAGTGGATTAGATTAAAACAATGCAATGTACAAAAAAAAGCAACCAAGGGGAATGTTTCCACTTGGAGTCCGGAATATAAATTCAAGAACTGACTAGCTATATATAGTGTGCAATCATACTATAAAACGTATAAAAGTGGAATAGATATTACATAGAAAATAAATAACACGAAATTACCAAGGAGCCACATCGAAATATGTAAAGTGGCTTTTAAAATCAGAATTTACAGTGATAAAGGTATCCATAATATTTGATGAATCGCGCATGAACCTTTATCAATGCGTCAATATAATGGTCGGTGGGTGAGTCAGGATATCATCCTTCACCCAAACGACAGCCTCGATCCATAATACTGTTTCTTGTTTTTGAGAGTTAACCGTTTCTCATCAATCATGTGGTCAAATTTGGAAAGCTGAACAATGTACCTCTCTCTGATAGTCGAAACGTTTGAGTGACTTAGGCGATCATTATTTCGAAGCAACAGGCGATGTTTTGCTGGAACACTAATATGAACTTGCATAGATCGTTTCGGAAGAATTGTCTCAACGGCAGAAGCTGTAGCCATAAGATGCGCTTCGGGTTTTGAAACAGGAATCATATCAGTCGCATCAACATGTGTTGCTAGTGATATACTGACGAGTTTGGTTTGATTCTGTGTATGATTGCTGGCATCAACACACTTTTGTAGACACAATTGCTGAATTACTGAGTCTGTGACATGTGGAATGGATGGTCAATGACCAACTATTTTCTTGGCATCTGTATACGACAGATGCTTCTCGGCTTTACATCGTTGAATCTTGAATGTATAGTCCCAAATGGGACAGGAACGACCCATAGCAGCATGTGAACCTAACCTTGCCAGTTTGAATTTTTTTAAAGATCATGACCAGAAATAGAACATCGTGCACATATGGTTTCTTTACTTTTACAATGTTCCTGGCCATGGCCATACCAATGACATTTAAAACATCGCAATGGGTTTGGAACACACGTGCTTAAATCCATCTTCATATACCCAACTTCTGATTCCGAAGAATCAGCTATATCGCGGGGCCTCAACACAGCTCTGCTACTATTTATTCAATGTATTGTGCGGATAACCAAGACTGGTGTCTATGCAATAGTTGCTAACTACAGCAGAGCATCAGATTGAACTTTATTTGAACATTCAACCAAGAGAGAGCCCCTGATTGTTTTATTAATTACAAAGATAGAAGGTCTTGTCACATTTGGATCAATGCCAAGAACCAAGTACTGAGGGAATACCACAGCTTAATTGGAACTTGGCGAGTCATCATTGTTTTTTAGCAATAGCTTTTTGCATTTGAGTTGCACATACGAAAACAAAAAATCGACAACTGGCCCAGCAGCCGCTGTGGACTACCCTGCGAATTATGGTCGGGTCAAAGACTGGTACATAGCTGAAGCGGTGACCCGTTTAGTCACTGCATATAGCAGCCTCCCGGTACCTCTCCACAGTGAGACAGGCGTGAACAATACATGATTCGAAACTCAACTATCATCAGGACGAACAAAAAGACCAGCCTGCCCTCCCCAAAATCCGCACATTATCTGCTTATAATATCACTTGTTTTTAGAATCTCCTCAATTTGAGTCGATAATGTGCTGAAAATGAAGTCGATTCTAATCAGATTAAGTGCGGACAATGACACAAATATGCCAACTCACGACATGTGCACGTACTTTAACAGCTGTTTTAACTGTGACCCGCGCCTTAACACAAAATAACGGGTAAGTGTCCAGTAGCTGATTATTTCAGAATAAAATAATTACATTATGTATGTTTCATATTATAGGTCGATTATGTGCGTATAACAAAAGTTGAATCTGAAACACTGAGGTCCGAATCGGCATCTCCAGTTTAGACCTAGTTTAAACTATCAGTTTAAACTGGGTTTTAGTAGTAAAACCAAGTTTTTCTCCACCGCTGGGACGACATAGATTTGGTCGATTGCGTTACCTGTGGGCCTCACTTGTCCAATTGCAATTAAGAATAGGAGGCGTGGTCTTTCTGTTTATTATCGCTACTTGTCAATTCATTGTCCGGTCACGCGACCTGTTGTCGCTATATAATCTCCTAATCAGGGGAATAACCCGTGCGCTTTGAGAAATCACGACGAATGCACGGTCTGTTGTATAACGGTTAGATATTATCTAATATCATGGACGAACGTGACTTTTGGAACTCAAAAATATCTCTTGAGGGCATGGGTGGGGCCCCGCCACAAATACCCCATAGAAACACCACCACCCCGGGGGTACCATCCGGACGGGTGAAAATGGGGTATGGACCATTTTTGAGAACGGGAAGGATTTCGGCGAATTTGACGGGATGAAAGGGTGGCTCGCCCATAATACCCGATAGAAACATCACCCTCACCCCGGGATAACAGTGGTATGGACGGTAAGGATTTAGGCTAATTAATTTGGCAGCAGGAGTGGGTGGCACGATCAAAATACACCATAGAACCACCCTACCCACCCCTCACCGGGGGGGGGGAGGGGTCCCACCAGAGGATGTGGACACTGGGTACGCCCAAATACCGAATAGAAACACCCCAACCCTCACCCCGGGGAAGGGTACCTCAAATAACGCATATAAACACCCCACCCCTCACATCCGGGCGGGGAGGGTGGGTTACCACCCGAGGGGTGAAGATGGGATATGAACCATGTTCGAGAACGGTAAGGATTTCGGCCAATTTGACGACAGGGGTGTGTGGCCCGCTCCAAATATCCCATATAGACACCCTACCCTAATCCCTGGAGGGTACCACCCTGATGGGGTGAAAATAGGGTCCGGGGTGGGGCCTTGTGTTTCTATGGGGAGCATTTTATTCATTGTTCGCAAAAACATGCCTCTGTTGGTCGATATTACGGCATGTGTAGGTGACCCGCCCCAAATACCCCATAGAATGGGGTATGGACCGTTATCGAGAACGGTAAGGATTTCGGCCAATATGACGTCATTGGTGGGCGGCCCGCCCTCAAATATAGTCATAGAAACACCCCCACCCTTACCGCGGGTGGTTCTACCCGAGCGGGTGAAAATAGGGTCCGGGGTGGGGGTGGGGTGTTTCTATGGGGGGCATTTGGGATGTGCCACCCACCGTTCTCGAAAATGGTCCATACCCCATTTCGCCCCCTCGGGGTGGTATACCTCCGGGTGAGGGTGTTTCTAGGGGGTAGTTGGAGCGGGCTACCCACACTGCTGACGTCAAATTGACCGAAATCCTTACCGTTCTCGAAAATGGTCCATACCCCATGTTCACCTCCTGGGGTGGTTCCCCCATCATTCAGGGGTGGGCTGTTTATATGGGACATTTGAGCGGGCCATCCATCATCCATGCCGTCAATTGGCCGAAATCCTTACCAGTCTCGAAAATGGTCCATATCCCACGTTCACCCCCTCGGTGGTACCCCCCGGATGTGAGGGGTGGGGTGTTTCTATGGGTTATTTGGGGCGAGCCACCCACCCATACTATCAAATTGGCCGAAATCCTTACAGTTCTCCAAAATAGTCCATACTCCACCCCCTCAGGGTGGCCGCTACCCTCCCCCGGGTGAAGGCTGGGGTGCCTCTGATGGGTATTTGGGCGGGCCACCAACCCATGCGTCAAATTGACCGAAAGAGACCTTTTTGTGAATAAGGAATCAGTTTCAAAAGTCATGTTCATGTCTAACGTGTCAATCTGATGAGTCCGATCCCGCCATGCTCTCAGCCGCC
Source organism: Siphonodentalium dalli (assembly GCA_032622095.1). NCBI lineage: Eukaryota > Metazoa > Mollusca > Scaphopoda > Gadilida > Siphonodentaliidae > Siphonodentalium > Siphonodentalium dalli. Next base: position 155,269,163 of record CP136066.1, on the reverse strand, counting down.
AAATTGACATCCGAACGAGCGAATTGCAAACAGACATATATAGCAAGAAATCATCCATCACACTGGCACATATTTTGTTAGAATTTATCTCATAATTACCGATATCGCCTCCCCGAATTCCACTAAGACTCTCCTGCATCTACATTGAGTGACAAACGGCCGCGCATAAACGCCTCCCCCAATTCAAAATAAACACTCCCATATTCACGAAGAAACAACATCAATATTGGGCGAAAAATATCGGCCGAATAATTAAACCCAAAAAACTAGGTTTTAGTCAAACCTGGGGTAGGGTGGTTTAACTTTGAATTTTTTTCAAAGTATATTTAAAGGTGTATGTTCGAGGCGCAACGCATGGTACGTATAAATCATATATACCTAAGCTTATACTGATGATAATATAGCCACTTCACCACAAACAATTAGTAATATTACCATAACTTTATCACGTTAATAAAACCTAGTTTCAACTTAAACTGAGTTTATCACAAAACTTGGTTTAAGTACGCTAAAACCCAGTTTTACTCCCATAAACCTGGTTTAACTACTGTAAAACCAAGTTTAAACCCTACTTAAACCTAGTTTAAACTGGAGTTAAACCTGGTCTAGAATAAAACCTAGTCTAAACCAGAGATGCCGATTCGGACCTGAGAGGCGTGACTAGCCGATTGAGCCAGGTCAACTCAACTATCCTTCTTGAAGAGTTGTAGGACCAAAGAGGACCATGAGCTAAGTCGTATCCCCAGGTCGATGCCTCATGCGATATGATCGCCCTCGTACTTCCAGGACTGCTACACCACACCACACGGGATGCACCCCACGGTAAACATGGTGCCACATTAGGGGATTTGTACCTCGCAGTGGGGCAGTAGGCATATTCTACTACCATCGGGCCCACACGGGGAACCGAACATGTGTTTGGCTATTTGGCTGTAATACCCTTAAGCTGATATCTCAGGACAGTGAAAGCAATATTGACTTCCGGGTCACTGCTGACCATTTGTATATATGTCCATGATATAATAAGTTGTTAAGCTCCAATTCAATTAGAGTTGACATATTTTGAAATTAGATACCCAGAGAGGAGATTTACCATGCTGCAGTTGGAATTTAAATTAGATACGCAAGAGGAGGTTTGCCATGCTGCAATTGGAAAAATTATTTGATCAATTGCTGACATCTGCAGGCATTGTGCGGGATACACAGAGTTCCATAATTTCTTACTATTTCCAATATATGTCATTGTGTTAGTCTACCGGAGCAACTACTATTGTACTAAATGACAAGCAGGCACTATATAAGCCTTTGATACTTTAGGTGTTGTAAGAGTAATAAAGAATACACCCATAGTAGCCGAGACTTCCAAATTGTGGAATTGTGGTTAAATTCACAATACCACGAGTGGTGATAATTTTGTACTGTGGGCTACTCTGGCTGAAGGGGTCACTCTCACCACAAAAAGTGCTGAAGGGTACACAGGATTGATTTTCAAAATGTGCTGAAGATTACACAGGGTTTGAAATGTCGTTCTAAAGGACATTCAGTTTCGCATCTGCCATAATTTCTGTTAGAGAATAATTGTTTACATTCCAATGAATCTTAAAATGTACTGAAAACAAACTGCTAATGGGCGCCAGACTTTCATAAACACAATTTAAGTAATGGTGTTCGTGCCGATCACAAACCCTGTGTACCCTTCAGAACATTTTCAAACCATGTGTACCCTTCAACACTTTTGTTGGTGAGAGTGACCCCATCAGCGCTACTATGCGTATATTTTATTTATGCCATAAATATTACTTGTGATTTGGTCCGCGAATTCAACTAACATGCTGTTTAATTTAAATGTTTATACACACCGAGCGACACACACCGACGCTATAGGGGATGTACGTCACGCGTAGTGATGTATACATTCACGTCATGATGTCAGCCTGTTTCTCAGCTATCAGTCACTTGGAATTACATTTCATATGTTTCCTTGTTCACATAACACTAGCAATCTACATTTAGTTGAAATGAAGGCAAGTTTCCTTATATCTAATTGATATCATGACAACTTACAATTTTAAAAGAATGTGGCATAGGAACTATTTTGCTATTTACGAAGTAGTTCTACTATGGGTATAACGTTTAACACATGAAATTACGTATGGACATTTATACCCACAGTAGAAATGTACACCCACAGTAGAAATTCACACACACAGTAGGAAGCTGTAAACCCATAGCAGGGTGTAAAGATGACTTTACAAAATAGTTGTTAAACACACATCTGAGTATGCAAATAATTCACCGATTGACTCGATGAATGCCCTGATGATAGTTATTTTCTAGCCACTGATAGTCACATTAATGTTTCAGAATTTTTTTCGCTCTTATTCCATGCACACACTGACCAAGCAAAAGGGAACTACTTGTCACATCTCTAAAGGTCTTAATTACATAAGAAACAATATATTTATTTCTGTTTTATATTACTCGAAGCTTTTTGTGTTTACAAGACTGTTGAATATTACAGTCTCTTTGACGTATCAGTGGTTGTTTTATAATACAAGCCCTATTTCTATAAGTCTGTTGAAGTGTCTTGTTTTTATGTTGTTTCATAAGTTCATCAAGGAAATCCATAAATTTATTTCTGTTGAATATTTTCTTAATTATTTTATTCACAAGATTGTTGTTTTTTTTGCAATATTCCTTATGGGAATTAATAAGTTTATATATATACTACTATACCACTAGGAGAAATACAGTCAAATCTAGCGCCTCGCCAAACCGGAAGTTTCACGTCATGGGTATTTTCCCTTTACTCTGCTATCACGGAATTTTATTTGTTATTTTCTGTTACACAGAATGAGCCAATTAGTTTTAAAACGACAATCAGCTTCTTCCCGATATATAATACGATAAAACAAAAGAGGAATCGTCTCATATCTAACGCGGCTAATAAACTCCTCTCGTTCTGATGTATATATATAGTTTAAAGTGATAATTAGATATAGATAGTTGATGTATATATCGATCTATTTTGCCCTCGGAATATGATGAAAGGATCCTATTAATTAATTTAATTTTGGGTTTTAAAATAATACTCCGTTTGAAATATTTCCCCGATAAAAGATGAGGTATCACACTGAGCGAATCATTAAATTATAATTAGGCAGTTAGCAACCGGAGTTCTATATCCATCCTTACACCATAAAAAATTTATTGCGAAACTTTCCTATAAAGCTCGCTGAATATTATGCTCCCCGACATCACTAAACGTGAGGATAATATTATTCGTCTCAGTGATTGAATGATGAGCGATTAATGGCGGTTTTATATGAGTTTAGCTTGTCTTGCTTAATGGTGCGAGATGTGGATGGTACATATAACTTGATAAGTTGATGTATACCCCGAAGCACTGTTGACGATTTAGCTGACACGTTGCTCCCGAAAATGTTAAACCGATCTGTCAAACATTGTCAATTCGGGGTCATTTTCCATTTCATGATTGTGTGAAATAACATAAATTATGTTTAATTGGATGTCATTATTGCATTCGACATGTATGAATGTGTCATCTTGAACAGACGGCAGGGCCTATATATATGTTTGGCTACAATCGGCTGCCGGAAGGTTGAGGTCATGTGGTGACCACTGTAATTTCAGTCTTGCATATTGTTTTTGACTGCCGGTTTGAATCACACTTCTATTTAAATTCGCGCATTACTTCCAGTGTACAAATTTGAATATGCGCGGTCCGATTTGAGACGAAATTAGTCAAAATATCCAAATTAAATTTTCCGCTCACCGGACAACCGGACAAAAGACAAATGAAAAATACTTGTAAGACTTCTTCTGAACGTAGAAATCTCACCATAAGAACTTCCTATGTATGGACCGATGTGTTCCATCCATTTATATTCTGGCATAGAAAACCATGCAGTGGTAGTCAAGATAGAAACGATAACGCTCATTGATAGCATAGCTAATTGTTCAGTGCTTGTATTTCGAATAGAAATTACCTTATTTCTGTTTCACACTCAACCATACAGATGGTAGTGACACTGATGGGGTTGAGTAACGCTATATGAAAGTTGACGCTATACTTGAGCGTCAGACCATTGACGACGAGAGTGGGCGATTTACAGTTCAGCACAAATGGTATACTGTTAAGCGGAAATGACTTGAATAAATAGTTGTCAGTTCTGATTAAAACCATACGTGGAACGTTTGAGTGTGATTTTACTCAGAACTGAGTTGTTGTAGGTAAATATAGCCTACGGGCATAGGCTACTATAATGTTTTGTTTAGTAGTTTTCAATATTTTCACTTTGCACCATCCCCGTTCTGTGTCAACTTACCTTCGCAAATTGTGGTCACATTTCATCAAATTCAGACAAAATTGCCCGAAATCACACCTTCCTCGTAATTGGTGATGCGATCTTTTGTTTTCATATCGTGTAAACGCAACATGCAACGAACTACGAGAATAACGTTGGGGAAATTGGCGCTAAACACTCTTTTAATCTGCCAGTTGACTCGGTTGAGTGTAACTATAAGTAATGGATGCAAATTGGTCGGACATTTCTGGCATGTTTATGTATGGATCGCTTGGAACGCTTACACGTTCCACACAAAAAGTCAGACTAACTTGCATCAATACTCTATGGAAATCAACATCCATTTCTAAATCATTTCTAAATTAAAATGAAGATCCTGTGTTGTTGAGATTAGCTTTGAAACCGACACTCTCACCCACTCTCGGTGTCAAATAACATTCACATATTTACAACCTTGGCAGTGCAATTATCATCTGTTTAGCTAAGTGTGTAATAGCATTAAGAAGCTATATTACTACAGCATACATTGGTTATAAAGGATAATGATTTTCCCTTCAAATTAATAGTTTGAAATTAAGATTGTTTGAAAATTTACGAACGCGGCGCCACTAGAACTGAAGGCCAAGGGCCGAGAGCTATGCTATACACGATCGTTATCGTCTGTGTCCTGACAACATTCCCTCATCTGGACAATGAACATTACAGGATCTATATACAAGTGGTTTTAAATATGATTACATATGCTCCATTTGATAGAATTTGATATTTCGTCAAGATATAGTATGTGCTCAAAACAATGCAACGACCAGCTGGGTACACAAAACACCTTTTCCAAAAGCTGGGTACCCAACACACCAAAAATGACCCCTTCAGCTTTACTAATTGCCGGAAGCATCTTTCATTTGAATACTCAAATTATTTCATTAATATGGCATACGCCAACGTAAATACATGCACATCATACATACCCACGTGAATAGTCTTGTTCATTATTTAATTGTTATTCATTTATTTGTTAGTTACTCCATACATAGCACACTTATGTTTTCATTGTGACATGTTGTAATAATGGCATCACATAGAATAAGCCAGAAATGAATTTGTCTAAAATATATGAGGAACTTCGAAACCATACCGATGACCCAGACGAAATATCTCCCGACTCAACATTTGATCTTCATAATCAAAATTGTCACTATCTCCTTCAGAATTTAAAACCAAATATGAACATACAAACGACAAATGGCCCAGTATATTGCACCTCAATTGTCGGAACTTAAGTACTGACTTGGATAAATTCAATAGCTTCATTTGTGAACTGCAAAAAGAAAAGAACGTATAGTTCTCCACACATAATAAAACAGAAACTTTCGTCGATACATTGTTCTCAGAACATTACGAGACCTACTAGAATAACTGCATGCGCAGCTACTCCAATAGACAACATTTTTTTCAATTAACGTTTTGAATGATAACGAATCGGGTATAGTAATTACTGACGTTTCTAATCATTGGGCATGTAATGTGTTATTGGGGGATATGTCGCTGTTGTCGTTGGAGCACATTATATGAACCGTGAAGCGGTTCTCACTAAATGTGCCCCCAACGACCACAGCACCGTATCCCACAATAACACATACACCACTACATTTATTTCTTATATTTATATAGCTTTTTGATTATTTATTCATTCCCATAAAAAGCTGACTGTATTCTTATTTATTTTCACAAAATCTGCCGATAATTTGAGACTTGCCCACGCAGCACATTAACCCATCCCAATATAAGATTTGAGGACCCATAACTAGTATGTTATTTAACGCTATAAAAATTTCTGACACGGATAGCGGCATTGTTGGTCATATTGGAGACTATCAATTATATGCATATCTAAGACATAACTTTTGTCTAGCAATCGTCCATTCATAAACATAATCTGTGTAATAAAAATGAATGATGTGTCGTTTAGATTTTTTAATGTATGTAGGGTCCATGTATATAATGCAAATAAAGAATGGGGGTACCAAGTACTTAGCAACGATAACGTTATTGATATACATAACTGGCTTCAGATGTAATTCGACTGAACTTTGAAAAGCACTCCCAATTATTCTGCTAAACCAATTTTAGTGATTATGTCAGATTAGTTCACGAGGCGTGTCCAATTGCTGAAATATGGGAAACGAGTGGCGACTTGGATTTAAATATGCCATTGATGTGGATAGATTAACATTAGATATGTCGATACATGATGAATTTATGTACAAAAGATGGATTTTTATCGTTAATTATTTACTTTGAAATAGACGGGTTTCTCCTGTGCTAAACAGGGACCCATATGCCGGTGCTCTCTGTGTTCAGCGTCTGTTTTCGAAGTTTTGGATCAGTTTATCCTAGAATTGTGTATTATATTTGGAAATTTATCAGATTGTACTCGATCAATTGGCGTTGGAATTTTAAGAAGTGGTTCAAGCGTTTGTGAATTATGTCCGTTAGAAGTGAGGCGGTATGTGAAAAAGTAAACTCCCTTATTATGTATGTATTGTATAGCGATGCACTATTGTAAAGTGGCACTCGTTTTAAACTTATATATTTTGTAATTTATATTTTACTCGTTTTAACGACACGCCAATGTGTATTATAGGTCAACAATTTGTGAAGTTGTGTTCGTGTTACGGTCTGTGGTATTGGGGTATGAAACGGTTGACACAATTGGCAGTTGATCAATCACCGAACAAGATTTAGTTTTACACAGAGAGGCTATGTAAAAATTACTTAATGAACGTCCTGTTGTAGTATATTTTTTATTCCAATAAAACACGTTTAACTGAACTACTTGATGAGTTTGACGTCATACTAACATTTAATTGTGGTGCTGTTCTCGTTCTCCTGCGTACAAGTTGTTTAACCACATAATTAAAATTTAGAAATGTAAAATTCTCGTGTGCCTGTGTTACTTTTCGTTAAGACTCAGTTGGGTCTGGGAGAATCGAAATTTCTCGTCAATTGCGGCGGCACATATACCAAAATTACACCCAACCCTTTATCAGAAGCAGTTTTCTCACTGCAAACAGTTCAGTCCAGTCAAATTCACCAGCTATCAGAGACTGTGGAAAATTAGTATCTTTCTTTTCTGCCTTTTGTTTAAATGTTATCACCGGTGTAGCTTTTCTCGGTGCCATTTTAAAACATCTTATGTCAACGGGACGTATCTAATAATATTCCCCGGGTCAAATTACCCATATGTATACATTTTCATCTCCGATGGTCCAGATTTTTCGGTATAAACAATCAGTAGATAAAAGCCAATTGCCACAGCCTTTCAAGTTTGACACTGCGTGGTCCCTGATATGACGTCACATGAAGGAAGATTGACTATTGAGACCCCATATTGCATAATGGTATTCAATCGCTTGAATCGGCATAACTTCAGTTACGGGCGGCCTATCACACAACTCTTTTCGGTTACGTGCTCAGTGGATTAGCGGGCATCGATAATGACTGAGAAAAGCTACACCGGTGGTATTCTTAATAACTGTAGTAACTGAAGACAACATTGTGGAAATTCTCTGAAACGGCTCATTGTTTGCAGTCAGAGGTACAGTAAATATACGACGAGTCTCTCCAGGCATTGTCATCCTTCTACCAGAAGAAAGTTCGTTTTGGTCATGGTCCGGTGATTTTCTACGCAGTTATGCCCTTTTTCGACTTAGAAGTCGCAGTTTTGGGGTTGTACGGATGATGACTTGAGCAATTTTTTGGACAATCAGAATCCCGAATCTATGCATGCAACTATTGCAGTTCCCCACTCCACCAAGAGATACAAAGCATGGACAATGTTTTAACTCCGTGTCTTGATCCCCATATGGTGCCTCATAAATGCTAATTTCTCGAATGCCATGCAAGTTAACTACTAACCAGTTCTTCAAATTGATATACCACAAACCGGGCTACCGCCCGTCTACTCATTTTCAATTATCCGCAAATCCACCTGGCGGTATAGTCCGAAATGTACTGAATTCCGTCCAAGGTTCGCACAAAGAATTAAAATCTGAAAATGTCCCCATTTGAAAATGCACAATAAAGACAAGAATAATAATTTAACTTGCTGACAACGTCTGACAATTATCACATATTAACCCTTTCTATACCCAATGTACTCTCCCATTCAGTTATAAGAGTATACATCGGAATGGTATATTATTCATTTGTAGGGATGTTAAAGATATATGACCAGACGAAAGCCAGGCAAAATGATGAATCAAGCGCAGAATAATTCATATTCATTGTTGGGAAATGTCTAGATAATAAGTCCAACATTGTCGTTTGTTGAACCTATTATCTGAACATTTCCTAAGGGAACTACTCGTCAATGAGTAGTTAGAATATAAAGGGTTAACCGCTCTGATAGCATAGTTTACCTTGTATAGACACTTTCGTCCGATCTGTTAAATGAATGTCTTATGTCGGTACCACTATGTCATGCTCGATGACGCAAACAAATATGTATAAAACTTTATTGTCATGCTAACTTAGCCCCCGAGATTTGGTCCATAATTATTCGATTAAGTCAATGGTGCATAGGGATGTAACCTCTTTTCCGAACAATGCTTACAACACATATTTATGTCAGTGTATTACCATGTAGACCATGCCATGAATATCTACTCTTAATGTATGCCCGTTCTTTAAAACACCTCTTCAAATATTTCAGTTATATAAGGATTAACTGTCATGTGGACTGTTTTTATGGAGATGTAACCGTGGTGCAACCCCCCCCCCACATGCAACCACAACTTCGTTGGCTTATTTCTGAGAGAGGGAGCGAGAGAGAGAGAGAGAGAGAGAGAGAGAGAGGGGGGGGGGAGGGGGTGATTTATTGTCAACTCCAACAAAATCTGAAAAAATAAAGTGAAAACTAATGACGTTCATAAAAATAAAAAGAGAAAAAACAAAATCTATGCTAACCCATCAGACTCAAACCATCTATTTCTTCATGTGTCATTTGTACCAAAATTCCAGAGATCTTATGTAGGTACGGATGTGACCAACTTAATGTGACCATCGTCTCTGAAAAAAATATCTCCTGTTTGGCATTGCACATGTAATGTTCCTCACAGTGAAACATTAAATACGCACATTTTCAAGACGGTACATTTTTTTATTTCCTCGACAGACTGCTTCACATATCAAATTTGTATCATTTTCCCCAAACGCCGGACATAGCAACACCAACAACCACATCAGCAGTCACATTAAACAGCAAATTTTGAACCAATCTCTTAATATAATACATATATATATATATATTATCAGCAGGAGATGAGCTCAGATAAATACGGCAACTTGTGTTCCTATCATCTGTGCCCACACCCATCGATGTGTTTATACTAATGTGTGTAATTTATACTGTGTATTGTGGGTCACAATAAAAAAAATTCAACAGCAACGCACCTAAGTGAATATTTAGGTCCAATATGAACCTATTTGTACTAGAATGTAACAGATTAACGGTTATAGGTTAAGCCCTACTTCCACAACTGGTTGTAAATTGACATCTTTATCTAAACCAGCGTTTCACTGTCTCTTATAGCGTAGTCTATCAAATATCCACATGCTAATGTCCTCATGTGAATAATCTGCAATTACAGCAGATTACAGCGGGAGTTTGCTAAAGTTGTTGTCTGATTACGAGTTGTCACGTTAAAGAGTCCACCAACGGTCATGGGAGTGGTCCATTATGTTCTCGGACTTCCGTATATGGTATTGCTTGCGTTACTAAGGGCTCTGTGGGTGCTGCAAAATTGAGCCCAAGAATTCCCACGAAAACAGTTTTTACCAGAGTTTCACTACAATGTTGGATGGAAAATTTGTAATAACTTCTCGTGGTAATTCTTGTAGTTTATGTACGGTTAATGGTGCAACAGACTTCTTAGCAGTTAGCTAAATCACTAAAAAGAATAAGGGTTCATCGAGACTGTAATACGTTTATTCTCTGATCAAAAAGATATTGAGATACAAGTAGAAGATATATACAAAAGATTGAGAATGTTGAGGTATATGTACAATATATACACGAACTTCCCATCATCGACATCATTATCATCATCACCACGGTAGTCGTTTTCGTCGTCCTCGTCGTCGAGACATCATCACCGTACCCACGTCATCGGTATCACCGTCTTCGTTGTCATTACGTTATCGTCTTCGCCTTCTCGTCGTCACAATCGCCAGTATCATTATCTCCAACAACCTCACCGAAACATTCACATTCTAGTAAATAGGGCAGTTCATCTCCGATATGTCTTTTAGTGCACAGCGGACATATTTTGATTTGGAATAAGTTTTGCCAAGTGAATATTCAAATCCCCTTGGAAGTAAAACATATTTTTTGAGAAGTTGGTCACCCAGTGCCATCCGTTTAAGGCATAATTAGTTGTGGCTGATGCACCCAGGTCAGGGAAAATGAACCGTAAACACCTCCATTACTATGTAGATTTAATCTAATCGCACATGAGACAGTTATTGTAGACGCATTGTGTGTACATAATGGAATAGAATAGTTTAATGACAAAACGTCCAAACGAGACCGATGTCATCAATTAACAAACAAATATATCACAATTGAACAAAATACAATATGCACAGTCATGTACACCATGTCGGGTACATTCGACATTTTTTTATGGAAAAATTACCCGACCATATTGCGGATATTATATTTCGGACTCGTTATTTGTCATAAACTTTCGCTCACCATTCAATCTTACAAATATATCATTGTTTGTTACTGTCTTATCGAAGAGTTGTGTACATAATTTATAAATCACGAATGCATCACATCGAGTAAGAAAATAATCTTCATATTAAATTTGCTGCAAATTCTTTCTTCGACTGATACTGTTGGCTGTCTAAGTCACCGCTTTTCAATTAAAAAAAACAATATTATTGGTCCTTAGATTGCAGAATGTTATATTATCTTCAATATTTTTGACAATTAGATGCGGTGCCTGAACGTAATGATGTTTCATTAAACTGTAGGTCCATAATTTGTTCGCACCAAACACTTTGTTTTGATAAGTGGCATTCAGTAAATCGGGAAATGACTTTAGTCAGTTTGTGACTTGTACTATTAGAAACAATTAATTTACTCTTGGAATACCGAGTTGTGTCGAACCATGTTATGTGATTATAAAGTCCTCGCTTGACATGTCAGCAATATACATAACTGAATAGGGATCTGTTTCAGAATCTCTGTGGATATTTGATATCTTCTCTGAGTTCAGCAGTATTTACCTAGATTTGCTCCAATAACATGATTTGATGAAGAGCGAGCGAGCGAGCGAGAGAGAGAGAGAGAGAGAGAGAGAGAGAGAGAGAGAGAGAGAGAAAGAGAGAGAGAGAGAGAGAGGGAGAGAGAGAGAGAGATGATTTGTTGACAAAGAGCAAGTCCAACAAAATATATGCATAAATAATAGTGAATGCTAACGAGGTTCATACAAAGAAAAGGATAAAAAGCAACAAAATCTATGCTAACCCATCTTGGATAGCTATCCGCCAGATGGGCTGAGTGCTCCTTGTCTGGAGAGGGCATGGTCATGCATTGCCCACCCAATTAGTCATTAAAATAACACCCTGATATGTCTGGAAGCTGCGTGGACGATTGTATATTATGTAGCATAACTGTGGTCAATTAGGATATACAATTTCATGTAGAGTAATTTGGAAATGAAGTTGGAATCAAGGGAGCGTACGGATGAGTGACCACGCGAGTTTTAACCTATATATGTACATGTAATGATCGATTGGCTATACGACGCAATATTCTTTATGTGCTAGAACTTTGATGAATGTTTGTTAAGTCCGAGTACCAACTTACAGAGTACCAAATGGGTAATATCACGTGTTATATTGTTATTCAAATTCATATCGGATGCCCATATCTCACATCCCCAACTAAATTATTGGCTAAATGAGTTAGTCGACTAACTTAACCCATATAGATCGACCGAGAACACTAGGTGCTGTCGTAAAGATTGCAACCTTCATACTTTTATGACGAGCTTCATTCTGCGCGTTTTGGGCGAGACGTTGTCACAGGATTTTACACCTAGATAGTTGTACTCTTTGGCGATATTTACTTTAGACCCATTAATTTTGAAATTGGCAACTTTTTGGAGTACCCTTTACGGGAAAATCATGCATTTGTTTTTTTTCCATATTGACAATTGAAGCATTGGCTCTAGTTTTGATAAGCAATTTTGGAGACCGTTTGTATCTGTGAATAAAACAAAACTCATCCCAAAAAAGTAGATGGTTTATAAAATTGTCTCCCAATTGCACAGGAGATCATGGTTGGTCGATTTCATACGTTGTCACTAACGAATAGTCTGCGATATTATTTATCCTTGATGGACGCCAATAATCGAACTGATTAATACCTTTACACGAGCTTCAAACTGTTATTACATTTGTGTCTAAGTGTTTAAAAAAAAAAGGATGGTTCATTTGACAGTGCCTCTATGAATAATCTGCACATAAAGTCTCCAATTTCCAGATTGTCACAAATTATATTAACTTCCAGATAATTTGAAAGCATTGTGTTTACAACCTTATATCCTAAATGAATCTCCTAATCACAGGAAATTGGTCAAAAACAAGGTTGCAGCGAAGCCCTTGGTGCAACATATCCTCGCGCAAATACGCACATAGTCGACCTATAATAGGTGCATAATAAGATGATTTGATTCTGAAATAAGCAGATAATGGAATCATATCCGTTATTTCGTTATATGGCGCGGGCCACAATGAAAATAGATGTTAAAGAGCGTACACATGAAATTCGTATGTTTGCTTATTTGTGTCGTTGTCCGCAAAATATCTGCTTGGAATCACCTCATTATGAGTCGATATAATGTAACCAAAACGCTCTCAATTTCAGCACATTATCGACTCAAAATGGGGCGATTCTAAGCAGATTTTCTACCTAAATCAAGTTATATTATGAGCAGATAATGTGCAGCTTTTGGGGAGAATAAGCTGTCTGGTGACAAGTCTTCGACCAAAGTAAGAATTGTTGCAAGCATCGTGGACGATACAGATTAAACATCTACGAATTGAACTTAAGTAATACTACGCCTATAGTAGCCTTGTGCTAGCAAAGTCAACCTCGGAAGTAGAGAATATGCTGTATTTCTTTCGTTGTCCAACATATATTCGCACAAATACGCACATAATCGACCTACACTGTGAAATATGTAAATAGTGTGATTATTTAATTCTAAAATAAGCAGATATTGGAGTCATGGCCGTTATTTCGTTTTATGGCGCGGGCCACAGAAAAAACCCATGTTAAAGAGATTTCACATGAAAAGTCGTGGGTTGGCTTATTTGTGTCATTGTCCTCACATAATCTACTCAGAATCGCCTCATTATGAGTCGATAATGTGACTAGAATGCTTTAATTCTCAGCACATTATCGACTAAAAATGAGGCAATTATAGGAAGATTATCTACCTAAACATTATTTATAAGCAGATAATGTGCGGGTTTTCGGGAGAACAGGCTGCGTTGTGCTAGCAATGTCAAGATCGGGAATAGAGAATATGCTGTATCTCTTTCTTGGTCTGTGTGCCAAATCAAGAACTCTGGAATCGACACATATACGAATTGGGAATTCTGGAAAAGCACGCGCATTCGTGAAATAAATAAGGAATTCAATAACATTAGTCAATCGTCGACGAATCGTGTCCAGATCGTGGAGAATTAAACCAGACAAGAACGCGTGGTGTTAAACGTTTAACGATTATGTGCGAGCCATGTTAACGCTTTCATGGCGGGAGCTGCGTTGGAGCTGCATTACAGCCCATGTGCAGTATGGAGCATCGCAAATATAAGATATTGCACTGGCTTACACGGTCAAGGTAAATATTGCTATAGGCCACTATATATATACTGGAGAATTATAATAATACATTGGCACATGGTTTCCGCAATATTTCAAGAAGCTCCAGTGATAGAAGGGTAAAGGTTGAATCTAGAGTACATTGCTTCTCTTGATTAGCCTTGTCAAGAGCTCGGGAATCCGGAATCGGTCGTTGACGAGCCATGGCTTCCAGCTGACAATGTATCCGTGCTAACGGATGCGTCGTCGTTCTCACGGATCACATCGCTATAGTCCACTCTGTTGAGATATTCGTCTCGTAAGCTCTGGTTCTCATCTTGCAACACAATTACTTGCGTTTGTAACGCATCTGTCTCCGCCTTCAATGAATCAACTAGTCGAGAGTTAACACCATTCAGCTCTATTTGTTTTGTGATCTTTCCGTTCACACGACCCAACACTGGAATAAAATGTGAAGATGTTTATTATGTAAGCACAAATTGTCAATACAAGGTCACGGTTGCCGAAATATTATAAAAGCAAGGTTACTGTTCTTCCCTCGCTAAGATCCCCCGAAGATTTCCGAGATGAATCGGTATACATCGGCACGTAAAAATCTAAAAGCAGATTGCTTGCGGAAATACGTTTTTCGCGAAAAAAAAAACTTCCACACAAATAAATAAAATCATATCAAGTATTGATGATATTTATATATTCATATAGGCCATATTAACATTTAATAAAACGATAATTCTGGTGTCTATCATATATAGGCTAAATAAACCTTTTTAAACGTTCGATACAATATTATAGTCACAATATACACTGATAGAACTACGCTCTCTAAATGTTTTGTTTCAAATTCAAATGTTTATGAAATTAATTTAAGACAACAAAAAAATAATTAAAAGCAATCACTTGAAGTCATGAAAATATATGTTCGCCAAGCTGAAGTCCAAACTCGAATGATACTAGTATGATACTAGTACTTGTACCGCATGAGTACGCCAATGTACTCCATCTTACTCATCAAAGCGAGGGAAGAACTGTTAAATTGTCATATACATGTAACCAGCTTCTTTCCAGAAATAAAATGGAGATGAAGATGCCATCCTTATCTTGTGTAGCTTCGTGCTGCATTACCATATACAATAGGATGTTGGTACACAGTTTTGCATGTGACAAGACGCTTTGAATTCACAAACGATAGAATGCCAAATATGAGATGATCTGCATTCGACGATTCAAACACCAAGAACAGACCCGGATTATTATCACATGTTTAACCCTTTCTATACTAAATGAATTCACCCACTCAATTGTAAACATATGCTTTGGAATGGTCCATTGTTCATTTGGAGGGATGTTCATGTAATAAAAGCAGACGACGGACAGAAGAAAAGACAAGTGCAGAATGATTACTATGAATGGTGGGATATATTCATGTAATAATTTCCAACAACAAACGACCTCGTTTGTTGAACTTATTATCTGAACTTTTCCTATGTGAGCTATTCGTCATTGAGTTTTTAGTAAAGAGAGGGTTACTTCGGTCGTCGCTGTTTCATTTTCAGTTCGAATGGTCAGTGTCGATCTGTTTTGGTAAACAGTTGTTCGTGAACATAACTAAACGCAGATTCGATCACATAACAACCAGATATGACAAATGGCCACCTTCAACGACCAAAAAATGAACACTCTTTGTGTATACATTTTCACACAATTTCCAAGGGACAATTCATTTACAATGGTATATGGGGATAGTTGAAACGTTTAGCATGCTTATTGATGTTTGTCGGATTAAGGGTCATCGAACTGGAGGGAGTATATATATATGCCACGAAAGGCCTATAGACATTTTATTTAAATTTATTAATTTTCTATAGACATGTCTTATGTTATTCTTGGACAATATATAATACTGTGCACACGTTACTTTAAACTGTGAAATATATATATATGAATTTTAGTACTTTTATTGGTAATTTCTAGCTGTGCTATCTCCAGTCTTAGCTCTCCCGCTTCCGCCTCGACTTCATCCTCTGTCATCTGCGCATGACACAGTTTAGTCTCCACGTCGAGAAGTTGGTCTCCCAGAGAATCCACACTGTTGTTCAGCACGCCCTGCGCGATAGAACATAAAGTTTTACAGTTGATTAATTTGTCATGGTTAATGTTCCCCGAAATATTGTGGCGACTATATTAAAGAGAGATGTCTGTCTGTCCGACCGAAATGATAATTTGAAATACACTTCACAGACTTTAGTGAAATGTGTCACGTGGTTTACATAATGGAAGTGCTGTTCAAGTTATAATTTGGGTCCGGTCCGGTTATTTATGAAAGTATCCCCTTCTTCGACGTGGAACTTTCAGATTATTTTAGTGTCGGTATGCAACCTGTTCACGTGAAAATAAGCACAGGCTTATTTTAGTGACCGACATGAACACATATTGGCATTATTTAACCTAAATATAGGTCTATATGGACCTAAAACGCGATATTTAAAACAGTACAATATGGGACTAATTGCGGGATGATAACATATACTTATCCAATTAATTCCAAATTTGTTATATGCGGGTCATGTCCGATCATTTTTGGCATAATTATGCCACTTTTCGATTTAGAATTTGCTGATTATGCTAATGACCGGATGATAACTTCAGCTATATAGTTGTCATATTGCTACCATATTTGGGATGTGGATTATTTACATTCATATACAGATCAAATTCGAATTTGGTTCAGGCCCGACTATTTCAAACAGAATTATCCCCATTAGAATGTGCAGTTTATTTTTTTTAAATTTGACACGTGGATTAATCACGTGGAAATTCGGGCCAAGATGGAATGTGGATCCGGTCCCATTATTTTTATGGAATTTTGCTCCCTTTCGACTTCCGGGTGATTATTCACATGAAAGATGTATGCCATATTACAAATTTATAGTATTAAAGGCCACCTTGTTCGAAGGACGTGTGACCAAGTAATCAGCATTTTATTCAATTAGAGCTTCTGTAAACAACGTTCGATATGTTATACCAAACGAAACAAAAACAAATAAGTAAACACACATATTGTGTAATTTTCATCAGACCTGAAGAACGCGAGCCAATACAGTATATAACCGTGAATTTATATGGGGACAAACGGGCCATGTATCGATTATATAATTAGCCCTCTTGGTTGAATCATTTGCGCTGGGTTTGTAAATTTGAATACCAAGATCACACACCATAAGCCCTCCTCCCACCCTGTGAGGTCTATTTTCAATATTGTTCCAGATATTTTTCTCTTTCTGGTGTGAATATGTATACATGCCCGTCATTTCGTAAAAGTAAAAATAGCGGGCGTCTTCGAGTTATTTATTACTTTTGAAAACATAAACCTTGGGTTACCCGATGGCTAAGCTCATACTATATGCCGGCAAAAGACCAGCGTTATTGGTGTCTAAACATAACGAACCACGTCCTCCTTAATGTGCCGCTTGTAGTCAACAATTTCATCCAATCGAAAGTCAAGACTCAATTCTCGACGTCTGACGCTCCAGCACAACTGCTTCAGGCTCTCCAGCATATCCCGTGCGGTGTCAACTGATTGGACAATGCTTCCGATGGCAGCACCCCCTTGTTTTATTTTATCACAAGTGAGATACTTCTCTTGTTTCTGAAAAAAATGTGGAAGGACCTTTAGCGTTACTCCGCCATGCATGGCTGTCCGTCCGTCCGTCCGTCGTTTGTTTCCGGAGTATACATCTGTGACAAGTCAGTTGCATAATCTACACCCGATTACTTCGGTTAAACATGTAGCGTTCGGGAAAATCTGCCGAACTGTTCCTGAACGGGTTTTTGATATGTTGAACTGGGGTTGCGGTCGGTCAAATGATGTCCCTACCTGCATTGGGTTACATAACATACACCTAATAATCTTCGTTAAAATCGGTTTAAGTACTTTCGGGAGAAATAGCTGAACTTTTCCCGATGAAGCGCTGAACGGGTTTTTGAACTGTTAAACTGGGTGGCGGTCGGTCAAGTGGTGTTCACTCACTGTACTTGGTTATGCCCTAATGGTATTAGGGGTTTGCCCTGTAGGGACGATGTAAATATTTGATCAACATATTTGGGAGTTAGTTGGAACAATTTCGCTCGTTTATAAGACAAATAGGTTGTCAAACTAAACACCAACGGACAATCTCCGAAACTGCCACATGAAAACACATGTGACTTGTCGATAGAAAACATCGGATAAGTTTTGCTTGGGTAAGTCCTGCATATATTCGCTAATAAATTACACGAGCTTTATAATATCTCGACCATAACGTTTGAATCAGTGCCTCAATTTCGGGTTTGAAAATTTATCCAATGCAGAAAGCCAGTGGCTATACTCGATTATCTGAATATATATATATATAGTACTACCTTTAACACAGCTTCGATGTTGGACAGTACATCCGTTAGAGAATCGAATGGGTCTAATGTAACATCATCCTCGTCTGCAGTTATATCCTGGTGACATGATTTAGTTCCGTGATCAGACGAAGCAAGCATAGTGACGGCGTTAGTCTTCACGCCAGACGCCTACATGTATCTGTAATACACCAAACTGTTAATGTGGGATGGTAATTCCCAATTGATATGTATAAACACACAATTTTATTATAAATGTATGTGATAAACTGAGAAGCACTTTTCTTATGCCTTTGAATTATTGTTTATATTCTAGCTCCTCTGGGATTACCACTACAAATAGATCAGTCGTTTTTCCACGGAGCTATTATGGAATCTAAGTCAAAGTGAACTTCTTAAACTAGAGAGGACACATATGTTTTGCATCAAAACGATACAGGGATTCGAACCCAGGATCCGAACCGAAATCGCTCTCGGCTAATTTGGAATGCATTCAATAGAATTCTGCATAAATAAAAAAAATGTCACTTCTATCAGACTTGTGCAATGTAGAATGTAACATTAACAAAACTGTTAAACAACTTTTCCTCCACACAATGTATGTATACATGCCTTTGTCGACAACTAGTTCATCTTGGTTGCATAACTATGTTTGTGACATAATGCACATACAACGATGTGATTTATAAGACTACCTCTACCAATTTTCCACCGAGTCTTGTTTTCCAGACAAACTTTTGGAAACATCACACGCTGAAGTCAAGAACAAATTCTGATCGAAGTATGAACGATGGTTCTACCTTGACCGATATTGTGTCTCACATATTCTGCATGCATTCGTTATCAATGCGCGCATATATACACACATGTCTCAATATCGTGGTCCCGATGCATAACCAACTGAATTCTGGCTAAGTTCCATGTTCCTTCTTCGTACATCAAGTAGTGTCACGTGTGAGAGCACTGGGTCAGATACAACGCAAATGCCACCCTTAACGACTCGGTCATTCCGTTTCGCTTAGGAAATGTCCGAGTTGTTGAGAATGCTCAAATGCATGTGGTGATCGGACCAGTAGATCATGCCATGAATATATACTCTGGTTAACGCCCGTAGGTGTCATTACTCCAGATAAAACCCTGAGAACTTTTTGAAGTTTTGACAGAGAACCTTTAAAGTCGAAAAATAACGCGGAGAATATGATTCTTTGTTAAAACCTGTTGTTTAATAGTTTATTCCTAAGTAGGCGAAGGTCCCAGCTTGAGATTACATTGTTTAGGGGACCTTTTGGGCGATTTTGCTTTGCACCACTTATAATCAGACTTTCTCCAGGGTAATTAATCCAATATTTTTTGCGACATCGGCTCAATAAAAACATGCAAGTTCGAGCTCGGACCACCCCATACTTTGAGGATGATTATCGAGGAATAACTATAAAGAAAGAAATATATTCTCCGCCTTGTCAGTTCACTGTTATAAAGTTCAGTCAGTAGGGATCAGAACATCAAAAAGTTCCAATGTTTTGTATACTGGTGGAATATGATCTCTGTGGGCGTTAGTCAGAGTTGAGATTCATGGCATGATCTATCGGACCAGAAGCTTTCAGTGATCCAGTCATTTAAAAATATAATTGTGATCACGCGGTTTGTGTCACCTTCAATGAAGTTCAGACGTTCTGTGTAATGTCAGGATAACGAGGTAATCGGGGACGTACTGTCAGTTTTATTTTTTCAGATCCAATTAATGACAAGCCCAGTTATTGTACTGTGTCCAGTCACAAAACAAATTTGTTCAAAATGAGATAATTTCGGACTGGGTTGGTCACCCAAGGTATTCACGAGCAGACGATATGTCAATATCCTATACAATTCGGACAGAGCGAGTCGATTAAATATCAGAAATGCGATAGTCATTTTAGATGTGACTTCAATGCTGGAAAGATTATGGACTTTGTTGCGGATGAGTGTGAGAAATATGTCTCTTTGCCAAAAGACTATAAACTAGATTATGTAATCCTCGAGAAAATTTGGACGGTACAGATGGGGTCATTCATTTGTCATCTCAACTCACTATGAAAATCTTCATCTTGGCATACAGTAAACGGAAGAACGGGGGATCTTCTTTGATATTTCACGAGCTATCAGTGCAATGGCTGTATCGTTGTTGGGTATATGTTCTAATTTCTGAACGATATTATTCAGACTTTGTTTATTCTTTATATTAAATCATCGAATGAATATTTCGATCACAGCCAGATGGCTTTGTGCGTGTATTATTCAAAATAGAATGTGCACGAAAGTGAACATATATGTATACTGAAATGAGTTATGCGCTGAGTTGGACTACTGGAAGCTCAAAAAGCTATTGTGGCTCTTTTAACTTAATAACGCCGAAGGAAATTATCAATGCACTACTAGAAATTAAGAATAGAAGATCTGGTATTCGAAATGTTCTCAAAACTATTATATATAATTGTCACACGACTCATATATTTTGTCTACCTATCATCCCATTGCTTTGATCGAATCAGTTATCAAGCATATCCAAAAGGGGCCCGTTCCTATCCCAATAAATATAGAGCGATTGCTCTTAGTGTAGCTCACTTGGAAAATTATTCAATAAAATAATTTACAAAAGGCTCACGAAATTCAAAGAAGAAAACAATTTGATAAGTGAAAACCAATTTGGCTTCCATTAAAACCGAACTACCATTGATAGCTCCTTCATTTTGAAAACGATAGGCAAATACCGAAAGCAACCAAAATAGCTTTATGCATATCCTTTCGAAAGGCATTTGACTCCATTTACATGAAGATTTAGTTCAAGAAAGATAACATAGGAATAACTTAATAAACAAACACGTCTTAAGAATTATTCTGTCTCGGTCTGTTCCAGTTATTTGTACTGGACTAGGAAAGAGTATGAACACATGTCTATTTCTGAGACCGAGACAGAACAAAACCAAGTAGATCTACTCAGAGAAAACAAGGAACAACAAACTGATTATACTGAGACAGAAACAAAATCAAGCAGATCTACTCATAGAACATGGAACAAACTGATTCTATTGTGACAGAGCATGACAAACTATATATTTCTTTTTTTTTCTGTCACGGTCTGTTCCAGGACTGATTACTGCCTACCTATTTTCTGTTGCTCACGTTTCTTTCCATAGATGGAATAACTGACATATACTTAAGTCAATGCTATTATACGAATCCAGATGGTGTTGGGCCAAAACTACTATCGAATCGGGTTAGACAGGGATGATTATGTTCTATTCCCCACACCTTACAATATTTTTAAAGACGATGTATCATATGGTTGCAACAAGTCACGTTCCACTATACAGATTGGTGGTATCCATATAAATCATATTATCTTTGTCGATAATCTTGTTTTCATTTGGGAGTCACAATAGGGTCTACAAAACTATTGGCAAAAAATGCACAAATATGTAAGTCAGAATAAGTTAACAATTAATACGGAGAAGACAAAGTATACCTTATTTCAGAAAGGAAATAGTCGAAACTATCTCTCTTTCAAAATAGGTTATTCCTCTATCGGTATTTTCAAAGAATATACTTACATGTAACTGTCCATTACATTTTTGCCAGTGGATCGCTTAAAAGAGGAGCAACTTGATGACCACAATATGCACTGGTTTAATATTTAGGACAAAACTTGAGATATTCGATCAACGTTTGGAACACGGTCTTTGAAAAGCTATTCAAACAAATTGCACTTATTGATGTGAAGTATGGGCCTCTAACATTAATATGAACAATCTTTTAATCGTGCCGTGTGAAAAACTCACATATTAGTTTACATAATAGTTTGCAATTATGTTGCACTTGGGGTAAATCGCATTGCATAGAATCAAACAGTGTGAGTAGAACTTGGTAGATATTATATTGTGTATGAAGCCATATGTCGTGCATTTAAATATGAGATAAAGTCGTCGGCCACACTTCCACCACACACCAATACTATCTTGTTTGCAGAACTGACGTGTAAGAAGATCGTATTTATACCAGATAAATGGTCTTTTGACTAGGAAGTCCCTAAATTTATAAAGAAATATTCGACAGTGGGGGTAAAGAATTGAAACCATATTCGAAGAATGTGTGACAACTGAAAAATTAATAACATATGGTATGTCAGACGAAATTTATATTCAAGGACGAAAACCCATCAGGTAAAACACGTTGCGATCTTACAGAAAATAACAGGTAGAACCATATTTGAACTTAGTTAAAAAAATCGACGTTAGATTGACTTTACACAACCTAAATTACGCTGATGAGAAAATTTGCCCCAAAAAATGGTATAGCGGTAGAAACAGAAGACAACACTTCATTGTTCGATGCCTCATTTATAAACCAAATCTAAGAGAGCGTTTCTTTGCAGAAATATACGACAATAATAAGACCTTTAATTATAAGAAATTCTTATTCATCTTGAGAAATTAAGTACCCCCAAAAATGTAATATGATAGCATCTGTAATATAGTCGAGCGCTTTATACATAAACGGTGTTTATCACCAATCATTGAAAATTAATAATATATATGTAGTCGCATTTTATTTTATTTTATGTAATTCATAAGCAGAAAGCTGTAGAGCTAGCTGGAATAAAGATTGTTACTCCTGCAATATAAGACACGACTGGCATTTTATGCTTAACACGAAATCAAATTCGCAGATGAGTCGTCATCCAAGATATTCATAAACCAGGTTGGTCAACATATCATATTGCATAGAAACGCTAACTACAAGTCATCAAATTGGACGAGTCTTGTTACTGAACTCGAACAAATTGCATGATTTCAATGCTGAAACGTGCCGTCTGCTCAAAATTAGGATACAATTGTTTCGATTTATCGAATCGGAGGTTTGTTAAAAACACCAATGTCCTTATGCAATACAGTTGATGCATCAAAATCACAGAAATATAAAAAGGCATATCCTTACCAAGTTTCACCAAATAAATTCCACGAAAAGACGTCGATGTGGTTTATGAACTTTCCCTGATTAAGGGGTGCGGGTGATAAACAGCTGTACACGAAATAACCCCGTTGTGAATGTATGCAACATTGATTTAAACAGCATACGCATGAATGGAGCTTTTTCCATGTGAATTATCATCAATTCGTGAAAGTAGATCCTGATCAAGAGTGATTGATGACGCGAACGTTAATGCTAGTATATACGTTGATTATATATGCAAGGCGGCTGCTGGAAGACTATCAATATTCGTTTATTAAATTGCACTCTATGCACGCATAAAATGCATAATCAATGCAGTACGTTAGAGCTTATGAATGGGTTGATTCGTGTCGACATGAGCCAGCATCATGCCCTATGTTCACATACATGCTAGAGGGTGTTCGTTCGGGTGGGATTGTCCAGTTTTATACTGAGAGCAATTATACCAAAAGCTTGTTTGGAAATGAAAACAATATTTGACTGTCTAAAAATTTAACTATAATAACAATCTGCAACAGTACAGCAGTGCAGTGTTGCAACCAAATGTTTTAAAGAATGAATACGCACTAAAACAATTAACCCAGCCAGTGATAAAACCAGCTGAAATCTAGTTTTGCCCTTTGATGTGCAATCAGTAATTTCACTCAATGTTTTCGCAGATAATCCGATTCAGAGTGATAAAAAACCAACAATTCTTGATATATTATTCATATGTTGAATAAACACACATCATATTGTTATTTCTATGTGTTCGAATTATTTCAGACGAATATATGTAAAAAAAAAAAATTGTATTTGGGAGAGAGACGCTTCTAAGTTATCTTAATTTTTTGTATCGATCTATTTAGCTTTTGCAAATAAAATCTGTTTAAACCAACAATCTATTGTTCAGTCTGAAATGTCCAACTGCTGTTGTTTTGTCTACATTTTCAACTATTGAACATTTTATCGTACGATTATGAGACAACCCAGTCGCGACGTCCATGCTTCAGCCTGTTCTCTCGAAAACCAGAATATTATCTGCTTACAATATAACTTGTTTTCGGTAGATATAATCTGCTTAGAATCGCCTCATTTTAATTCTAAGCAGATTATGTGCTGACAATGAGACAAATAAGCCAACTCACGACTGTTTAGGTGTACGCTCTTTAACATATGTTTTCACTGTGGTCCGCGCCATAAAACGAAATAACAGGTAAGAGTCCATAATCTGCGTCATAATCAAATAATCACATAATGTACCTATTTCTCATTGTAAGTCGATTATGTACTTATTTCCAATGGTATGTTGCTTGCTTACATGACATTTTTCGTGTTATTCTTTGATCAAACCATATAGATAATACAAAGCACTGGGTGACTCGGATTGTTGTCGGATGCAGTTTCGTTATTTATAAGAAGTTGAGTCCTATACAACGGCATTGACTATTCTGTAGTAATAGTGATTTATATTGGGTGGGAATCAAAAGCCATGTGGCCTTTACTCGCATTATCAGCGGCGCACTATGATTGCACACATACGGCAGACTCGCGTATATATGATAATGCATTGGCACAGACTTTCGCACAATTTAAGGAAACTCCAGTCATGGAAGGGTTAATCATATGGGGCGGCGTGCTTCGATTGATAAAATTAATTCATTTTATGATATACTAAATGAATATGTGACAACACAAAATGTGATATCACTAAATATTTGATATCATTAAATATTTGATATCACAAATTCGAATAAGTGATATCACAAGTTGAGTTTAAGATATGATAAAATAGAATTTGCGAGATTAATAAATGCTTAATTTTTAATCACATATTCGATATTGTGATGTCATAAAATTGAATTTGTGATATCACTAATTCAGTTTATTGCATCAATAAATATAAAATAGATTAGCCGAACATCCCATTCTACTATTCATTAAAAATTTTGAGATATAATTAAATGCTTACTATTTTGTGATATCATATATTCAATTTGTAATATCAAAAATGAATTTATGATAACATAAATAAAATGAATTTATGACATAACAACTAATATATATCACAAAATAGTAAGAATTTAGTTATTTCAAAATTTCCATTTCGCGAGGGCGGCGAATACTAGTTGGTATGGGCTATTAAGGGCGCTTCCACATGTGTTATTGGCGGTTGAAGCAGGATAAAATTCTTCGAAAAACAACTGGCAATAGGATTTCGTAATCAATCCCGACAAAATGTAATTCCTTTATAATTTCTTACCAATTAACCCGATGAATACGTTTTCACCGATCCCTGTATGTTATAGGCTTGATAAGAAATGCATAAAGAGTATTTGATAATTGTGTATGATACAAGAGCGTGTCGTTGTCCCTGCCACTTTATGATACGGGTCATAAATTTCTTTGTTGCAAAAGAAACAAATACCATAGACGAATATATAAGTTACTTTCTACAACCCCGTGTGGGCCCAGGGTAGAATCCCATAATGTGGCACCCTGTTTGCCGTGGGGTGAATCCCATGACGTGTGGTGTAGGAGTCCTGTGTGTACTAGGGCGGTCGAATCACGCGAGGCATCGACTTGCGAATACAGGATAGTTCGTGGTCCACTTTGGTCCTACATTTATTCAAGACGGGAGATTGAGTTTACCCGACTCAATCGATCGGTTAATCACGTCTCTCTACAGTGTTTCAGATTAAATTCCTGTCATCTGTTGTATTTTGTTCCTGGTGTCTAGTTGTGTGTTCTGTTTTTAATGTATGTTGTTTCTTTCGTGTCATGTCTCTTTGCATTTCGTCTTCATGACTGTTAAATGTGTCACTCTTGTAATGTTCACGCCTTTCGCACTGTGGGGAGATACCGAGAGGCTCCTATGGTCCGACCATAATTCAAAGGGTGGTCCGATGCGGCTGCTGGGATGGTTGTGGGTCTGGACGGCGCCAAAGCCTCGGTCCAGACGTAATTTACTGAACTCGTTTTGTAAATTTCGCTATAAACTCGGGACTCATTGTATATCTCTATGTCAGATTTATTATGGAGGCAGACTCCATATGTGTGTCCATTGCTTCAAATGTGCTTGCTTCAGTGAGCGTGAAATTTGTTTTATCAAATGTAGTCGAAGTTTCCTTGGACATAAATCAGCTAGGGAAATCGGAACATATGATATATACTAGTTTAGAAAGAGAACTGTTGCCTTACTCTTTTATAGCGGACTTAAAGAGCATATTACCGCTAATCTAAAATCACCAATGCTGGTAATAAAATCTCACATTTGTGAAAGTAACCCGTTTTATTCCATAGAAGACATTATATTTCTTCTAAAACCCACACGAGTTGTCAAGTGAAAGAAGTAACTTATGCAAACAATATATTTTATCAAGATGTTACATATTTTTTCTTAGAGCGCAAAATAATCACAGATCAATGATGGAAGCATTACTCCTAATTGCACTGCATTATTCTGTGCATAATTGAACATAAATTTAAGATTATAATGCATCATTGTGAACATAAAATATCACTCTTTCCGATATATATAGCATTTTGTGTTTAATTGTATGATATAAAGTCGATTAATATTAACTAAAAATACTGCCACTGGATCTGTGCGGAAAGACCGCTATAGAAGAAAAAGGCAATCGTACGTTTGACGTAGACGAGTATTATCCTTACAGATTTAACTACCGGTAGTTGGTTTACGTTGAACTAATCAAGACGGCAATATATTATATATTAGTAAATTATGCACACGTTAAACATAGTAGCAATAACGAAACATCGTTTTCGAAAATAGATTAAATTGTCACTAGGCCATTTGATACATTTACCACATCAGGTAACATTTTTACATTAGATAATATTCATGTTATGTTTCATGGCTGAAGCCGAGGGAGTGCAGCATTAAATATCCTGTGCCTGTGCATTTTCTTAATGTACATGTGAAGCTCCCTGTGGGAGACTTGCATATGTATAAGAGAGTGCATTGGCACAGGGTTTTCGCAAAATTTCAGGAAGCTCCATTCATGAAAGTATTAACCATTTCACTCACTTCACACTACTTTAATATAAACCGTGATAGATGTGTAACGTGAACTAGCTTCATATAGAAATTAACAATTGAGAATAATATGCATATTTCAGATTGATGGGTATAAAGATCACGGACAGAAGCAGGTTTTTTCAATATCAAAGATTATTTTCACAATGCGATATCATCTGTTTGTGTGAAAAACCAAAAAGGAACTGCTGCAAAAGATTGGGAAATCGAAAATATTGATAAGCGGAGATGCTAGATGGGACTCAATGGGTCATAGCGCTAAAGTTTGCTCCCATTCGTTAATGGATTTGTGCCGAAATAAGCTACTGACAACTGAATTAGTACATATATGTTATACATATGTTGATATTAAATGGCATCCCCATTGGGTACTGTACCAGCACCAATATGGCCATATAACCTGCAATAATTTGTGCAAAAAAAGTGACAATGACACTGTACCTCAACTTGGGAAGGAGTTTATTTTTTGCTGAGCAATAAATAGAATGATAAAGGAAAGCCAAAAAGTTACAGTAAATGTGTTGTATTGTATAGATGAAATGATTTTCAATTGAAACATTTCACCAATAAATGTGGGCTGCCGGGTGTGCGGATGGATTCAAATTTGAAATCCACGATGACTACTGGCAGCCATGTTTTATAACATTTTCGGAAATCATCAATGGCTCCAATCTAGAGGACACACCAAAGATCTATATGAAGTGTGGTGACGATTGGGTGAGGGATGCAGCCTGTAAGGTGAGCCAACGGAAATTGTTGACGGACGGCGGGCACAACCCACGGCAATAGCTCAAACTTTACAAAGTAAAGTTGAGCTAAAAACAGATCAAACAATCATTCGCTTTCTAGTTACAGAGCGACCATTATTCAACAAGGTAGAAATAATATTGTGCAGTTTGTTTTTTTTATTCTGGCTGGGGTAACATTTATCGATTTATTCGGAACTAATTGAAAGTTGTTTTTTTGCGGGAACAAGTACAGAAACCCTCCATAAACAACAACTAAATATCAACACAAATCTGAAAAATGGAAATTGGTAAATTTTGGGAAAAAATTGAGAATTTTTTTTCAAATCATCAATTTGTGGTTTTTCCAGAGATGTAAATAAAAAAAATCGAATTCACAAGTCTTTCCAATTCGAGTGCACTTTGAAGATCGCATATTCCTGATTACTGAACAGAAATCTTTTTCCAGGTTCCTTAGTATTTTTGGAGCTATGTGTCTTAAAACATTAGTTCAGAGTTTGGCATTTTTCTCATAAAAGTACTGGAATAAACGGGAAAAATTCAATTATGTATTGTTTTGGTCGATTTCTGAATAAATATCTAAGTAGAAAAATAGGGATATTCTACACAAAACAAAATGAATCAACCTCATAATCGCAGGTGATCGATTTCTAGAATTTATTAGGGCTTTGATAGTTTTGGTGGTTTTAGATAAAGTCGATCATTTGAACCTTGTCACTGGTATAGTCTATGTTGGTATTTTAGTAGTTTTCCCCAGGGACCTGCGATGGAATGAGGGCAAAATACATTCATGTGCTCTATGAACGATGTAAACGTGGTAATTATAATGAATATGAGTTAATGACTAAAGTCAGAGATGGTCCATGGCTCAAATTCATTCATTTGTTGCATATATTCTTTTGAATATAATAGATGGTCCCATAAATGGCCAGATTCAGTATAGTTCCCCCTTTAATTATGGGTTGATTATTTAAAGCATAGCTGTAACAGCTGATCCAAAGTTCAATTTACACTTTAATGAGACCAGCGGGTGACGTGACAGCAGGCAAAACACAAACAAGTGGAGAAGCTGTACTCTGTTATCTATCCAAAATATAAGGACAATCACGTGCTCAGGAAAACTCTTGAAAAGTCAGAATTTAGTGTGTTTGAGCTATAATGGCGATATTAATATTTCATTTTCGAAAACTGATAGTAATTATACGCGATTATATTGCTTCAAAATTATCTCAAACATGTAGATATTAGGTACTCTTGTGTGCCAAATAAAGGTACACGATTATTAATTTTATGAGAAATTCCGCCCTACACGACTCTTATTGCGACTGCACGCTTTATACACATTTGCATGTGCGTGTATCAAGTATAAGTATATAAATTGCGAAAACTTGCTTTATACTCTCAACACAAGATCAATAAATCTTTCTTGTAGATTATGTTAATGACTGCCTTGAAAAATACTACAAATGGTTGCATCGTATAGCAAGGCGAAGAACACTAAGATTCCACCTCCACTGTACAGTAAGCGACGACAGAAAATCGATTAAGTGGAAGCAGTTAGGTTGCAAATAAGCCGGTTCAACAAAGTGACTCCAAAAGTTGTGTACACGATGCCAAGCAGCCAATTGAAATATGGAGCCAACGCACCACTAAAAAGTACTATCATGGCATTTGTTAATTAACACTCTTGGTGTCTTAATAAATACAGGAAAGGTAATTCTCAGAGTCTGTATTAAAGTAACGGTTCTGCTATGAAATCAAATTATTTTTTTCGGAGCAAAGTTCATAACTTGCATTCTACGTTTGCAAATTATATTTTGGATCTGATTACTGCACCTCTTTTCTGTCTCTTTCAATCGCGAATATTGCAATGGTTTAGAAATAAGCAGGTTACACATTTGACAGTGAAAAATACAGAATATAGTGAAAATGTATATGATAATTATTAGACACTCAAGAGTAGCCCGTGCCGTGAATCTCTACTCCAGCTTTGCCCGTAGATATCATATTCCACCAGAACAAAACAAAATCATGCAATCTCCAGTCTTCGAAATTGGACAAGGCAACATGAGAAATCTAACATGGCTCAGCATTACAAGTTTGCTATGGGAATTTTTTCCTAATTTTGAGGGCTGTAATTTCGAGCTGGGACCACCCCTACTTTGGAAATAGATTATTAAGAAATAAGTATTATGAAAGACATATCGCCGGTAGGCTTCTAAAAGGTTGTACCCCAGGAAAATCAAATTGTACATGAGACACAAAAACTATTCATCTCTGGGACTAGAATTGTTATCTGCCACATACAGGTAGCATACGAGTTCTTATTATGCCATGTTTTGATGATTGTATAAAACTTACCAGCTGGAAAGTATAATATATAGCTATTGTATGCAGCTGAATTTTCACATTTCCCAGATATGATTGTGCTCATGATTCTAAATTCTGAATCGTAATGATACCTCTGTGCACATTATTAACAGCCAATGACATTTCAATTCGGCTTCCAAGTTCCAGTTTGAAAATAATTCAAGAAAAAACATAAATTAAGTGATTATAATTTATAAGCGACTAAAAATTAGCAAAGAGATTGCATGACCCGATGAGACCTTACGAAAACGACCGTTTCATCTCAAAGAATATTAAGCTTATTGACAGTCTTACTGTGAAGTGGTAGTACTTTGTGAAGTTTGTAGAAGTAATAATAAAAGCCTGATTCAATTATTTAGAAACTAGATAACTTCAATAGCTCGTTTTAGATGGCATTTTCCATATTTTGTCACGTGTTGCATAAAACTTACAGACAGTATGATATAGTAGATATAGTATGAGAGTATGATATATTGCTGAATTCAGCTGGGATATCCGATTTAAAAATTGTTGCCTAACCATAAATTTATAATGAAATTTTACTTCGTATTTTTTTTGAATTTTTTGTGTGTGTGTTGACATTCCAGAATAAAATTGTCAATAATAAGTTTCAGCTTTCAAGGTGAAATTGATTATAGACTGAGCCAACACACCAGCCAAATGCTGTCATCTAATCATTTGACTAGTGAGGCATCGCTTAGGTGTTAAACAACTTTCATGTTTCATAACAATTTTGCAAATTTTGATCTTTCCTAATTTTTAATGGGAATTTGCCTCTTCAAAAACAATCGAAAACAAATATTCACACCATAATTCTGTTTGTTGGAATTGAGTTCAAAGACGATTAAACGGGGATAAACAGAACTTACGTTTTCACTCACCATTCGCGAATACGTGTCTCGTCAAACCGAAATATCGCCTCCATTTCGTCATCATGACGCTCACCGATATATCATTCTGGTGCCTCTGGCTCGAACATGTAGGGCCAGGCGCCCACGATAAAGGCACCAAAGGGTGATTGAGTTGTTAAACTTTCTTCCGTTGAATCAGAATCAGCAGAAAGAGACGAAATTGTACTATAATCTGATGAATTTGATGAGCACGATTCTGTTTCGGAGCACGTGTCGGCCATTATTACAGAACTGCACATAACTTTGCGAGCATTCACCAACTGACGTCACAACTCATAAACCAATCGCGCAGCGATATTTTGCGTATCGACAATTCTTTTCCGGAAGTCTCTGTTGAAAGGCTCCGATCATGAACACTACGAAGCGAACTTCGTAAATCGTTTTTGTTGTCAAACTGGGTCCCTATTATAAGTTTGATATTGATATCGCTACTTAAGTAGTTATTTAAGACGTGCACTTTAAAGAGGCAACCCATAACAAACATAGACGTAATCTGGCGCTCTTATGCAATTAACATATATTGTGCCAACACCAGTGTTGATTACTACACAGAATACATCGAACAGTAGCAGACCTGTGTAGATAACTCGCGATATAGCTGATTCGTCTGAGTCAGATATTGGCAGAGTTGCAGTTACAGACGTCCGTAGATTTTTAAAGACAGTTGATAGATAACAAGTACCTCCTTTGAATTGTTATCTTCTGACCTGTAATCGGTGCGAACATCCACCAACATTGAAGGTTGGGTTCATGAAGGTAGATCTAAGTACCGGTACTTATGTTCCAAATCCATTATGATGTTTTAACTGCCAGGGATATGGTCATGGTCAAGGACGATTACTCTAAAAGACACCAAACAGTATTTGTGGATTGAATCTCAAATATTATAGATCAGCCTGTTCTCCCGAAAATCAGCATATTATCTGCTTATAGTGGAACAAGTTTTAGGCAGATAAATCTGCTTAGAATGGTCTTAGTTCGAGTCGATACTGCGCTGAAAATGAGAACATTTTAGTTACATTATCGACTGATAATGAGGCGATGCTAAGTAGACTATGTCCGACTATGACACAAATAAGCCAACTCACGACTTTTCAGGTGTACGCTTTTTAACAGGTGTTTTGTTTTAACTGTGGCCTGCGCCATAAAACGAAATAACGGGTTATGCGTCCATTATTAGCTTATTTCAGAATCAAATAATCACATTATGTACCTATATTTCACATTATAGGTAAATTATGTTCGTATTTCCGCGAGGATATGTTGGAAGCCTTGGTAATTTAATGTTATTTATTTGCTATTATGTATTCGTGTACTACTTTCATCCGTTTTATATTTTATCACACTAGTAAGTTCTTGAATTTATAAATATTCCTGATTCCAAGCGGAAACATTTCCTCTTGTGTGCTTTTATTTGTACCTAACTCATTTTATTATATGACTACCACTAATCCCTTACAAATACCACTATTGTTTGGCGATAAATCCCGAGCAGTCGTGAGCCGTATCGGTATTCTATGAATTCCGTATCAGTACCCTTTGAATTCCGTATCAGTATCCCGTGAAATTAGGTCACCGGAAGTTGGGAACTATTTATCAGGTCTGTTCGTTTGAAGCGTACACGGATCTGTTCTATTGTCGTGCGTGTATCCTGACCAACTGCGCATTATCGTATAAACTGACAACCGGAAATAACTTGTTGTGTGCCGGACACTGTGCGGAACCGTTCGGCGTATGTCAAATATTCGTCTGCTTTAACTGTACTTATAAATTCAACGACAAGTGATGGAAGACGACGACTTTCTTGATAATTTGAGCTCACAGGCAATAGAAAAAAATGCTGCTGGGTGTTGGTGATGTTCATGGGGATTTTTTCCTGGAAGAAACTCTCACTCTATCCAATGAAACAGTATTAGCTGATTTATGGCCATTGCCTTCAAATGAAAATATTGCCAATAGAATGACTTGTGAATATGACTTTGCTATTCCCACGACTGCAGATGCGGTTAGTAGTTCTATTCCATCTATTGATAGCATGCTGACATCATCTGAAAGTATTAATGTACCTACAATCAGTGGAATCGCACCGAGTGCGAGTCTTTCAAGAGCACCATCACTGGCATCAGTCAGCAAGAACGCACCAATATTTTTAGATATGACAAAGCAGGAGGTGAGTGAATTTTCCGAGAGGATGAAGAACAGGAACACAGAGAGGAAGACAGTCAGTCGCAAGATTGTTCAGTCAATGGTTAATAAGTAAAAATGAGATGCGTGCTGTGACTGTACTTCCTCTGAATGTACTTGACAACCAAATTTCTGCCTTCATTCTAAGTTTAAGGAAAGCGGACGGATCGGAATATGAGCCCGACACCTCACAAGTTACCATTGTGCCATTGCTCTCCACCTGTCCGAGAATTGTTATCCATATGATATTGTTGCGGACTTTCAGTTCCGTTCATCGCGAGGTGTACTTGCTTCGAAACGCAAGGAACTTAAGCAGAAAGGTTTTGGCGGACGACCGCATGCAGCGGATACATTGACTGTACGGGAAAAAGAGATATTGAAAGACAAAGGATGCATCGGAAATTTAAGTCCAGTAAGACTGCAAAATAAGATGTGGCTTCAGAATACCAAAATGTTTGGATTGCGGGGCGGCCAAGAAAATCGGAGTCTGCGATGGGGTGATGTCCAGCTGAAGAAAGATGAGCACAGAGCAGAATACTTAGAATATTCTGAAAGAGACGCGACAGCAAGACGCGAATAGGAGCAACCAGCGATAGCAGGAAACTTTGACCCAAGCAGTTTGCAACACCCAATGATCCTGACAGCTGTCCAGTTATCGCATACCGAGTATTTATGGAACACAGGCCCGAAAGGATGAACACACAGGAAAGTCCGTTTTACCTGGCCATAAACTACAAGAGGCGCCCGGAATCAATTGCGTGGTACAAGGAACAGCCCCTTGTGGAAAATACTTTGAGAAAACTAATGAAAATGATGGCGGAGAAAGCAGTGTTACCGGGGAAAAAGACAAACCACAGTGCCCGTAAAGCTACATGTACAAGACTTCTACATGCCGGAGTTGCGCCTACAACCATTCAGCAGCTAAGCGGCCACAAAAACGTACAAAGTATTAACTATTACGCAGCGGCATCGAATGACATGCAACATACCATGAGTGACATTCCGTCGATTGGAAACCCATCAGTTCCATATCCATCGACACCGAGATCCACTGTGAGTGTGACTGCAATTCCTTCAGATAATCCTTTTAATGGAACAAACCCTGTTGCCACGTCAGCATCTCCTTTAGTACTTCAGGGAGTGAAGATCAACAGGATAAATTCCCAAGCGCAAATGACAGGCAAAACAACTGGAAAGTGGTTCCTTCAAGTTCGAAGTCAACACGATGACAAGATGTGAGATCCATATTCATCATCACTATGGGGAAAGCAAACCACCAAAACGCGGGAGAATTGCTGTCACCGAGAGCGATTCTGACACTGAATCGGATTAAATTTGTCATCCACATGTTTTTGTTCGAAAATTAAACTGTTAAGACTTATTACGAAAGATTTGTTTTGTTCTATTACGCGTTTGTGCGAATCACCCCCAAATTCAGCAAAAAATAGTTCCTCGACCGTGGCCAAAAATGTGTCATATAATAAACGCTTTATCGGTAGAGTGAAGTGATATGGGCTGCAATATCACGTCTCGTTTGATACGGCAGCTCGTTTGATACGGCGATCTGACATCGTCAACTCGGCGTGATACTGCAGCCCATATCACTTCACTGTACCGATAATGTGTATGTCTTAATCTAATCCACTGTCTGATTTATATATAATAGTATGGAGTCCCGGAAGTGACATCCGAATGTTTTTTTAAGTCGTGGCCACGAGAATAAAGTCGTGGCCACGAGAATATGAAGTCGTGGCCACGAGAATATGAAGTCGTGGCCACGAGAATAAATTTGTGGCCACGAGAATATGAAGTCGTGGCCACGAGAATAAAGTCGTGGCCACGGGAATAAGGTCGTGGCCACGAGGATATGAAGTCGTGGCCACGACTTCATATTCTCGTGTCCACTTCATATTCTCGTTGCCAGAACTTTATTCTCGTGGCCACGATTTCATTTTCTCGTGGCCACGACCGTATTCTCGTTGCCACGACTTTATTCTCGTGGCCACGACTTCATATTCTCGTGGCCACGACTTTATTCTCGTGGCCACGATTTAAAAAAAAACATTCGGATGTCACCTCAGGGGCTCCATAGTATACACAGTTGCTTCGCTACGATCTTTTTGTATACCTGATTCTGTATATTGATATAGGCCTACAGGCTTCATATGCTCGCTCTAAAAAAATACTTTCTACGGTTACAGCCATTTTCCAGTTTTAAATGGTTCTCACCAAAGTGAAATTAACGCTCTTTATTGCTACCGTATATGGAATAGTCTAACACGGAACACTCTTTTCGGTTACATGTCGCGCAATTGGTTGTAGGCCTATTTGGTTTGGGAACCGTCATTTGGTGTATCTTGGCGTGCTAAGTGGCTTTAGGTTGTTAACGTTTTGATTTCCAGCCGTAGATAACTTTGCATTTCAGGAACCAACGTTGGTTTATGTTTCTTGATAGAGGGGTAATGTCGCAAGAGCTATACTCGACCTTCACCCCAGAATTGGCAGTCACGTTATATTCAACTAATTAAGGGTCTATTTCCGGTGGTTTCGAGAACACCAATGTGGGTGGGACATCTTGACATACAAGTCAAATTGCACATGCGGGGTGGGTGGAGTCGATTTGAGATTGTAGATGCGCGCCGTATGAGTATACCATTGATCGAGGTCAAGGACGAGTATACCTCTTGCGACATTACCCCTCTACCATGTTTCTAAGCCAAAAAATACACCGACAAAGATTGACAAGTTTCAGTTCAATGTATTCTGTGGCCCGTTTACAAATTACAGCAATTTTATGGGAGGCCAAATTCACATTTAATAATTATTTGCTCTTAAGTGCAATCAAATGCGCTTAAGCGCAAATAATTACGCTTAAGCGCAATTAATTGGGCTTAATCGCAATTGATTGCGCTTAAGCGCAATTAATTGAGCTTAAGCGTAATTATTTGCGCTTAAGCGTAATCATTTGCGCTTAAGCGAAATCAATTGCACTTAAGCGCAATTCATGGTTATATATAACTAAACACCCCTGGTGAATAAATAGGTTTATCCATGCATAACTTAGACTTAACTCCTATTGACATATCACCTCTTGTTTTCATTTGTTTGGATGATAGGGAGCTAGCCCAACTTCTTTATAAAAATGGCAGATTCGCAACAGTATTACCTTCTGTTTTAGTCGGGGCGACTCGTGATATCATTATATTATCTTCTGTATTAGTTGGGTCTACTCGCAGTAGCATTACCTTCTATATTAGTTGGGGCGACTTTGATTTTCTTAAATGTTCCAATATACAGGCACACCATGTGGGAAGCAAGCCCAGCTTTTATGAAATTTACAGTTGGGTACCCAGCTTTATGAAATCTCGCCAATGTTACACGTGACCTTTAATTTAACATGGCCGACAACATGTATAGCTTTTCTGTGACCCAGGTTGATTTGCAGAAGCGATTAGGTGAAATTGAGTTTTTCTGTTTAGCTCGTATGGTGAGCAAAGGCAGGGAGTTGAAGAAGCGGCTGGTCCGGGTTGGCGAGAACAACCAAATTGTGTGCGTGGAACCGCTGGTCGGTTACCAGGTAGCTGTTCGTCCTCGATGGGTGGCCAAGGACACCTTGTTTTGTTCGGGGCAAATGAATTGCCAACGAGGATGTGGCGGCCACGGCCGCTGTACCGAAGGTGGGTTAAGAATCTAAATATAAATCGCTGCTTTTGCTGATAGGTGGCGCAAACAGTTGGATTATCCGTTAGCTGGGCTTCCCCGATATAATTGTTATCAATTCTGTGTTCGCAGTTCAATTTATTTGTTTCTTGTTCTTGTTTCTTATTTTGAATTTGATGTGACGATTACACTGATCGATATATACACATACATTACATATATATATGGCTGCAATAGTGAATCGGATTCTTTTATTGATATATTAATTATTATATAAATAAATCAAAATTGAATGTACACCAAATTGACCAATATGAAAAGAGTTTCAAAGACAAAGAGCAGATAATTCGATTCATTGTCACACAAGTTGGAATCACTGACTTTTGCTAAGTTTGAGGAAACCTTTTACTGTTTAGACATTATCCAGCTGATTCCAGGGGAGCTATAATTATATATTCTAAAGGATGTAAACCCTAATATGTATTTATCACTGTTTATATTAAACCAGTGTTGACTCCCTAAAATGTAGCTAAAACTTATTCCCGCTGACGCGGAAATCAGCTAGCCTCTAGGTCATCAAGCCTAGGCTAAGGCTAGCTGTATTCAGGGGTATCCAGAAGATTGGGACATTGGACGATTGGGACCTTAAGTTGGACGATTGGGATCTCGGACGATTGGGACCTTGGACATTTGGGACCTTGGACGATTGGGACCTTGAGTCAGGGTGATTGGGACCTTATTCAAGTTAATATACATTATTCAAGTGTATATACTTTATATTCATAATATATACCATTTCCTATTAAATAATTATTACATTGGGTTAATGTTAGTAAGTATTGTACAGACGCACAGTGCGTACAGTTTTTCAATGTTTACTTAACGGCAGCCTACTTAATAAATGGATCATGTTTATGTATTTTACAGGGTACCAACCAACCAGACTCAAGGTCCCAATCGGCCAAGGTCCCGATGTCCCAATCATGAATCTTCCGACGTCCCAATCGTCCGAGGTCCCAATTGTCCAAGGTCCCAATCGTCCGACAATATATTCAGCTATCCTAGAATTTCATAATATATAGCTTAATTAAGCTAGGATAGCTATCATAGCTAGCTGATTTCAGGCTCAGCTATTGTAACTGAATTTGTTTTATATTGCTCAGACCTGATCAGTGTCAACAACTTTTTCTAAGCAGTGACATTTTACAATCATCTGAGGTGATCTGACAGTAATTTTGACAGGTCTGGTATTGAAGTCGATCTACATATAGTGCTTTCAGAGATTCATGATGACGTTTTATCATCTTAATTGTTATGACATAGCATACCTTACTCGTATTTAAATTTGCGCAGTAGGCCTTCTATTTTTCGCTCAGTTTAAAATTTTGTGCACTTTAAATTTGCCACCTATTCAAAATTGACAGATCTATTTTCATAAAATAACGTCTTGTATCTCATGAAAAGTTTCAGTTCTTAGTTATTTTTGAAGACGCTTGTGTATTTGAAACATGCTCACGGCAGATTTACAACCTGTAGACCATAATTGTATCATAATTTTGTTGTGTTGATGGGTGTTTATATAAGTTCCACATAATTATTATATTGAAACAGTTATGAACTAGACATCAATAAAATACACTTGAAAACAGAAAACCACAACCGCGAAGGCAACATAAAAATCAACACTTAGCTACTGTGTGATGACATAACTCAGTCTGCATGGTCACGATGTCCAGGGTGCTGGATATGAGGATGTACATTCATGCACATGTAATTCTATATGTAATTTATACATCGCTTGCCATTTACAATGGTTTTGAATGTTTTATATTGGTTGATCTAATGTAAATATAGATCTACTTGTATATACTAGGTGTCATTGTCTATTCAGTGTGCAACCGTTCGTAATGTGTGTAACTCATCAGCATAACCATCGTTCTTGTTTTCCCTGTAGTTTATAATCAGGAGTCGAACTATTTTTCGCTTAGTTTTAAATTTGAGCACACATGAGTGCACGAAAAATAGTGCTGCTATTTTTAAATACAAGTAAGGTAAACAGTTTACTTGTACATAATTCTTTTCTCTGAGCTCTGTGAAAAAAGCATTGAGTGGTATCAAATATGTTGAATTTTGACTTCATCTGAAATTCTAAATTCAGCATATGAATAGTCTATTCGCTTACTAAACTTCATATTCTTTCCACGACATTACTAATGTTACAATACCGTGACTAGTACCCAGAGGACAAGCACCTGATGTTTCACACCGGGACCTGTGATATAAGTCAACTAAACTGACGAAAGAAGCTAACACAATATTTTCTCATGGGCTCAATCTTCTTCAAACTTTTGATTTGCTATCATTAAGATAACCTAAAAAAAAATAAATTGTGAGGTGACCATGCCGGTCACTTTGAGCCCATTACTAGTAATCTCTCAACGTTATTTTTCTGTACTATATTTTCAAATTATTTTATTAATTAGCTATAGGTTATCGGCCGCAATAAGTAGAACGCTGCCCACATAATAAGTTTTGATACTTAGTGGTCACCTGACCAGGGGAATGTCATGGGAGAGGTTCGTATGACCTCATATGACTAAAATGGGGACTAATAAACAAGCCTGCTAATACCGTGTCTGTCACTTGCTGAATGAGGTCCCCAAAGGGTGAATTTGGTGATGCTAGCCTGCATACAAAATTCACCCTCTGGGGACCTCATTCTGCTTATACCTCATCTTCTGTGATGTATCTATGGTATCAAATTACCATCATTTCTAGTTACGTTTTCACATCTGGGAAGTTTCTATATCCCCTAATTTGCAAAAGATAAAATCCATAATCGAGGTGCCCAATGGGTGAACATCACCAATTTCGACTGGGGGAACTTCAATTTAATCCTAGGTCTGCCATAGCAGTTGAGGACCTAAGCAGAATGAGGTCCCCAGAGGGTGGATTTAATGATGCTATCCCGCTATGCAGGGTAGCGTGACTAAATTTACCCTCTAGGGACCTCATTCTGCAAATGACAGACACGCTATTTGCAGCCTTATAATAAATTAAATGACCAATAAAGAGCGTTTATCAGTTCAGAAGATACTTATGAATGTCACAGGATAGGTGTTGTTGACCTCAAATTGATTTAAAGAGTCACTAATAATTAACAATAAAGAGCGTTTATTGTCAACTAAAAGATAGATGAAACTTTATCCTTTAACTTCTTGCTGTTTACCACTTCAAAAAGATCTGGACAAACTGCAGAACTGGGAGCGAGAATGGCAAATGAAGTTCAATGAAGACAAGTGCGAGGCTATAACCATCACCAACAAGAAGAAGAACATTATCAAAAGTCACTACTACATCCATGACAAACAGCTCAACTCTGTTACAACGGCAAAACACTTGGGGATCACCTTCCAAAATAAAATGAGTTGGAACACCCATATCAACCAAATGTGTGCAAAGGCGAACTCAACCACGGCCTTCATAAGAATAAACTTATCAGGATGCACACCGGCTATCAGAGAGCGTTGCTATACGGCGATGGTTCGACCCATAGCCGAGTACGCATCGAACGTCTGGAGTCCACACACCGATGGAAACACCAAAAAGATAGAGAGGGTACAGGAAAGGGCAGCACGCATGGTGAATAACAACTACCACAGACGCAGTGGCGCACCAGCCATGGTACAATCTCTGGAATGGACACCACTGAAGAAAAGAAGGGATATTACTAAATGTACCACCTTCTACAAATGTATCAACGAGCTAGTATCGATTGACCACAAACACTTCTCGAGAAGTACAAATCGTCATCACGTGGACATAACCAGAAATACCGACAACATCATACAAGGGTTGATGTCTACAAGTACTCCTTCTTTCCATCAGCGATAAGACTATGGAACTCCATGCCAAAAGAAGTAGTCAACTGCAACTCTCTAGAAGACCTGAATAGGGAGCTGCATAGCTGTGCCTGAGGACAACAATGCATCTACATTTTACTGCAAGACGTTTTAACCTGTAAATACAACATTGCTCTTAATCATAAATCTATTTTAACAACTTCCTCATCCGCCGGCAGAAATACACCTCTGCCAGGACCTGCACTGTAATACGAAGAAGAAGATGGAACATATAACATTTATAGAATTAAAAATTTAAATGACGAGGTCTAATTAGGGTTTATTATCTGCCAAAAATAATTTCATTTGGCAAAGAAAAAACTCATTTGGCAAAATATTTGACAAGTATGTTTTTAGTCATGCAACACCATCTAACTTGCTTTACTTACTCAATTTGCCTGAATATGTGACAATATAAAAAATACTAGATTATCATCCCCTCAAGCCCTTCCTGCATGTATTTTGTGCCCCACCTCAAATAAATTTATTAGGAAAAGGTTACAATTATTATGAAGATAAAAATGGAAAAGCTGCTTCATTTGGCCAAATTATATCCTAAATTAAGTTTGTCAAATCATTTTGAAATTTATCAAAAAGAAATTTCATTTGGCTAACAATTTGGCAAGGGAAAATTATGGTCCAGCACCAACCCTGATTTGCACATGGAAATTACACCCCCTGTGAATTCCTGATCAAATCAGTTGATATATAATGTGACAACTATTATTTGAGACATGAAAGTGTTATTTTAAATTGCCTGAGATTATTTGCTGGAAGATTTTTCAAGTCTATGTCCCTCTTAACCCTTAGCTACCCTCTGTTGTGATGCCGGCTGGTCTGCATAACATAACGTACAAGGTAGACTGTATTGTATCATGCAGTTAGAAAATTTTAATATTTTCAATTGACTGCATACCGTGTGGGTTGTTAGCCAGGCTCTGCAAATACCATGCAACCTGTGGGGGTCCAGCCGGGATTATAATACTAATAATATTACATTCACTTAATTATACCCCCACTTTCGAAGAAAATGGGGGGTATACTGGATTGACTGCGTCTGTCCGTCCGTCACGCTTTCTCCCTCTGTGCGTCCGTCCGTCCGACCTCATAACTCGAACAACTATGATATGAACCGATTTCAATAAATTTGTGTATGCAATCTCTTTAGGACTGCCTCTCCGCATGAAGCTAATTGCGGTTCGGTCCAACTTTTTTTAAAAGTTACGCCTCATTTTCGACTTATTTTGACTTGGGGAAATTATGTCCGACTTAAAAACTTTAACAAATATGAACCGATTTCAATAATGTTTGGTATACATGGTTCTCACAATACCCTCTCTACATGATGCGGCTAGGGATTGGCTCAGACTGTTTTTCGTAATATTTCACTTCATTTTTGACTTAGAAAATTCTGTCCGACTTAATAACTTTAAAACAAATTGAACCAATTTGAATAATTTTTTCTGTACAAGCTTCTTGTGACACCATATCGATATTATTAGTCCGATTTTTTCTTTAAAGTTAAAAATCTTTTTTGTTGGGTTTACGGCTAATGCGGGTTGAATTTGCCACTGTGGGGCTATGTTAGAACGCGAGTGCACACCTCTTGTTTTCTATAGTTTTTTGCCATCAGTTTAAAAAAAAGCTAATGTATTTGAATATGATAAATAAATTAAGGTGGAAGTGAACATTGACAGCGTGCTTCCAGTGTCCCTGCTTGCAGTTAAATAGTTAAGGGACATGTTAATTATAGCCACATATTCAAAGGTCAAAATGTGTTGGAAGTTTTGTGAATTGTGTCAAGTGTTATTAGCAATGCTGATAACACAACTATCAAATAAAAATAATCCACACAATTGTTATCATTTATTTAATATCTTAAATGCAGAGAATGATTGATGTACATGTATAGGATTCTCAATATACAGTTGATTCAATATTCATTGGTACCATCAACAATTAATCATATTCTAAATTATAAATAAAAGTTTTCAAATATGTTTCTTTGTTATAGGGAATTTATCAAGTCTGACAAGTTCATTAAATTTGATTTTGAGCTGATGGTTACCAAGGCTCAAATATAATTTATTGCATGAGGTTACTCAAATAATAGAAAAATTGTAATAACATGTACATGTTACAACATGTACCTCAGGTAAAACTGTACTAATTCACAATTTCAGATTGTGATAAGAGAAATATCAAGCGAGGAAAGTTCGGCCACTTCTGCCTTTTCAAGGTCGAGATGAAAATGTTTAGCAGTGCCATTGGCACCTGGTAGGTTACTATGTCGGGCCAGCATACAACGAATTATGTGTGGGACGTGCCGCCAAGGAATATCCTTGAAGATATTTCTGTGAGTATATACGTCTACAGAGAACCACACTTGATGATTAGTTAAGAATTACTAACAAGACCTGGGTGTTACAAGGATAACACGAGAGGCAAACAACTGGAGTGGTATTTCTGTACAACCTTCTTAAGTACAGCAATATCTAGCTAACCTCAATATCATTTGTTTCATCATATTTAGAATCCCTGTCTGTGGAAGAGAATTATTTACATTTATGTATTGCACTAACTACGGTAGTAGCATGTGTCGAAACAATCAGCTTACACATTACAAATTGAAAACTGGGATAATAAACACATATGGTGATAGATGCTTAATAAATACTGAACTTCAATATAAAACTAACAGTAAAAAGTCCTTATTAAATCATTTAATAACATATGTTTAAAGGGGGAGTATACATCAAAATCCAGCCATTTATAGGACTATCTCCTATTATACTCAATTGTTGCACATATTATGTTGAGTATAATAGGATATGGCCCCACAAATGGCTGGATTTAGTGTACAGTCCCCCTTTAAGAATATATGAACTGAATTGTATCGCACTATGCTGGTAGTACTGGTATATACCGGTACTAGTGTAAGAAATAACACAATATACATGTAAATTGACATAAACTAGCAGTCCAGCATATTTTCCAGATTTCAGAGCATGATGTGGGACTGTCATCTGGATAATATTTGCTTGAAATGTTTTAGGTCCAAGAACAGGTCTGTCAAGAGATGAGGAATCAAGATGGGAAAGATGGCCGTGTGTCTCATAAGAGGCTTTTGACTTTATTCAAGCCTGAGGAGCGGCCCACGTTGAATCAGATGCCCTTCTTCGTTGAACAGCACCGAAGCAAGAAGGTAGATGCACGTTCCTTTTACACATAGTCAGAACCATACACTTTAGCCGTTCTCTTTCTACCATAT
The DNA here is from genome assembly GCA_032622095.1 of Siphonodentalium dalli. Classification (NCBI taxonomy): domain Eukaryota; kingdom Metazoa; phylum Mollusca; class Scaphopoda; order Gadilida; family Siphonodentaliidae; genus Siphonodentalium; species Siphonodentalium dalli. The sequence continues at coordinate 155,224,476 of CP136066.1, read as the reverse complement.
TTATATTCGCCATCTGTGGAAATGAAATATATAGAAGTTATAGAAACACACTTATTATACACACATTCTCGAAGATAATTAAGGCTATACTACAATGTGTCAAGTCATTTAGTGAAATCTGTTAAATTACCACATCCCTTCAAACTGATAATGAATTAATATGGTGAGGTGTAATAAATATTTGTAGTTGCACCAAGTTCACTTATTGACTGGCTAAATTGAGTGATACTATAGTCTTAGTAGGACTAGTAATTTTGAGTTTAAGTCAAATCAGATATTCCTAACTAATGTTATACATGTTGAACATTGAAAGTGATTGTTAACTGATAAAAATGAATTTACTATTAAAACAGACATGTATATGTATATACTAGTAGACAGAACACACCGCACATCTTAATCGAGACTCTTTTATTGAATGAGTTGCGGGTGGCGCAAGGATATATCTTTTTGCCATCCGGAACGAGTTCAATAAAAGATTTGAGATATGATGCAAGTTGTGTTTTGTCTTGATTCTACACTGTTCAGTCAGATAAGTTCAATACATGTGCCTCCCGTATATTGGTGTGGAATAAAAGGATATATGCCACTGTGTTTCAATGATAGAGTTCAAATATATCTATCAGATAACAGAGATAATTGAGATTCCAGATAGAACAGATCTCCAAGATGTTCCTATTCCATTACTCATGGTTAATCCATGCCCAGATGTACAAGGTAATTCTAAGTTATGTCATGTTATCCTGTGTTCTCAATCTGTAGACACTCAAATGGTTTTTCATAACATTCAATACCATGTAGTCAGATATAGGTTTTGACCATTTAGATTTAATTATGACATGCACACACTACCCTTTGTGTCTGCTCCAAAACACATTCAAAGAGATTTCATGGAATGCAACATTACAAATAATTGGAAGTTACAGTATAAATTTTGCTCACGAGCTGCTTCATTAATGGGGGCTAGTTCTGAGTGACAATTCTTGTTTTTACTTTTTAGCTCACCTGAGACGAAGTCATCACTCCTCGTCCGTTGTCCGTCCGTCCGTCCATCCATCCGACAACAATTCTTTGAACATCTTCTCTGATTCCATTGGACGGAATGGGTTCATATTTGGTGTGGATGTTCCCTATGTGAATCTCATTCAGATTTGTTCAAAGGAGGACACTGGGTCAAATAGTTGCGAAGCCAGGGCCATAACTCTGTAATTCTTACAACGACTTCTTCTCAAATTTTATTGGGCCGAATGGGTTCATATTTGGTACAAAGTGTCCTTGGGGGACTGTTATTCAGATTTGTTCAAATGAGGTCACTGGGTCGAATGTGGGCGGAGCCAGTGACATAACTAAAAAAATTTTTTTTGTTAAATTCGGATTTTTAGAATTTTCACCTTACTCAATTTAACAAACAGAAAATTTATTTTTTAATCATTTCATAAATTTTGAAAAAAGTGACACCATTATAACAGCTGCAGAGTTATGAAACTTTAATATTCTGAAATTACAGAAATATTCCTTTACCCATCCCTCTCCCACATAGCCCATATCCACCCCACCCCACCCCACCCACCCCACCCAGGGTTCGCGCTGCCACTTGCCAAATTTGCCAATGGCAAAAATAATTCACATTTGGCAAAAATTATTTTCATTTGGCAAGTCACTTATTAATTCCTGAAGAAAGTTGAAAAATATTGGTCAATCAATACCATTCATTTCAGGAAACTCTTACAACATATTTATATTGGTGGAGTTTTATAAAGTTTAGGAAAAGTTAACACCTCTATTACGATGCAGTTAATCTCAGCCTTAGTACTGGTGATTGGAGGGATTACTACTGTTTAATGTGGTGGTGGTGTCACATACTGACTCTTGTAGTCTTCAGAGTCCCAGTCTTTACAGTCTTGTGAGCGACCCACAGTCATTGACTGTCTTGTTGTGCTCATAATATAAAACTATCAAAATAAAACATACAATGCAGTTTGTTGATTAATATTTCAGAATAAAGCCTAGAAAGATATCTGTAGTATTGAATTTACTTCCAAATGCTTGAAGGAGTGACCCATCCATCTTGACCCTTAAAGGTACATAATCCGACTTAATTGTCCCGGTATTAACATTTCTTCAAAGACGCTTTAGTTATGAGAATCAATTAATTACCAAAAAATGATGCTAACAACTATAGTATAAAATTTCCCAAAACCTATTATATATCAACATTTTGTTCTGATAACACTAGATTTTGATGGGTGGGGTTTCTCAACCCAAATCAAATATTTTTTCCTGTGCAGCCAAAGAAATAGTAATTTAGTAGCATTAATTCGGATTATGTATATGTAAACCCAAAATTGGAGCCTGTGCGGGGAAAACCTAAGTCAGCTGTACCTGAGTCATGCAGGAGGGTCCAGATATGTCCCAACATCCATATTTTATTCCCATAATACAAGGTTATAGGCACATAAACTTATTCTAAGACGGGCCCTTAAAATGTTGAACCCCAAAATGGAGCCTGTGCGGGGAAAACCTAAGTCAACTGTACCTGAGTCATGTCCAGATGCAGGAGGGTCCACATAAACAGTCTCTAAGACGGGCCCTTAAAATGTTTAACCCCAAATTGGAGTATGTGCAGGGGGGGGGGGGGGGGCTAAATCAGCTATACCCGAGTCATGTCAACATTTTATTAATTTACCTGGAATGCAGGCCCCAAAGTCTCCACACTTCATTCTGCAATTTCCACCTCCAGGACAATAAAGCGTTTGTTTAACAACAATCACATTGTTGCCCAAACCAGACGCCACCATTCTTGCTTTATCCTTGCCTTCGTCTGTAAGTTGAAAGTTGTCACAATAATTTCCACGCTTATTCAGTATTTTAACACCTCTCTTTGTCGAGTAAAAGCTGAAACTACTGTTACTATTAACCGAGACAAGCAATTTCTTCAATTCCCTTTTGTGTTGGCTCAAGTCAACATCCTTTAGAAGGGGTGATTATACAACAAGTCCTCAAAACTGTTGTCGCCCACCATGCACTTTAGAATTTCTGGCTCATCCTCATCCGAACAGTAATCCGCAATAAGATCCATCATATCTATAAAAGCTAAGGAAATTCCATATACCCAAGTTTCCTTGACATTTAAGATATTATAACTTGGAAATCTTTCGCATTCCACACAAAATGTCAGACCAACTTGCATCCACACTCTATGGAATGCAGGCAAATCAACATCCATTTCTTAAATAGTATATTAAACACATTCCCCAAAGCTTGGCCCATTTCCAATACCAATATATTTGTATAGTCATATTACATGGGGAAGATAATGTCAATTATAGTAAAATTTCCTCTTTATTAAACCTCATAACCATCTTCTGAAGTTTAGGTAAAAGGGAAATTCACCATGTCTGGCATTATTTGCCCCATCTTGGATTTCAGTTTACACCAAGTAAATACATTAATAGCATGGGTTTCATACCATACAGTTTTATGGGGTTGTCTGTTTATCATTAAATTTGATGTGGATGATGTTTTAGGGGTGAATCGGCCAAAAAATGGCTGTCGTTTGCCATTTGATATTTCAAAATTCAGATGAGAATGAGGCGCCTTTTTGTGAATCGGCTAAAAAACATGGTTGCTGTTGGCCTCATATTTCAGTATTACACTATGTAAATCAATTACAGATCATAGGAAGCCTCACATATATAACAGAATTTACTGGCTTACAAGGCTATCAATGCTTACAAGGTAAAATAGTTTAGCCAATGTATTCTCTTATATATGCGAGGCTCGCTATGGGATACACGCATATATTAGAGAATGCATTGGCATAGAGTTTACACAATATTTCAAGAAGCTCAAGTCATAAATATTCGAGACTCCTTATCAAAAATGCTACACCAGCACAGCTCCCGTCAAGAAAAGATTAATATGTTAAAAATGTAGGTGTTTTGGGATGAATCGGCCCACAAACATGGCTCTCATACTCCATCTTGGATTTCAGTAAATTACACAACGTAAAATACATTGTACTATCATTATGAATTGGGTCATGTCATCTGTTCTGCGGTAAACACTGGTGACCATCTTCATAGTCATAGTACAGCAGCAATGCTCAGGTTACTACGAATCAGGTGGCTGGTTCGATTTGACATGGACAGTCTGTTACGCAAAATGTTGTAACAACTGTTTAAGTTTCTGCTTCAAAGAAGTAAAAGTACATTTCAATTATAAACAGATTTTCTTCTTGAAGTTAATATAGAATTGTTTAGTAAATGAAAATTAATTTCTAGATGTAGTTTATGTGACTCTTATGTCTTATGTCTATTTGCTCAGACCTAATGTCTCAATTGCATAGACTGGTCCCTGGTCAACAATTGCAAAAATCTGAAAACGTGGTAACCTGACCGGGACCCCTCGAGCCATAGTACAGGTGAATAGGTCAGTGTCAAATGGTTTTGTGCAAAATGACACCCAGAATCTTACAAAATGTGCAAAAAGTCACCAGCATCTCCAAATCTCATTAAAAAAAAATATTTTAAATTAGTGGCATGTTAAATATTATAATTATTTGTTTTAGTTAAATTTTGAAGGAATTTGGAAGGGTATTCCACCCATGTTGAGTTTAACTTGCACATACAAATGATACTCCGAGATTCTTTGTGTCTTTTAACCCTTTCAAGACTGGAGTTTCCTGAAAATTTGGAAACCCTGTGCCAATGCATTCTCTTATATATGCGAGTCTCCCATAGGCAGTCTCACATATATAAGAAAATACTTTGGCCAAACAATATTTAAATTGACCTTGTAAGCCAGTGCATTCTCTTATATATGCGAGGCTCCCTATGCAATACTTGCATATATAAGAAAATGCACTGGCACAGGATCATTAAAGAGTTAACTCTTTTGGTACATTTTGAGAGAGATCCGGGGTGTTTTTGTTTTTTGCATGCGACAATGACCAATTCAGCCATAGTACAGTGTCATTGACACTTTCATAGAAAGCAACTATTTATGATTCAGCTTGGCTGTAAAGCTTAAAAGGACAGAGTAAAAAATAACTAAATGTATGATGTGTAAAATAGATTTATAGTCTGGACTTCAGCTGCGGATTGGAACACAATATCATATCACCAATACCATTTAATACAGTCTAGTTATTTAATTAGGGTAGATTGATCAAATCAATAGTGGACGAAACTAAGTTGACGTGGACCATTCCATTGCCACTCATTGTGCAGAGCGAATTCAATGTGTATACATGCTTGTCCAGTACACGTGATCTGCATGTTGTTCCAATCATTCAACACTGACCATACATAGGCCTATATACATGGTTCAGACTAGCGGTACTATATAGTCTGTAACAGTTTTGTTTAAAACAATGCTGGAAAAGGCCTAGTTATAATAATAGGCCTAGTTGAAAGTTGAAAGAGTCACATTTTCAACCACATTTGACTGCAATTTCAACAAGACTTGGTTCACAGTCATGGTTAACTCTGTTGAGTGTTAATATGAATAACTTTGATCATCGGAGAACACGAAAGTCTCATTTCAGAATGAGCGCTGATGTCACAGATATGGTGGCAGGTGGATGACATTCCTGATGTCTCATGCCCTATTTTCGTGTAAACTGCAAAGTCTGGCTGCTTCGTCGTTTCAAACCATCGGCATCGAAGCGACAACAGTCTTGCTTGCTATCGTGATGATTCGGATGAGATTCTGTGACAGTATAGTTGTTATTACCATAGACAACGTGGTATGCGACAGCCAAGTCAAGTCCGTCTCTTGTCCTGAAATGCGAGTGGCAATTTCACATTTTACCAATTTGTAAACAACGTGCTGAAAATAGCCGCTGCGTCACCGGTGATGAAAGGGGATTCCGCGATCAACGAACACATTCATTGCCAGCTCACATTTAGTTCAGTCATGAAATGAAGCAGCAATCTGCGAAAGCGGTCATGTTGACCTAACTCACATTGTGCTTTCTACATACTTATCAGTAGCCAATGATCGGAATGGTGTGGGTCGATAATTATGACCTAAAGGCCAATTCAAGGACATTTGTTGTTGCTATTAATCTTATAATGTTATAATTCGTATACATTCGAGTTTTATAGTTCATATTGCCATTATTGGCATTGTTTCCATTTTAAGGATACAGTAGTCAGCACAGCAGTCGATCTGCAGGATCTACAATTCTTTTCCGGTGTTAATTTATTTCAAGCATCGTAAACTTAACAGGTTCATTTGTAAAACAACAAACCGCAAATGCGCAATCAAATAATTAATAAATCACGTTCTGTGTGAGATTTCATAAAGCTGGGTACCCAACTGTAAATTTTATAAAAGCTGGGTACCCAACTGTAAATTAAAAAAAGCTGGGTACGCAACTGAACGAAAGGGGGTGACAGTGACCAGTTTAGCCTCAGTGACACCACATTCGCGCTATATGACCATAGAAATACTATAGATCTGTGCATGAGATCCTGGACTTAATAAAAAACACTAGAGCTCGAGGAAAGACACAAAAGCTCCAGGAATGAGACACCAATTATTGGGCAGGGATGCTGATACATGTAATATGAAAATAGGGGTTTTCCCTGATTTAAGTCAACAAGTAAACCATATGTGGCAAGCAAGCCCTCGTGAAGTGACACGACATGCATGCTATATGACCAGAGTGGGCCAAATCTGTGCAAAAAATACTTAAAAAATACTAGAGTTCCGGGAAGGAGACATCAATTCTTTTGATATAGGGATGCTGATAATATGTATAGGGATTATCATTGTTGTACATATTCTCACAGTTGACTGTTGAGTACTCAGGCTAATTAAAACAGGTTATAATTAGCCCAATGCTCGTCTTGAATTGCTAGGTGATATAAAAGCGCAATTAATTACGATTAAACCTAAATGTCCTATTGGTGCTTAAGCACAATATATGGTATTTGCGCTTAACCCTTTTACTGCTATATAAATTTCCAGACATGTGCCTCACTGCTGAATATATTTCCATAATACACATATATATGTATATGACTTTGTACGTGTGCTATTTACCACAATTATGTATCTATTAATACAAAATAACCTTGAAAAACTTTGTTGCCATGGGGGTCTGCAATCACTAGTCCAGGAGCTACGTGTTCCAGGTTGTCACGCCTGGATTTTTAGCTAATTACAGGTGAGAAAAGGTGTAAATTAGTCGTTTCGGCGGTACATATTTCGCGATGGAATGTGTTTGTATAGACAATTCCCCATTATTATCACCTATATATATAGTCTGGTAACGTGTGTGCGATTGTTCCAGTTACAGGAATTACAGGTGCGATTATACATGTAGGTTTCCAGACATGCAGATCGTCGCTGAATGTTTCCATAATAATACCTACATTACAGTATATTTACTGTTATGGATTTTTGTATGTACTATTTACCATCATTATGTAGATGTATATATACTATTAAAACATAATATTGATCACTTTGTTCCCATGGGGGTATACAGTCCCGATGGGTGGGTATGTGATTCGGGTTGACACACCTTGATGTCAGGCTGATTACAGGTGTGAAAACATGTCAAACATTGGTATCAGCGATACATTTACCATATATTCCATGTGTTTTGTAATTGTATCGATATTCGCAATTATTGTATCTATATTCTGGTAATGGGTAATATATACTTTGTAATTATATTGAGCCAAGACAAAGTCGAACTGTTTCTCACCTATAATTTGCCGTACGTGTTCACAACTGTGCTATAGTCACACATGTTACAATATAAACTGAATGGAGAGAAAACGACTGATATAGATAACACAATTTAATCAAGGTGTAAATAATTCATTAGATTTAGGAACAATCACTATAATTTCCATAGCATAATTCACGCATGTAAGTCATTCATCTATAGTCATGCAGGTAAGTTATTTACATGTAATTATTTATTTGTCGTGCAGGTAAGTTGTTCAGCCAGCATACAGGTAAGTTAATTAGATTTGAATTGTTTCAGGGTGTGATATCTCACAAAGCAATTGCTGTGTAACCCGACGTCACAGTCCGTGCATTCCATACGTGTTCGTTTGCGTACCCCCTTTTTTAAGTCTGTGCATACAACGCGATTCCGTTCTTTGCAATTGCCGATCTTAGAAGGGAAGTGTCGCGCTTTCAAGCGTTCGGCTGGTGTATCCTTTGAGGGGCGTCCGCGTTTCGTTCGGTCTCCATCATAATAACCCTCGGTCAGGCCTTCAACAAGCTTCACCTGAAACTCATAACTGGAGATCTTGTTCTCGTCGCTTGTATGTTCTCGATACATTATGTAACTGTTGACAGTCATACGACCAAGACAATGGAGGGCTGCCCTTTTCCATGCCTTCAAGGTACGTCGCTCGTCCAAATACGTATATAATTTCTGGTCCGCTGAGTCGACACCCCCATCCCTTTGTTGTAAATATCAACGATCTGTGGGGCAGTTTCCGTTTTGCCTGACTTTCGCGTAACGGTCACAGCTCGAGCACGTGCTACACTGGACAATAGGAGGACGACCTTCCTGTCGTTATACCTTGCAGCCAATATTCCACCCTTTCTCAGATACACCACCGCTTTTTTCCATTTGTCGCTTCCCCCGAATGCTCGCTGGTAGTCCTTTTCGGTGGATTCGGACGGTCCCTGTCGTGTGCGTTTGTCTATTGAACAAGTCTGTGCACAGTTTTGGACTCGTGTAATAATTGTCCAAATGAAGATGATGTCCCTTGTCCAAATGTGGGAACATTAGTTTCATTGGCACATGATATGTTAGGTTTTCCGCAGTAGATGTCTGTGTGGATAATAAAGCCAGTTTTCGAATCCGCGAGATTCCATTCTTTGATGCCCCACCTAGCATGGTGTTTGTTGGGCATATATTGACGAAGATAAGTCATCCCCTTGAAAGCTATAATGCTCTCATCTATTGATAAGTCACGATTTGGAATAAAGTGATTATCCGAGCCTGCATTAAGTTGGTCAACAAAAGGTTGAAATTTATATGTGAGGTACTCTTTTGATTCTTTATCGGGGGCGTTGTTGTCAGTGAGATGAAAAAAAGACAGCAGCAGCTCGAAGCGATCCCGTGGCATTGTATCCCTGAAAAATGGGGAGTCCTGGCTGCGTTTTGTTGACCAATAAGACCCAATTGTTGGTTTTCTGGTGAGGCCCATATTTAGTATTAGACCCAAAAACGCACGGATTTCATCGTCGTCTGTATTCCCGTATTGTCTCTCCCCGTCAACGTTCTCGAATGCCCACTTTTTGTAGCGTGAATTAGCTTTGAATGTATCATAATTTGCGTCCGTAAACTGCCTGGCGTATCTGTTTGTTTCGATGGTTATTTTTTCAATGAACTGATTAGTGAGATAGAGTTCAAGATATTCTAACGGCGGTGCGTCTTGTGGTGGCATATTTCGTACTCCTGACAGCACTTTAAATGGAAAGGGGTCAGGGGCATCTGTTTCGTCGCCAAATACCGATACCCATACGTCGGAAGTTGTCTGTCTGCGAAAACCCTCAGAACGGGACCCCTCCTCACCGTCACTTTGATTCGATGAACGGGAACGTGACGCCTCCTCACCTTCATTTTGGTCCGAACTGTACTCATAATACTCAGTTGCATCAGAATCTTGGGACTCGGATTCATATTCTTGTGTCCAATCTGAACTATTTCCCTCAGAATCGGTCCCACTAGGGCCACTATCCGAATCCGATGAAAACATAAAACTCAAATTTTCCGCCATATTTACTTGTTTACAAAACCGATTTCATCATCTTTAAAAAAATAGATAGATGGCCATATGACGTCATCATCTATAAATAGTACAGGATAACCCAGCTATGACGTATAACAATAGTAATTCCCATACCTTACCGTCATTACGTGAGATGGGGATGTTAATTGGCCGAGTAGCGGATCGGTGGATGAGTTTGTTACATAGTGATACCTGAAAGCCGATAAATCGGCTTGCCGCAGTCTAACGGGAAACCGATATATCGGCTTGCCGCGCTCAAATGGTTAAGCGCAATGGGCTTAAGTGTAATTCATTATTAAATGTGAATTTGGCCTCCCATACAATTTTGATATTTTTGTTCATTATTGACAACTGTTATGGGTAAGCTTCATGTGCCACCCCCCCCCCCCCCCAAATTTCCAGTGCCCCCCAACAAAATTCCAAAAATAGTCTTTCATATCTAATTATCATAGCCATCGACTGACCAATATAAATGTAGATTTAAACGCCATCATCTGCTATTTATACAAGCGCGAATATACAATATTCAATATAGTAAATTTGTGTTTGACGTCGGCAGGTATGTCGGAACTTGATCTACGTTCCAGTGTGCACGGCGAGACCGGAATTTGGTTTATTACGTCGACCGGAATTTTGTTTACGTCGTATCCGTTGCCTTTTCCGTAAATTACAAATACTGTTATTTTTAGAAGGTCAAGGGTAAACAAGTATTTAGCACGGTTTGTTTGAAATTGAATAGTAAAGTCATGAGCACAAAACCTTCTCCGAAGAAGAAGCCGCGGCCTGCTGGGCAACCAACCATAAACAATTTTCTTTCAAAGGTCACGAACCACAATTCCGACACATCAACTGAGCGCGATGCCAATAACGTTGTAGCCAGTATCAATGGGTCGATTACCAACGATGATATTATTGATAATATTGATATTGAGAGAAGTAAGAACCCCGAAGCCGATAGGCCTACTCCAACTACTAACATTGATATCGATATCCATGATATTTCTACTTCGCCAACCGAACCCCCACGCCAACCAGTACTGGGTTCATTTCCAACATCGCGGTTAACAGACAAATACAGATGTTTCACAAAATCATGATACACCAAGTATTCGTGGATTGAGTACAGCATCAGCAAAGATGCTGTCTTTTGTCAACCGTGTCGCTTCTTTGCCCCACAAGAGAAAGAGAAGGCATTTGTAGACGTTGGTTTTCGAAATTGGAAAAAGATTGGCGATAAATTAGAAAAACACAACTCATCCAATGCACATAAGGACGCAGCTGTGGTCCTCAGAGAGATGCGGTCCAGTATTCACTCCGGTCGCGGCACGATTGTCAATCAGATAGATCCTGTTGGCTCCCATTCGATGTTCGTCGAGAGAAACAGAGAGGTCCTAAAATGCATACTGGACTTAGTAATATTCTGTGCCCAACAGGATATACCTTTAAGAGGCCACCGCGAGAGCGCTGATAGTGCCAATCAGGGGAATTTTCTTGAGCTACTGCAACTAATCTTCAAATTCTCACCTGAACTAAAGCAGAAATATGATAGCCTTCCAAACAATGCCAAAATGACAAGTCCTGACATTCAAAACGATCTGCTAGACTGTGCAGCCAATGTGCTTCTAAACAGAATTAAGAAGGAGGTGTTAGAAGCCGAATATTATGCTATCATGGCAGATGAGTGCAAAGACGCATCGAAGAGGGAGATCCTTGGAATATCTATGGTATTCCTCGTTCATACTAGTATGTCCGCCTCAACAAATATGGTAAGAAGTCACTTCGACAAGTGAATTCATACCATAGTTGTTGCGAGGGACTCGCCCGTAAACCGAGCACCATGAGAGGGTAGACTCGTAAAACGATTAGCCGGCTTCATCCATGAATAAATCCGATGACTCCGGGGGGGGGGGGGTGATGTATGTAAGAAATTCTTTGATAGTATCCTTATTGTAGTGGTAACACGCCTGGAGTTTGGATTGAAACTACCGTGGATTATATGATCTAGCAGAATTAGATACCCTGAATTCGTTATTGGGGTGTCATATGGATGTTGAAAAGTTCTTTTGATTCCTCTGATAGAAAAGACACCAGCAATGCATAAAGAGGCGCCAAATTCGCTCTCAGAGCACTTAACATTAAAAAAAAATCCACTCTCCGGAGGGGGACACCCCCTCCCGGACCCTCCCCCATCTCAGGCCTGCGGGATATGCCTTCGGCATATCGTGCTTGGACCCCCCCCCCATATAATGATTAGGCCCCCCCCCCTATTTGGGGATCCTAGCTACGCGCCTGGTAGGTGTCTCAACCAAGCACACGGGTGCTATGCAATTCTGGGTTTGATCCGGTTCTTTTATGGAGTTTTTTCAATCCGATGATTTTTCCTCGAGTTATAAACTTTTTTCGACTTAGAAAATTCAATTTTACTTCTTTTTTTCTTTGGTTTCCGGTTGATAACTCAAGGTTGGAATGTTCAATTCAAAATTCCATATTTTTTTTGTGAGTCATTGATCAAAAATCAAAATACAGTTCGAATTTGAGTTTGATCCGATGATTTTTCTCAGAGTTATGGGCTTTTCGACTTTTATTTGGTTTCCGGGTGTAACTCAAGTTTGGATTGTTTGATTGGAAACTCTGTTTTCTGTGGGTCGTTCATATCAAAATACAGGTCAAGTTCGAATTTGAGTTTGATCCGATGATTTTTCTCTAGATTTATGGGCTTTTCGACTTAGAAAATTCAATTTTTCTTGTTTTTTCTTTGGTTTCCGGATGATAACCCAAGTTTGGATTGTTTAATTGGAAATTCTTTTTTTTTGTGGGTCGTTCATATCAAAATGCAGGTCAAGTTCGAATTTGAGTTTGATCCAATGATTTTTCCCAGAGTTGTGGGCCTTTCGACTTTGAAAAACATTTTTTATAATTTTCTGTATGAGGGTACCTTCATGGTGTAATCAACTCCTACAGTTTGATCGTAGATATTTGTAACTTCAGAGTATTGTTACCCACATATTGGAGATGCGCAACATGTACATAGATGACGGATTTTTTTTTATGGAATTAAAAGGTCGGCCGACCAGTGTCCCCCTGACAACGTGGCAAGTCGATGTCGCTTTGTTAAAGAAATAAAAAAAATGTTGAAAGGGTTAGAACATTTCAACATTTTTTTTAATTTCTTTAACAAAGCGGCATCGACTTGCTTGCCACGTTGTCGGGGGACACTGGTCGGCCGACCTTTTATTTCATTTGATGACGTAGGGGATTTCCCAGTGAGCTATTTCATTTCCATTGAACAACATTGCCTGTTGAATGTGAAGACACATTGTTTGCATCATTGTCATAAATTAATGACCTGCCCAAATGAAGTTACTGAGCCAACTCATAGAAACTGTTGTCCGGAAAACGGGGACTGAAACCAACAACAAATAACTAGATATATGTATTCCAACAATCAACTTTTGAGGAAGTCGAAATTGGGGAAAATGTCAATAGGCAACAAAACAAAGCCAGAAATGTTGCCAGAAAAAGAATGTATTTAGTTGAACTGTTCCATTGATACTGTATTGTAAAAGACACTCAGTGCAACATTAAATAAAAGAGAACCTGATTGACTTATTACACGGTTGATTCCATAATTTGATTTGGAATATATAAAGTTACCGGAAAAAGTGTAATAGTTCGACTGTTCCATAGTTCAGTCATGAACGTAGTGCGCGAAGCTGGAAACAGAAATCTGAAGGAGTCATGTATAGTTAAAGAGGAGCTACTCGGGACAACATTAATATTACCCTTAATATTAATATTGAGCAGATCGGGCAGATATTGTTTGATCATCAATGGATAATCTTTAAACTCATAGAAACAATGAGATATGGGGTGGATACAGCAGCGCCGAAAGTTGATGACAAATTGTCATTCAAGTTGAATATTTTTCGCTGAAACACGTATTCTGATTGGCAGATCTTTGCTAACTTTAGTTTTCTATTCACAAGCGAGCGGGTTCGTTCACACCCAATTCCTCAATATCCAACACAACAGAGTATGCATATCTGCTAAAAGGAACTCGAAGTTTTGATTTTTTTTAGAATTATCAATGTTCTGGGTTTTGTTGTCCAATAAAACCCAACAAATCCTCTGTTAATGTTATTTCATTGTATAATCATCCACAATTGAAATAAATTTAAAAGCGTAAATTTAATAAAATAACTGTCAACTCTAAAAAACTGAGAGGCCAAAGTAACATTTATTAATAATTGCGATTCAGCGCAATTCAATTGTTCTTTATGTGCAATCCAGCTTGATTCATATCAATTGCGCTTCAGTGCAATTATTGTTACAAGCTTACACCCGTGAATAGGTATGTTACTCCATTATCAATTCATATGGGATAACCACCAATTGCGCTTCAGTGCAATTATTATTAAAAGTTAGGTTGAACCGAAAACTGCACATTATCTGCTTGTAATAGAACTTGTTTTATGTAGATAATCTGCTTATCGCCGCATTTTGAGTCGATATTGTGCTGACAATGAGTGTTTTAGTCAAACTATCGACTCACAATGAGGTGATTCTAAGGATATGTACGGACAATGCCACAAATAAGTCAACTCACGACTTTTCATGTGTACGCTTCAGAACCAAATAATCACATGATGTACATATTTCACAGTATTGGTCGATTATGTACATATTTGTGTGAGGATATGTTGGACCGCGCAATCATTTTTAAGCTTACACCCCTAGATAGGTAGGCCATTCCTTTGCAACAATTCTTATCTGATGCCGAATTCTGATCTGCCGTTTTTTTATTTTGGGTTTCACGCTCATTGAAACAACCATAATTTCACCAACTGTCATTCAGAAAAGTATTTTATTGTGATTTATATAAATATCCGAGTATTCAAAAACTGTTGACGGAAAATGATTTACTGCAAAAGTCACTTTTTAGCGTAAAGTTTGAGCTTTTGCCATGTATTGACATCCGACGTGCATACGTCCATCCGTCACCAATTTCCTTTGACTCACCCTACATGCCGCATCACTCACTCGATCGTCACCATAATTCTTATGGATTTTCGGGGTGACCTCTATATGGGATCCATTGATTTGTTTCCGAAATTCGTTAACAAATTTTTTTTCAAGTTTGAATACATCGGCACAAACTACAACCTGCATTTATTGGAGAAATGTTTTGAAAATTTCAGGCATGTTTAAGATCCCCTATAGATGGGAGTCATTGAATTAAAAAAAAAATTAACGAAAAACATGGCCGCCTGTTTGCATCACTAAATCCTTTGGCACATTCTACAGACCAACTCCCCCAACTGATCTCTTTGCATGACTCAATTTTTTAGAACACCCTACAGACCACACCCCTCATCCGATCATCGCCAAACTTTACATGGATCTTCAGGATGACTTCTAGATGGGCGACATCAATTTTTTTCCGAAACTCGTAGAAAAAATGGCTGCCAGCGTCCATCTTGGGTTTTACACTTTGTATATGTAAATCCCTTCAGCGCACTCTACAGCTAGCAAGCACACCCTACAGGTCATATCCCTCATCCTATCGTCATCAAATCATATTCATATGGTGACCTCCAGATGGGAACCATCTTGCATTTAAAATTTGAATCCATCGTAATAACCTTCAGCCCACATATAATGGTGAAATGTTGGAAATGAAAGTAATTTCATCTACACAATACATGTCCTGTAATTTTTTGAATTTCCTTGATCATTCTATTCATGGCTGAACACAAAGTTAGCTATTTCCAAGTTTGAGCTACGGTGTCATTGACAATTTCATTTAAAGAAATGTACAGTACATACCAACAGAAGATGACAAAAAAATCATTCACAACACAAAGTTACTACAAAATTTGGGGTTGGGGATTGCCAAGTGGTCAAAACAAGTTACCCAATTTCATAAGTAAGAAGTCCCCGTAAAAGAATTTTAATCGATAAGCCAATTAAATGTGCCATGTCAAATTGCCCATAGAATTGACCATGATGTTGGTCATTTATCATTCATGCATGGATACTGTCGTAGTAATCTGGGATTTATTAATGATGAAATAAAAGCATAACTTTCTGGTTGTAATTACACATTTTTTATAAATGTGTAAACAGTTATAAAATATAATTTCTCTGCAATTTAATAATGTAAGTGTATTATAAGGCCGAGGCATTGGAGCAGATTCCATAAAATCAACGAAACCAATTTGATAAGCTGATATTGTTAAGTTCTGAGACACTTTGAGCATCAATCGCAACTTCTCGGATTATCGTTCTTGCAGAAATAGTTCCTCAAAAATGCACAATGGCCACGCGGAGTGATCTTTCAAACTAAGGGAAAATCGCACATCAATTGCCGTATATTCCCGATATATATTCCGAAAATTATCATCTTGTATTGTTTCATTCGTCAACAATTCGACCAATTGAAGGCTGGTATCTGATAAGAAAAAGATGTGGCCATTATTTTTGATAAATATATATATACAGCTAGTTGTCATTGTTGTAAAATAGACCAGCAGACAGGATCAACTGGCAATTTTTTTTTAATTTCTTATCTTCAGTTGTCTGCCATTTTTTCAAACAATACTGGTATTATTACATATATTCTCAAGGATAAAACTACATTTGGTATTCTGTCAACTTCAAGTGACTACAAGAAAACAACAACTGATTACATTTTAACTTGTGAGGTATTGGTGGTTTTACGCTAATTTTAACCAAACATGAAACAACATTCAACAGCCTTAAAAGTTAGATTAAGTTACAATCCCTTACTTTTAGACTGGAATATGACCTCTACGGGCGTTATTCATAGTAGATATTTATGGCATGATCTATTTGACCGGATGTGCACGAAAACAATTATTCTCAGTATCCTCAGCATCTCTATCATTTGATTGCTTGCATAACACATGCTTAACTATAAATCCAAACAAATTCAACCTGTTTCTCACCCGCTACAGAATACCTGTGCTCATTGCTAAACAGCTGCTTTTTTGCAGCTGGTTGGGACAATGTCGTAGACCCGCTGCCTTCACGTGATGATGATGCCCGCACATTTAACTTTTCGACAGAGCTGATCAGGTGATCCACGACCTTCTGTCTCGTAGACTGGTTGAGTAGGGATGAGAAGCGTGACATCAACTGGAACTTTTTCAGCCTTTGGTGTTGAAATCTTCCGTTTTGTGTCTATAATCTCTGTTCCATATCCTACACATATTATTCCTTTCGATTTAATTTACTTACCACCATGTGTTTGGACTCATAGCACTTATTTAAGGTTTGCAGACAAGTGCGACATATTTTACAATTGTATTTCGAAATATCTACACGAAAGATACAATAAATTTTTTCAACAATATCGTTCGTGGATTTTTTACCATTTGCACAGTTAAACAATATATTGGTTATTATTCCACACGAAAAGCATGAATAAAAAGTCACTTGAGACATTTCTATTGAACATTTGAGAATCGTCCTAAAAAAAGATGGTCGCATAATTACAAACTCGTGGTTTCGCAGAACCGGCGAATATTATGGAAACCCGCCGACTAAAAATATAAACACGTGCATATCTGGGAATTCCGTCATACCTAAAATAGCGTAGAAGTAAGTAGTCCATATCCAATCATGGCCATGCATTATTGCCGAGGGAAATTTGCGCTACGGAAATCACCGAGGTTGGCCGATTGTTTGAGCATGTGTTAACAATAGGCTTTTTAATTAACTCTTTCATAACGGGAGCTGCGCTGGTGCAGCATTACATATCATCGGCACCAGTGCATTCTATTATATATGCGAGTGCCCCAAAGAGAACCTCGCATATAAGAGAATGCACTGGCAAACGAGGTCAAGTGAAATATGTTTAGGCCAATGTATTCTCTTATATATATATAGGCTCCCTCGGCAATAAGGGAATGCATTAGCATAGGATTTTCCTAAAATTTCAGGAAGGTTCAGTCATGAAATGGTTAAGAGTATTTTTTATTGATAAGTGCTCTAATTAGTATGAATATTCCACATTCTTAGGTGTTATCATTTAGTGGTTTCCGATTGTGAATTTGTTAAGCTCTAGATAGTTTATGAAATTGAATGTCTGTTAGTGTGTTATTTTATAATGGTTATATTTTTGACGATTTAGAAACTCGTCAAATAATTAGTCATGACATTAGGTTTTTGAATAGTTATTACTTTTACTCCCCTAAAATGTGTTAACTGTAACCGACGTGATGCTTAGAATTAGTATCACTAACTCATACAGAAAAAATCTATTGTTCTTGAAGTGTATAAATGAAGTGCAGAAGGATTATTCCTCAATTCAATCTACTTAGACTGGGTAAATTGTTCTGTTTGCCATCTCTCAATCTCTTCCCACCATTCCTGTCCTTGTCAAAACGGAACCATCCTTGAATTATCCCTTTGAGCCTTCCAGTGGACAGCGGACAGCAGTCTGCGTTTTGCCTAACAGCATCTGCATACGATATGGTTAAAGTGGTATTACAAATGTAGTTGAACAATTCTAGCCTGTAAAATATTTGTACCCTGTTCTATATGGATTCTCCCATCAGTTTTAAAAATAATACGCTGGAAAACAGCCAAACAAAGATCTAGATCATACAAGCGAAAAAAGACTTACTAATCAGCTATAGATTATTCGGCCGTATTAAGCAGACTGCCGCCCGCATCATAAGTAACTAGTCGGGCTCGGGTCAACACGACATACCTAGGCCAATTGAGAAACGACCAATTAATAACATATATTATTCATTGGTGGGAAATGTTTAGATAATAAGTTCAACAAACATGGTCGATCGTTGAACTTATTATTATCTGAACATTTTCTAAAAATAAAAATGGAACTATCTGTCAATGAGTTTTTATTCTAATTCACCAGAGCTCTAATATACCATTTGAAACATCAAAGATTTGTTGGGGGTCAATTATCAATGAAAGATTGAGGGTTTAACGTCGTTTTAGCCACCATTCCATATCACGACCAAGAACAGAATCGGGTCTAAAAAAAGATCGTAGCGAAACAACTTTGTAGTTAAATCAGACTGGATTAGATTAAAACAATGCAATGCTGAGCTATGTACAAATAAAAGTACCCAGAGTATGTTTCCACTTGGAGTCGGGAATACAAATTAAAGAACTGACCAATGTGCAATCATACTTTAAAACGTAATTGTCTATGTTGGCTGCTCTTGGTGGTTCAGGAGATTCATTAGTCGTTTTAAATTGTTTTAAATATTTACGTGTGGGTCCCATTTTATGCCCAGTTCTGCCATATCGTCTTCTGATTTGAAAAACTTCAAGATCAAGCTGCTCTTCTGTGAAATTCAGATGTTAAATTTAAAAATAAGTTAACATGCATGCTGTGTATGGTTTCGTGGTTGTGTAACATTGAACATTCAGTCTATGATTGAATACTTTTATGAACTCCTCGAATGATACATCTATTGGGGGGGGGGGGGTTGCCATGTGGTCAAAACAAGTTACCAATTTCATAAGTAAGAAGTCCCTATAAAAGAATTTTAGTCGATAATCCAATTAAATATATGTAATACGCCATGTCAAATTCCCCACATAATTGACCATGATGTTTTGTAATTATCATTTATGCATGGGTACTGTCGTAATAATCTGGGATTTATTACTGATTAAATAAAAGCATAACTTTAGTACACGAATCGCCGATCGTAATCTGAATATGACTGGCAAATTGGTGTACACAAGGCATATACTATATCTATTTACAGGACCGCACTTCGTGTGAATGTTGTGAACGCTATTGCACACATTTGTAGTGGGCACTGTTACAACGAGAGCCGTCAAAATTGGACTCTAATATCTACACACCAGGAACCAATCCAAATTAGTTCCACATTAATCGCCCAGCAAATAAGTGAAGATATGTATTGGTCATTAAATTAGGATGATAATGATTTTCAAGGAAATAAGTTAAGAAAAATTGCGGGTGCTAAGACTAGAACTCTACCGTTAATAAATCAATAGACCCTATACTATGTGGCTGGTCGCTCGACGTATTTGCCCATGGGCACAGAAATGATCAGCTTAAGATCGGCGTTTCTTATGAAAATTATATTGTTGCATACAGTTTGATATTTTCATGAGTGCAGTAGTGTCTTGATTAATTTTGTTCTCTTTAAATATTCCAGGTGGGGTCTGTGTTAGTAGAAGTCCTCTGCAATATTAGATAACTCTGTATGGTGGAAATGGAATGTTAATCTCATCTACCCTGACAGAATCTGGCTCTTCTGTGTTACCATCTGTTGCATTTCCATGGCCAGAATTCTCTAAAAAAAAAAGAGCGAACGTTTTCTTTGATTTCATCTGATCCTGTTGTATTATGTAAAGAGTCATTATTTGCTGTGCTTGCAATAAATAACATTTCTGGAGACATGTTATGTTCAGTTGACAATTTGTGAATCATTAGGATTTAAGATATTTTCATCTTCAAATGAATAGAATAACATGTAGTAGTTTTCAATAACATCTTTGAACACATCACGTCATAATCGTTCAATGCGTTGATTGTGAACACTTCCCCCAGTTAGGTGACTATCAAACTGATCATACAAAATGTTCACCAAAACTGCAACTTTGACCCCCCCCCCATAGTCGGAGTGAACTCTGGTTGGAATGCCATATTGACTGACAGGCTGCTCTAATACAGTCTTTGGTGAATTTTTGGTAGAAGACTTGATGTATGTAATCAGCCTCGTCTTACCATCTATGCAACCATGAGTACAAAGACCCAAAGCCAAGTATTTAGCATGCAAATCCATTCTGGATGATAGTTGTCTCTCATCATAAAATGCTGTTATTCAGGAATAATGTTTCTTGTTGTAATTACACTTTTTTTTTTAAATGTAAACACAGTGATCAAATATAATGTCTGCAATTTAATAATGTCAGTGTAATATTATAAGGCCGAGGCATTGGAGCAAATTCCATAAAATCAACGAAACAATTTGATATGCTGATATCTTTAGATGCTGCGAAGGGAAAGTTCTGAGACTCTTCGAGGATGTGTGATCAATAGGCTTTAATTCACTCTTTCATGACGGGAGCTCGGCTGGTGCAGTATTAAAGACCCCTCACCAGCTCACCAGTCCATTCTCTTATATATGCGAGTTTCCCATAGTGAACCTCGCATACAAGAGAATACACTGGCTTACAAGGTCGATGGAAATATGTTTAGGCCAGTATAATCTCTTACATATAGGCGAGGCTCCCTACGGGAATATAAGGGAATGAATTGGCATATGGTTTTCGTAACATTTCAGGAAGGTCCAGTCGTGAAAGGGTTAAGAGTACTTTTTTATTGAGAAGTGCTCTAATTAGTAGAATATTCCACATTATTTGGTGTTGTCGTTTAATGGTTTCAGATGGTGGATTTGTTAAGCTCTAGCTCTAGTTGAAGGTTATTTTATAATGAATATATTTATCGATGACGATTCAGAAACTCGTCAAATTATTAATCATGACATTTGGTTTTTGAATAATTATTACATTTACTCATCTAAAATGTGTTTATTGTAACCGACGTGATGCTGAGAATTAGTATCACTAACTCATACAGAACAAATCCATTGTGCTTTAAGTGCACAGATGAAGTACAGAATGATTATTCCTCAATTCAATCTACTTTGACTGGGTAAATTGTTCTTTATTCTGTTTGCCATCTCTCATTCTTTTCCCACCAGTCCTGTCCTTGGCAAAACGGAACCATCCTTGAATTATCCCTTTGATCCTTTCATTAGATAGCTTAGAGCATACTGGGTTTTGCCTAAAGTATTATTACAAATGTAGTTGAACAACAGTTTAAAAAATAATACACACACTGAAAAAGACCCAAACAAAGCTCTAGATATTATAAGTGAAGGACTCGTATTAATCAGCAATAGATTATTCGGTAGTAATAAGCAGAACGCTGCCCGAAACATAAGTAACAATTCGGCCTCAGGTCAACACATTAGATTGAAACAATGCAATGATGAGCTATGTGCAAATAAAACTACCCAAGAGGAATGTTTCCACTTGGGGTCAGGAATATAAATTCAAGAACTGACTAGTGTGGAGTCTTACTATAAAACATATTCAAGTTGTACAAGAATAGATAATATATAGCAACTAAAGGACACGAAATTTACCAAGGATCCACATCGAAATGTGTAAGGTAGCTTTTAAAATCAGATTTTGCATTGATAAGTTATTTATAATATTTGACGAATAGCGCATGGACCTTTATCATTAAGACAAGCTGATGGTCGGGTGGTTGAGACAGATTGTCTTTCTTTGAGTCGAAAGGTTTGAGTGACTTTGGCTATCTGTGTTTCGAAGCAACAGACGATTTTTCTTTTGGAACAATAGGATAAACTTGCATAAATTGTTTCGGAGGAAATGTCTTGAGTGCTGGCATCAATACACTTTTTTGACGATTATTGAGTATGTGACATGTGGAATGGATGCTCGAGGACTAACTGTTTTCTTAGCATCTATATATGACAGATGCTTCTCAGCTTTACATCGTTGAATCCCCAGGGTGACATTCCAGGCCGAGAGCAGCGACAAATCCCCGTGTCTCACGAAAACAAGGGTGACAACTCTTTTGTCACGAACGATCGATTGCATCATGTGAACCTTGACAGTTTGAATATTTCTAAAGATTCGTACAATAATTATGATCAGGAATATGAAGAACATCGTGCACATATGTTTCTTTACTGTTATAATGTTCATGGCCATACCCCTGACATTTAAAACATCGCAATGGGTTGGAACATGCACTTAAATCCATCTTCATATACCAACCTTCAATGTCGGTGGATGTTCGCACCGATTAAAGGTCAGAAGATAACTGTTCAACTGAACTTTTTGACCATCAACCGTATTCTGAAACCGGTATGGGTGCACACACTGCAGATGCCAAAAATAATAAATCTTCTAATTCATGGTGCCACGACTTAATTAAAGGAAATTTCACCCAAATAAATCTGTGGAACTCGATTTTACTCAGTGGGGGGTTGTTCATACACATAACATGTTAACTTCGGGTCGTCTTCCATACTTCTGAGGTGCAATTTTACTGACCGTGGACACTAAAATGTGTAACCATATGCCTTTTTGTCAGTACCATATTTAGAGTGCATGTGAACATCAGTATACACCATGCATAGGTAGTACCAACCCCACTACAATACATACATTTACAGTATTCGGATAAGTCACATTCAAAATAATTAGTCAGGCTCTCAATGCACGGGCCTTTCAAAAATCTTCATGGAGACAACCTTAAACCCCCTTTCGTAACCACCCCTAGACCATACCAACAGCCTTTCGGGGTGTGCTTTGGCATATCACGGACAGAAAACAGGTTTCCCCAAAAATATCCGCATCCAATGTCTACTGACGAGAATTTGTAAGCCATATATTATCATTTTCTGACTCATGTTGTGGTAGTAATTTGTATATATGTATACATGGGTGATTGTCTTAATATTTGACACCAATATATAAAAGATATCTTGTGTAAAATCAATGTTTATTTCAATGTCCTTATTTTTTTTTGTGTTTTATAAATGTATTATTTGTTCATTATATTACACATTTATGCACAGAACAATATATGATAACATCGATTGCATAGATATATAGACGGGAATTGTGTATATGTATATAATCTTTCACCAATTGAGGAGAACCGAAATTTTGCTGTTTTTATTCGCCTGTTTGAAAACAAAAACGATTATGTAATCAGTCTGTCCAGTCAGGTTTAAAAAAAAAAAACTTGAGTTTGTCTATTTTTAGCAATTTTATGACCCTTAGCTCCAAAACTTGTACAAATGTCAATCACTTATATTTGTTATGTTCCCCAAAATAATTCGGAGGACTATTGTAATCAGCTGCATCCGTCCATCTGTGTGTGCACCTGTCCTTGTGTTGGGGCCACCGTGTGTTCGTCCCATTCCTTGTCTGGACGTTAACTTGAGCAATATTCAAGAACATTTCTTTATATTTAGTACGTGGTTCATATTTGAGAAGACGCAGGCCAAGTTTGAATCTGATAATGGTCCAATGATTTTGTACGGAGTTATTCTCCTTTTTCGATATAGACGTAATATTTGCATTGTCTAAATGATAACTTTAAACAATCTCCATGTGAATGTCATCGTAAAGTTGTAGTCAAGTTTTTGCCAGAATTTGACTTATTTATTCTTTTAAAAAGCCAACATCCCAAAAGACACATAGTTTCGGGGGACGTGGGGGGTCTGTGACCTTTTATTTCAACTTAGAATTTGAACATTTTCATACAATTTTGGTTTCCGACCGATAACTACCATTTGAGTTATTTTTTCTTAACCATGGTACATGTGTTTCCCAGCTTGTAATTCATGCCGTATTTGAATTTGGGTTCTGTTAAATTATTTTTACATTAGTTTCGGCCCTTTTTGTTTTTTTTAACCTAACTCACCTGATCTAATATCAATTTACAAGTAAACTAACAAGAATATTTAGCTACGCTCAGTGATGCTCTTGTTTCCATACCTTATGTCATTATGCTTTAGGTCAAGTGCTGCAATATTTTATCCATGATACAAGATCTAGACCACAATTTGGGTCCATATGATATTGAAATACTTCACTTGCTTGGGTACTTTTTGAGCCTGTTACAATGCCTCCCTCTTCAGCACCTTCCAAGAATTGGCTAGCCATTAAGTACATATGAGTCAGTCAAGAACCATGTATTGTCAGGGCCATCACAATCTTTTCTTTGTTGGATAGAATGAGTGGGATTGAAATTTGAGCTTTTTTCAATCATGTCATCAAGCCGATGTACATTTGAGATGTTATCAGAATTATTCAGCTGGAAGAAAAAAATACTATGACTTGCAATAAGAATAATCCAATACATGCTTTTCCTTCCAAACTTTCTAATTGGCACACATGTAATTTTAGGATATATGTCCCGAAGATACCATCTTATCCTCAAACACTGAAATAATTGAGAGTTGAAATTATTAATATATCAAAGAGCAGTATTCCGGCTTTTTATCTCAACTAAACATAGTCAAGCTTGATCTGTGGCACACCATACAGACCGCATTCCTAATTCGATCATCTCCAAACTTCATATGGGTCCTCAGGGTAACCTACAGATGGGAGCGGAGCCTTCGATTTTTCAGACATTTGTTTAAAAACATGGCTGCTACTTGGATTTTAAATTTGAATCCATCGGCACACCATATGAACAATCTAGTTTTATATAGCATGTGAAATATTAGATGATAATCAATTCAGATTAGGATTACCACTCAGAGCTGTTGGAGTTTTTTCAGAAGATACCTATAAATCTTGAATGTATACCTATATGACTTTTGCTCGAAGATCCTCAACAGACAGTTGAACCTAAATTGATTTTGTGTCAATATATACCCCTGGAACAATAACCTAGTCATGGACAGAAGTTGAACACAGTATCAGTGATAAATAAATGTGGTATGTATGGTGTACTCTTCATTTCAGTATCGAAGCCAGTTGAATGTTACTGGTATCGACGTGGTTTAATATTACCACAACTTTTGTGAATTAACAACTTTGTTTACATTGAGCTTACAAGACAGTGCATTATCTTATATATGGGAAACTGGCATATATAAGAATGCACTGGCACATTATCTTTAATGCTGCACCAGCAGTGGACGTGTTAATGACATTTCAATAAATCTCACCAGGAAGTTCAACAATCATCGCTGAACATTTGGTCTTGTACTTAAAGTACACAATGGAGCATTTTGTATGCTGTTGTTTCCCTATCTTATATAGGGCCAATTGTTCCTCCACCCCCTCCCATTTCTTGGGCGTCACGTATCTAACCATCAGTGTTGACATCTAAAACAAATTATCTTAATTTGATTATTTTAGAATCATTGATGATGCATAATCCGACTAAGCTCCCCTCAATTACTATTTGTTGATTATGTGGTAAAATCGACCTATCAAAGCTCAGAGTTATTATATCTCGATTTTTGATATATAATATTTTTCAGATGGTGGCACAATTCCATGCATGGCCTTTATAGCACATTGGATTATTTCATGGCTGAATATGGGCTTGGTTGTGCCACCGTGGAGAATGATGGCTTCCACAAACTTTCCCAACATTTTAAAATTTTCATGCGCACATTGGTTAATGTCGGTGCGCAGGACATATCCTACATCTGTCCTTGAGAAAAAGGAAAAGAGGGAAATATCACTGCACATGGAAATCATTGTCACCTGAACAATTTCGGAGGTCTACTATAATCATGTCCGTCCGGGTGTGTTTGCTTCCGTCCGCCCATCATTGTCCGTATGATAACTTAAGCAATATTCAACATACTTTATTGATATTTTGTTCGTGGTTCATATTTGATAAGACGCAGGCCAAGTTCGATAACAGAGACACAAAACGAAATAATTCAATGTAAAGAGCGTTTATATTTAACTTTCATGAAACCAAATAGTTAGAGCTTCATATATTATGCATAAGTACATATCTGGTACGTGCGCAAGACTATCTTTTATGTTCTACAGATCCTACTGTCAACACAATGCCGCATAACCCGGGATAGTAATGGGGGCTGCTCTAAGGGTTTGCTACGTTCAATGACTAAACGAGTTGGTCAGATTCAATAGAGCTGTTTATTGATAAACAACCAACAATTTATATATATATCAAAATTGACATAACCAAAATATATAGTCATGAAGGTGGTGAGCAAAAAACGCCATCATCCACTTAAGAAAAATAAGATTATCAATATATATTGACACTAGAAGGTGACCCGACTTCGTCCGGGCTTTGACCTTGAATTGTCCATTTTAAAGGTCAAGGTCAAATGGGGTCACGATTTGATCAGTCCAAAATACTGCACGGACAAAAGTACCCGACAAACGTGCCCGTCGAAATCCATCCGGTTTTACCCGATTTGACCTTGAATTGATCATTTAGAAGGTCAAGGTGAGGTCGGGGTCACGATTTTACCCGTCCAAAACACAGTGGACAAAAGTAACCCCATGTATCAAATTTCGTCGAAATCCAATCAAAATTGGCGATTTGACCTTGAATTGACCCGATTTCAAGGTCACGTCGCACGGGCAAATTAATTAGCCTATGCCACTCCCCGGCCGAAAATATCCCCACATACCAAGTTTCATCTAAATCCCGAGATATTCGGGCGTTTGACCTTGAAATTTCCCGATTTCAAGGTCAAGGTTACGTCGCACGGGCAAATTAATAGGCCTATGCCAGTTCCCGGCCGAAAATACCCCCACATACCAAGTTTCATCGAAATCGGTTCTGCCGTTTTCGAGTCCATCGCGAACACACAGACAGACAGATCTTCCAAAAATATATAATAGACTAGAAGGTGACCCGACTTCGTCCGGGCTATTCAAAAACCAAATTTCAAGTCGATTGCTCCATCCGTTTCCGAGATCTAGTCTGCGCATGCGCGAAGCTGGCGTCGCACGGGCTCGGCGACCCGATAAAATTCGTATCCGGGGCAAGATACATTCACATACCAAATTTCAAGTCGATAGCTCCACCCGTTTCCGAGATATATAGCCCAATGTCATTTGCGGATACCTCGGCCGGTGATGAGTTAACGCGACATCGGCCGGATAAGAGTTAACGCGATCACGTCACGATATGTTGATGGCGTAATATTTTGTATATAAGAAGGTGTATGTACATCCAACCGAAAGCCAATGACTGGCGGTAGCGTATGTTCCAAGGTATGTACGCAATGATTTTCGATGAGCGAAGCATGGTCCTGCGTTCTTCCCGATAATTAAGGTAGAAACTTTAAACGTACACAGGCGTGTGATGCATCATTGGAAAGATGAAGCGCCACAGATTCTAACCGTGCAAATTATATGACTGGCAATTTATTATTCGCGCTATATCGAATCGATTTGTGAGCACCGAACTGAAATATATTAGCGCAAAACGGCGGAAAAACAGATTTGACCTCGGCACGTGAAAAGTTGACCTCGGATCTGAAAATCAATAGGCCTATGTTACTCCTGACCCGAAAATACCCCCACATACCAAGTTTCATCGAAATCGGCTGGGCCATTTTCGAGTC
Organism: Siphonodentalium dalli; assembly: GCA_032622095.1. Lineage (NCBI taxonomy): Eukaryota > Metazoa > Mollusca > Scaphopoda > Gadilida > Siphonodentaliidae > Siphonodentalium > Siphonodentalium dalli. Next base: position 155,196,530 of record CP136066.1, on the reverse strand, counting down.
CATCGATTACACACAGACAGATACACACACACACACACACACAGATCTTTCAAAATATATAATAGATAACATAAAATAATCAATATATAATGACATACAAATCATAAAATGTAGAGGAAACAAGTTCCAAAATTCTCACGGGGTGAGCAGAGACAAACAAAGGAGATAGACTTAGAGGGTGGGTGGGTTGGTTGTAAATAAAATCTTCTACATTTTTTAGTTTTGAAGCTTTATGCTGCCAGATTAGAAAACAAATGTTAAAATGGCGTCTCAAAATATTTTGTGCGCATGCGCAAAACTGGAAATATACATCTCTTGTTCCAATACCGTCATACCCAACAGTAATAGTTTATTCGACTACTGTAGAGACGGATCGCTCGAAAATAAATGCGATTATTCCGTAATCGTGTATTTGTGTTACTCTTATGGATAGTACAACACCAATACATTTTGGAAATTGTATAACTTATATATACACGATGTGGACATGTGGCTTTGCTCACTGAAAAAACTTTGTGATTGATTCTGAAACTGCTTATACAGCAGTGCGCTCTTCCTGTCATTCGCTTATGTTAGCTTCAAGTGTCATTGGGCATTCCCCCACACACGGTGATCACTAAATAAGCTGAGTGAAGAGAATATATGAGTACACACGTGGGAGAGTGGCTAAAATGCAAGCTTGGCAGTTTTTGAGGGAGGTGACTAAAAGACAAGCTTGGCGGTTTTAAATTTTTTAAACGCTGTTTTCGCGTGAATTATGCGGGAATAGCACCAGTTAATTACTTATATGGCCCATTTTCGTAAGTTAATCGACAATAGTGGCAGTAATGTCCCCGATTGGTTGGTTTATAGGGGCGTGGTCACAAAATCAAAACATCGTCTTTTTACGCAGATTTCTTGTCGATTTTTGGTCGATTTTTGGTCGATTTCTCTTTTTAAACACCAGTTGGACTAAGTTTTTTATTCGAAACATGTTGAACGGTTATCATTTATCACTCACATAGTCGAGCTTGGCGGTTTTGAACATTATATACGAAGAATTTTTGACTTTTAGATGACCGACCAAGCTCGAATTTTAAATCAAAATATGAAGCTGAATTTTCGCCGATTTCTCGTTTCTAAAACACGTTCCAGCTAGTTTTTATGTAAAAACGTGTAAAATGATTATCATTCTTCACAAATATAATCGAGCTTGGCGGTTTTGAATATTATATACGAAGAATTTTTGACATTTTGATGACCGACCACCGAACCGCCAAGCTCGAATTTTAAATCAAAATATAAAGCTGAATTTCGGCCGATTTCTCGTTTCTAAAACACGTTCCAGCTAGTTTTCATGTAAAAACGTAAAATGATTATCATTCTTCACAAATATAATCGAGCCTGGCGGTTTTGAATATTTTATATTAAGAATTTTGGACATTTTGATGACCGATGGCTGGTTAATACGGGGTGTGTTAACCGAATGAAAACCTCGCTTTTTTGCGCAGATTTATTGTCGATTTTTGGACGATTTCTCTTTTTAAACACCATTTGCACATAATTTGAATCTGAAAACACGTTTAATGATTATCATTTATCACTCTCATAGTCGAGCTTGAAAATTGTATACTGAGACTTTTCGACTTTTAGGTGACCGACCACCGAACCGCCAAGCTCGAATTTAAAATCAAAATATGAAGCTGAATTTCCGTCGATTTATCGTTTCTAAAACACGTTCCAGCTAGTTTTTATGCAAAAACATGTAAAATGATTATCATTCGTCACAAATATACTCGAGCTTGGCGGTTTTGAATATTTTATATTGAGAATTTTGGACACGTGGACAAGCTGATACTTACCATCACTCTCAATGACCTGGACATTGCTCTGGGTTTTCCAGACAAACCTTAACTGATTTAAAGACGGCCTTTCGTGTACCTCAAAACTATTGGCCAATTTTTCATAAGAAACTTTTGTGCTGTCCTGTAGTTTTAGTGCCTCGTCAATTCTTTGCTGCATCTGCATACAAACAAATTATAATGAAAACATCTTCATAGAAACAACTAGAGGTGAGACTACCTATGGGACTAAGGATATCCCGTTAAGGGCAGGTGCAAAAATCAGCATCCAAATTCGATCTTGACCTGTATTTCCATGTGGTTAATCTACATACACATTTGAAAATAGTCAGACAACTAAAACTAAAGTTAACACCCAGAATCCAAAATAATTGGCAAATTCTAAGTCGACGAGAACCATAACTCTGGCAATTGGGACCCAAATTCGAACTTGATCTGTATTTTGGGCTGGTGAAGTCACATACCAAAATTCTTTCCATTCAGCCGAGACTTACTAAAGTTATAATCCAGAAACGAAAAACGAGTGCAAATTCCAACAAAAAGGGTCATAACTCTGGTGAAATTGACGGGCGGAACCAACTTGACCTGTACTTCTGTTTTACTAAACGGGCGTATACATCTACAATATTAGGAATTTATAGAGAGTAATCAATTGGTTCAGAGAATTACGTTAAATAATTCGAGAGAGACGTTGGAACGAAACGAATGCGCGTTAGCGCACGAGTTACTTACCAAAACGTCTCTCGCCTCGAATGAATTATTTAACGTAATTCTCGGAACTAATTGATTACTCTATTACACTTCTGCGTCAATTTGGTTCGCCAAATATGATTAAAACATCCATAATTAATGCATGAAAGTCCCGACTGGTAAGCAAATAGTGTTCCTACTTCAATTCTGTACTGAATTAAATGTAATTGTAATTGAATTACATTTCGAAGTGATTGTAATTAATTACATTGTGAAATAGATGTAATGGTAATTGTTATTGTAATTGAAAAATGTTTAAGAACTTGTAATTAAGTACGTTCACAAGTTATTGCCCCGAGCCTGCTGTGTATTAATGTACCCATAAAGCCATTTCAGGCACTTGTCAAAACGAGATACTCACACTCTTCATGTAAAATGCTAGGACGTGTCACACCCATATAACACTGGTTGAGTGCGGCCCCATCATAACCAGTTGCCAATAGATGTGGAGTAGATTTTTAAATGCACTCTGAATCGGCAGAAGTGACCGTCCGGCGTCCTCAATATCTTGCCTCTTTTTTACAATCTGAAATTAAATAAACATGAGTTTGTTTTGCTAACTTTCAGATTATCGATGCTTATTTGTAAATATTTAAATTTTTTGCTTGCCTTTTCTTCATGGTTTGATGGGGAAGAATCGAAAATTCCAAAATTATTAGTTACATATGTGCTAATAAACCACATCCTTGATATTTCACTGTTATTTCACAAACATTCATGCAAAAATGTTTACGGTTCCTACATGTACCAGAATATCGTTGAAAATGGTCGCTGAATTGCTTTTAATTTGCAAGTTGTGTAAATATAAAAAATCCGATGTGCTGTGGAATATGGATGCTAGTTGGTCTACTTTTACACAAAGTGTACCACTCAAAATGTCACACCAACTTGCATCCATACTCCACGTAACGCAACAATATGTACAAATATTTCATAACTAGCTGATGTGCCCGACGCAATGGCAATATTATACATGTTCATCGGCCTGGCGACCAATCACCGAAGAACTTCACATGAGACCAATAACTGAATGAATAAGTAGTATGTACACAATGGACATATACATGTTCTTCGGACAGGCGACCGATCACCGAAGAACATTTCCTGAGATCAATAAATTAAATGAACTATATACACAATATCATGGAGTAACATCAAATGTCACGAAGAGAGGTTAGTTGGCATGCCCAGCACTCGGATCACATACAAATCTCTGATAACCCGAGGGCCTCCCTGTACACGACATTGATTGTTACATTGTCAGGTGCATTGATGTGTAAGTTACCTGGCCAACCAACTCATGACATGGCAACATAAAGTTGACCATGAGAGAAACATGGTTCCTCCAGTTGCAACCCGGCTACTTTAAGTGTTTGGCCATGTGACTTATTAATTGTCATAGCAAAACTTAGCTTAACCGGGAACTGCAGCCTTCGGAACTCAATTGGACTGTCTGTAGGTATCAAGGGTATTCTAGGGATGAACACATATTCACCCTTGCCGCACCCGGTCAAAATCTCGGCCTCAATAAGATGAGGCATTATTTTCCTGATAAGGAGCCTGGTGCCATTGCAGAGTTTCGGGGGTTCCATATTCCTCAACAACATGATCGGAACACCCTCTTTCAGGAAAAGCTCGTGCGGTGGCATACCAGTGGGACTCAAAGAATTGAGAAATTCGGTAGGATAGTTGACCACGTCACTTGGATCTGGGATTGAATCTATAGAGTTGGATGCACGGATCTCTCCAGGTACCATTGCCAGCATCTTACGATTGATTGCGTCAACGGTGTCATTCTTAGGAGCGAGAATTGCTCTCACATAGCCAGGTGGAATCACTCATGTTGCTGACCAGATCACCGAAAACTGCCCCAATCAATGCATCACAACTTCCGACACAACAACAGTCGGTGCATTCAGATAAACTGACGTCACAAAAAAGATGGCTACGAATGTGATCAAATCCTTGTGACAAAGACCCCATCGGCAGTAATATGTGCTTGGTGTTACACCAAATATTGACATTTTTCACAAGTCACACCTCGACTGCCAGTAGATAATTCTGGTCCAGAAATTCTGAACATAGAAGACTGAGAGGAGCAGCTCTTCTAGATGGTGTAACCCGCGAGGGTGTGGTCCACTTCTGGGCTACTTTATGATTAACGTTGAATAGCTTAACTTGACAAATGCTGTTCAGATCAGATATATTACCTGATCATCCGAGTCCGCAATGGAGATTCAATTAGTTGATAATAAATTAATAATTTATTCTGGATCAACAACTGATGATGTGTATAATTGGAAGTTTAAGGATAATTATTTCATCTTGATTGCCAGCTGACAACAAATTGTGACTGACTCTAGTATCTAGCAGCAACCGAAGATGAAGGAATAATTATACTATTGTTAGTAATAGTATATTCCAAATTCCACTCCCAAATAGCTTTTCAATATTACATTCACTGTCTTGAAATATTCTAATAGATTAGTATAATTGCTATACAATCTGTTAGAAACTATTTCTTCTCTGAATTAGTCCGAATACATACTGCCTGACTACATTGGTCAGTGAGATGTAATCTCAAACTTTATAGCAAAGCACCGCGTGTTTCTGTCTTGGAAATAATTACTTTGATTAAAATCTACACATTCGGAGATAATGCGTTCGCCAAAGTATGGGCGGAAGAAGGCATGACAACCGTACATGTTTCAGTCATGCACAAGTAGAATTAATATTGATTTGACTTTTAAACTTAAAGGTTAATGGGTTCATTCAACGACAATCAGCCCCAGTTTACATTCACCGTCAGATGGCAAATCCGATGGCATTTAACCGTTTTTATGCTACATACTCATTGGCGAGTTGTTTCCTGAGGTCATGTTCAGATAATAAGTTCAACAAACAATCATAGGCAGCTTGTTCACCTAAATTATGTGAACATTCCCACAATTACTTTCTGCACTTTATTGTATTATTTTTTCCCGTTTCTGATTTTATTTTATGAACATCGTTTTTCGAATTAATTATAGATCATTCCAATGTATTTTATTACTGGATGGGATATTCAATTTAGTATCGAAAAGTTCATGGAAAACATATCTTCAATAGCACGAACATAACCATGATTCCAAAAGCTACCCGCCTTCGAGAAAATGAAACCATGTTGAACTTCGGCTGAATAGCTTCAGAGATAATAAGGGGACGTTAAAAATGTCGTATATTTAGAGCGAAGAGTGGCATAAATAAATGGCAGAATTCTTATTTGCAACCACCAGGATATGTGAATGTGGTCAGCTGAGGCTAAACTGGGCCTGGTTTTCTGGAGCTCTAATCCCTTTTTAATATCAAGCTAATGTAATATGTTTCAAGTCAAGTTGCTTGCTCCACGTTCCCCATCAACGAGTGCACATTAGTCTATATGCATGATATATTTGAAGATCATAAGAGGGAATTTTTTTCTTTTATTCAAATTATTTCATATTTTTATTTTTATTCCGAAAGACAACCACTGATCAACTTGTCGATACGTTTATGTCTTGTCACGTGATCAATGAACTAATCGGACAAAGATGAGTTCATGATATAAGGTCCATTATTAAATATCAGGTGACCACCATATTTTTGTTCATTGATCGATCTCTGCTTGAGTGAATGAGACCTCATATCATTCAACTGAACTAAATGGGGTTAGATACCAGGTGACCACCATATATTACCAATTGATCGATCTCTGCTTGAGCGGGTCAGACCTCATATCATTTTGTTCATTCGACTGAACTATGCGGGGTTGCTTTATGCTATGTTGTAATATAGTTGGTATATCGTGTAATTGCAAAATTAAGAGTTTGTAGAGAAATAATCAGCTCTTGTGGGATCTTGATAATGGATTTTGAACTGAACAGTTACACCCGCAATTGTGTTAAACAGCCACGCGATATAATATTTTAACCATGGATAGGTGATAATAATTGTATACTGTTACATCTTAACCACCCTATCCCTTGTTTGTTCGTCTGTGAGTCCATGATACATCTCCGCGGTTCTGTTGACATTGACAAAATTCGTCAGCACATCCCCGACAAGCCGTTGCCTTACTCGGTGCAGGTTGCTCAGGTTATGTAAACGATGACAGGATGCATCCCTGATGCAGGTGCTCCCATCGGATATTTTTCATGATGGAACGTTGATTCGGTACACAAATGTTTTACACCCAGCATTGCCATTCCTGGCACACCTTCAGCCTGCTGCCAGAACTATACTGGTGTATCTGGAACTCCCCAGTTGACCACAAATCTATGTCATGGCGATGGTGCCGATGACACGTAAGTGGATTGGAATCTAGTGGAAAGTTTTTAACCACAATATCCATTGTTTGTTCGTCTGTGAGTCCATGATACATCTCCGCGGTTCTGTTGACATTGACAAAATTCGCCAGCTCATCCCCGACAAGCCGTTGCCTTACTCAGCGCAGGTCGCTCAGGTCATCTAAACTATGACAGGTGCTCCATCAAATATTTTTCATAGTACTGCCAGAGGGAACGTTGATTGGGTACACAAATGTTATACACCCAGCATTGCCATCCCTGGCACACCTTCAGCCTGCTGCCAAACTGTACTGGGGTATCTGAAACTCCCCATTTGACCACAAATCTTACGTCAAGGATGGCCATGGCGATGGTGCCGACGACACACGTAAGTGGACTGGAATCTAGTGAAAAGTCCTTAACCACAATAGCTCTTGTTTGTTCGTCTGTGAGTCCATGATACATCTCAGCGGTTTTGTTGTTGGGAGAATGTGGTCCCGCAAATGCATGATTTCCGGGGATACCCACAATGAAGACACATATGGCTGTGACTCTTTTGACTCTCCTGAAAAAATAAAGAAAATTAAATACTTAAATGCATGCGCGCGTTAGTCTGTATATGCATAATATATCTGAAGATTATGGAGCGCGGGTTTAAAGAAAAACATCACTGATATTTTTCATAGTACTGTCAGAGGGAACGTTGTTTAGGTACACAAATGTTATACACCTCCCAGCATTGCCATCCCTGGCATACCTTTCGCCTGCTGCCAGAACTCTTCTGAGGTATCTGAAACTCCCCAGTTGACCAGAAATATTATGGCATGGACGTCTATACATATCCATGACGATGGTGCCGATGCCACACTTGAGTGGACTGTATCTAGTGGAAAGTTCTTAACTTTTGACTCGCCTGAAAAAAAAGAAAAAAATTAACTACTTAAATGCCCGCACGCATTCCTCTATAATATATCTGATGATTACGGAGCGTGGGTTTAAGAAAAACATATCCCTCAATACAGGCGAACATAACCATGATTCCTATAGCTACCCGCCTTCGAGAAAATGAAACCATGTCGAACTTCGGCTGAATACATTCAAAGATAATCAGGGGACGTTAGATAAAAAATATTAACGTGAGTTTGACCGAACTAGTATATTTAGATCGAAGAGTGGCATAAATATATGGCAGAGTTCTTATTTGCAACCACCAGGATATGTGAATGTGGTCAACTGAGGGTAAACTGGGCCTGGTTTGCTCGAGCTCTAATCTCTTTTGAATATCAAGCTAATCTAATATGTTCAAGTCAGGTTGCTTGTTCCATGTTCGCAATGAAAGAATGCTCACTAGCCTATTTTCATGATACATTTGAAGATCATGAGAAGAACTTGTTTTTTTTATTCAAGTTATTTCATAATTATTTTTATTCCGAAAGAAAACCACTGATAAACTTGTCGATTCTGTTATGTAATGTCACATGATCAATGAACTCATCGGACTGAAATGAGTTCATGGTAGAAGTTCCATTACAAACCAGGTGACCACCATATCCTATTACCAATTGATCGATCTCTGCTTGAGTGGATCAGACCCCATACCATTTTTGCTCATTCGACTGAACTATGCGGGGTTGCTTTATGCTGTTGTAATATAGATGGTATATCGTGTAATTGCAAAATTAAGAGTTTGTAGAAGAATCATCAGCTCTTGTGGGATCTTGAACTTAACAGTTACACCTGCTATTGTGTTAATTGGCTTTGTTGGTCACGCGATACAATATATTAACCATGCATCGATGATAATAATTGTGCACTATGACATCTTCAATATAATATATTATTAAGTGACACTGAACAAAGTGAAATACATACATATTTATTTGGCGCTTTCGTCGCTGAAGGATTGTGCTATTACAAGTTCACTTTTCCATCGCGGATCACTGCAGGAAATGCCGGTCGGTTTTATAGCATGGTCATGCCAGTCTGCAGACCGTGAAACACATGCAGCGTTGGCATTGACAAAATTCGACATCACATCCCCGACAAGACGGTGCCTTACTCAGAACAGGTTGCTCAGGTAATGTAAACGAAGACTTGATGCATGTGCTCCCATCACTGATATATTTTATAGTACCGCCATAGGGAACGTTTGGATACACAAATGGTATACACCTCCCCGCATTGCCATCCCTGGTACACATTCGGCCTGCTGCCAGAACTTTATTGGGGTTTCTGTAACCCCCAGTTGACCTCAAATCTGATGTCATGGACGCCTAACCCATGGCGATGGTGCCGATGACACGTAAGTAGACTGGAATCTAGTGGAAAGTTCTTAACCACCCTATCACTTGTTTGTTCATCTGCGATACCATGATAAATTTCCACGGTTCTGTTGTAGAGAGAGGGTGGTCCCGCAAATGCATGTTTTCCGGGGATGGCCACAATGGAGACATACGCCTCTATTTTGACTCGGCTGTAAAAAAATAAACATTAAAATGCTGTCCAGTACGAAACAGAACCAGACGATAAGATCTTTGAACATTGTATTTTCATTCAATAACTCTATTTGAAAATACAAACAGCATTACAACAAAACAGAAATTCGATAAAAAATTATATGAGAACAGAAACCTGTCTGTCTGCCTGCCTGCCTGCCTGCTGCTTTTGAAAATAATTTTCTTTGAGAAACACTTATTGTTTGTGACCTCAGTTCAGCCGATTCAGAATTGACCACTTACCCTACACACCATAACCTTCAGAACTGGATGGCAGTTCACTTTGGTACAATCATTGGACTCCACAAGCTGCGCAAAATATTCCAGATGAATTCAATTCCTATAGCTATCCGCCTTCGAGAAAATGAAACCACGTTGAACCTCAGCTGAATACCTTCAGAGATAATCAGGGGACGTTAGATACGAAATATTAACCGATTTTGACCGAACTCGTCTATTTAGAGCGAAGAGTGTAGTACATAAATGACAGTTCTTATTTGCAACCACCAGGATGGGTGAATGTGGTCAACTGACGGTAAACTGGGCCTGATTTTCTGGAACTTGTGCTCTAATCCCTTTTGAATATCATGATAATGTAATAAGTTTCAAGTCAGGTTTCTTTTTTCACGTTCGCAATGAAAGAATGCACATTATTGTAAGGAAAATCAGATGAATTTTCCTTTGCTGTCATTCTTAAAGCTTCCTCCGAGTGATCAAATTTTGTTCTGTCGAGCATGTCTTCTGTTGTTAGTTTGATCATCTGCAAAATGACGAAAATGAACCAGAAGGGACCTAATTCATCTGAGGTCAGCGGTAACAACTTCCCTTTTCACTGACTTTGCCCATAGTTTCATCGCCAGTGAAATAATGACTTCATCTTTATGGCAGATATTTCCAATATCACTACGCATTCCACCGAGGGTCGTTTTCAAATCTTCATCAATTTTCATGTCAGTCAGCTTGAATGCAGACATCGGGATGACATCTATTTTCACACATGAAACAGGTTGACAGTGTTTGTGCGTCCATATTGTTTTTTCTGCTATAAACTCCAATTACACCCACTGCACCAACTCCTTGACGTCTTTCTCTGAGAATTTCTGAAGAAATTTGTTCAACTCCTTGTTATCAAATGAAAATACCATCTGTTCCTATTTGTGACTTTGAAAACAGTCTTGTCCCAGCAGACCGGTAGTTGGCTTTATTTCTGGGATTTCGTTGTGTTTTCTTTTAGATTGTCTGATGAACTGAAAGGGTTGAATTTAATATCAGAACATTTCCTGTGGGATCATTACTCGTCAATGATGCTTTTACAAAAGAAAGGGTTAAAATTAGGAAAGCGAGAATCTTTCTCAAATATAAATGTACAAATGTCAGAATCTTTAACATCATTTTCATGACCAACGTGTTGATCTGATTAGTCTTAAATAATGAAGAGAATCATGGTCACAAAAATCAGGACCATGCATAAAGTGCTACATGTAGTCATGTGGTATGCACTGACCAAGCAATCAATATACATGTCATGTCCCACCTTCTGTCTTATGAGTCCACCTGTAGATAAAAAAGACAACAAACTCGTTAATAGCCAAAATAAAATTAACACAATTTATTAAATTATGCATAGTTTCTGTCAAAAGACAAACTTATCTTAGCTGTTCCTTATAATTAAGTAACAAAAGGCCATGTACATGTAATTTTGTATCCTTACTACAGATGTCAGCACTGCTAATGGGTTAAACAGTCTTATTGTGGTACATCATTGAAAAAGGTTTTTCTAAATTAGCTCTCCAGGGGAGGAACAGTCTCCAGGGGAGGAAGTGAACAATTATATAAGGAAATATTATCTCAGTCATTAAATATACAATGAAAACTTCCCATCCACTGAATGTTGAACTAAAATTAACTTTGTTGTCTGGATGTTCATTGTGGTTATCTTTTCGTAAATATAATTGTTTGTTTTATTTGGCCAGCCAGCTGCAGATTCCAGATCAGATTTCAATCACTCCCTTGGCCCTCGGGTGGGTGTGCGTTTTCAAATTATAGTTAAGAATTGGTATTTTACATTTTTTCGAGTTACTATGTACAGTTAAACTAATTTTATTGTCCCCTTGACAAAACATTGGGGGTCTACCGGGGTCTACTGAAATCTGCTGTGTCTGTCCCAGATGGTTTCTTAATGATAACTATTTTAGTTATCTGTATTTCTCGATATTCATTTGTAATTATGAGAATAAAGCATCAATCAAATTGTTTTCAAATTTGAATTACTCATATGGAATAATGGCACTAAGAAATGCCGTGGGAAACATTTGGAATCTAACATTGAATTTGCCGTGGGACATTTTTCCTAATTTCAAATGCTAAAAATAAATGTTAAGTTTGAGTTCCCTACACCTATTGCTACCTAGTTATGGTCCTTATTGACCTACAACTGGACAATTATTTGGTTTCGGTGTAATAGCTTTAGTTATATAGTTAGCTGATTATTTTCAAATTTGGTATGTGGATTACTCATTTGAAAGTACAAATAAAGTTGAATTTAGGTTCGATCCGCCCATTTTGACCCCAGCTATAGTCCTTGTCAACTTACAAATTTATAAGTTGGGCTCAGTTCAAATCTGGGCTACATCCTATGTATTTTGTGTGACAACATATAATTTGAATCTACGTCCAATGAATTTTGCATCTGTCTTTGTATTTTGTGTGACAGCATATAATATGAATATACGTCCAATGAATTTTGCATCTGTATTTGTGTTATTCAGGAATAGTTAACATTGAGTTGGAAGTGAACTTTGATGCAATGGTTGTTCCTAGAAGCTAATTTTTCATTTATAAAAAAAGTCACCAGCCAAATAATTCCACCTTATTTCGTGCGCTTGTGGCCTAGCACCACCTTTAATTTAAAGTGATGTGAAACACTCTGGTAGGGTGATAAAATAGAAATTGAGAATAATCTTGCTTAAATTAGTTATTGAATACTAATCCTACGTTGGCGATACACACCGTCATTCTTATATATTAATTAAATTCAATGACTCTCGATTGCGAAATCATTTGTGTTAGATTATCGCCGATAGTTGCGTCCCTAATCGAGATGTAAATATTTACAATTGGCGTAGTTCAGATGATGTTTTCAAAGGAGTGGTATGATCGATTTCTTTGAAATTTTCGGCGATGTTAGTAAAATGCTACATTCCCCAGGATGGAATGGCACCTGTGTACTAACTTATACAGTTCACGCCCCCAAATAAGTCCATAATATGTCTTTAAAATTGTTATTTAGTGTTTATGACAGATATCCCAGGCAAAGGTGTTTAGAGCAGATGTTAGACACACACAGCAATCAAATCAGGATCAGTTATATATTCGGCACCGGTGAATATTGCCCTTGCATATTAAATAATGTAGATTCAAATTTAATCTATTATGGATGTTAATGTGTAAACTCACTCAAGGTTTTTGAGATATCTCAGATGCCCTTAATATAGAATTGACTGTCAATTATATTTATATCAGTGGCACACATGCCGTAGTCTGCTGATGTTAGTAAAAGCTTGAAACTAACCTCATTGTCAAGGCAATGTTGACAAAACCATGTTCCTTCCCATTTCTGAACCTGGTCATCACGGATTGCCGGCGGTATGCACGTTAGGTGAAAAACTCTTTCACATCCTTTGCATGCTTCCTGTAATAAATTGTATATAATATTGCAAAGTACTCTTTATCAATGCCAATATGGCTCTAATTTAACCATAAGCTGTCAATCCACGAAATGATATACAGCAATTGGTTGTCTAATATTTAGCCATTAAGGTTATTTCTCAATAACTTTAAATTCTTGCATACTTTCCGGAACAGAAATGACCAAACCAGGAGGACGACTTCGGAGATTTATTCTCCCTGAAATGTGCCAATTGTGGGGAGAGCACTTGACCTTATCTCATATACCAGTATGTATATGAACCAACAGAATATTCAAAAGTGTATTTACTTATTATATTGGTGTACTTATCTTATTCATTAGAGTGGTTTGATAAATCAACTCTTGTATTCCATATAGACTTATTGGATCATGGAAGAGTTATTAACGGTGTAAATTTAATTTCAGCTATCACGACTTCACCCTGATAATAGTTCACTTCTCCTTAACATTCAAATATGGAGAAGTGAAGTCTCCAATTTTAAACTGCCAGGCTGGTTTCTGAACAGCATCAAGTGCAGCGCAAAACTGACGTGGGCAAAAATACTTTCGTAACAGTGTGAGTATATTTATTTGATGTACCGTATTGACATCAATATATATAAACATTGCAATCTGAAATTGGCCAATTGTGCCTCCAGTTATAGGAAATCTGTCCGATGGGCTTTTTTTATTATCGGAACATTACATTTTTTCTGTCATAAATGCATAACTATAATCATTATTGTCCTGATTATGACCTCAATAATATTACACATAATTATGATATTTTATACATGGTCTATATGAGAATTGACAAGTCTGGTACAAATTTGGTCTTCCTGTAGTTATGCCTTTTTTCAACTGAGAATATGCTTTTTATATTGATGTCTGGATAATGTAAACTCATGGTTATCTGATAGCTTTAAAATGTGATATGTTTAATCTGGAAGGTGTGCACCCCCCCCCCCCCAATACTTACTCTGTCCCACTAATTTTCTTCCTTATTATGTCCCTCAACTTTGTAGACACAAGACAATATGGTATCAAACATGACCACAGTTTATGAGACGCGGCAAAAAGTCACTTACATGCAATTTATAGAGAGAAAATACACTAACTTCTGTGATGTACCTTAGTTAATTATGCCCCGCAATGAGTTGCGGGTGGTACACTGGAATCATCTTATCTGTCGGTCCTGTGCACCTGCATTTGGACTTTGATCGGACTCAAAATTTGCTGCAGGGATCAATCGTAATGAGAACCTGCGATTTGGAGTTCGGTCTTACTGATATTGGGATATACCTTAGCCCCATCTCTAGTTGTTGCTATTGTAGCTAGTGATCGGAAATATTGTATTTTTCTCTCACAAACTTGACATCCACTTGTCTTGAACACTATTAACTTATGTGAACTCTTTCTTTACTAAATATATTCTCCCTCTCAATTATACAAGTATATATTGAAATGGTCGAATGACAGATAATACAACTACAGAATGAGTCACATTTATTGGCAGGAAATGTTCTGGTAATAAGTTCAAAAAGCGACATATGGTCATTTGTTGAACTTATTATCTGAGCATAACATAACCTGGATAACTACTCATCAATGAGTATAGAAAGGGTAAAATAAGATCACACATACCCATTCAACATTGTCATCACTGTTTTCGCGTACTAGCCCACAGTAAGTGCAAATATTGGCAAGTTCTTGGATATCTGTAATGCAGTAAGAAAAGTTTAAAAGTAAGATATTCTCTCAAATGATATTAACCATGTGTTAAGTGTATGGAATTTTAAGTAATTTTACATCCGTATCTTGATTGCCTGGCAAATGGCTAAAGCCAAGGGTGGTGCTCCGTTGTAAAATTGTAAATTTTGTGTATGCTCTTATTAAAGGATGATTTTGAATTTGAAACAAACCTAATGATGTTTTCACATTAAATTGAATCTCAAGTGCCATGGTCTATTAGCATTTTTATGTCAACTTGACAAGTAGTTGGCATCTGTTACTCTGTGTTTTTGCATCAATAATTTCCTTTACATGTCACATTTGTCATACGATCGTCACCAAACTTCATATGGATCTTCGGGGTGACCTATATATGAGAGCCCAGAACCAGTGAATTTTTTTTACGAAATCATGGCCACCATTGTATTTTACTCTTTGCATAATTAAATCCTTCGGCACACCCTACAGGCCATATCCCTCATCCTATTGCCACCAAACTTCATATGGATCTTTAGGGTTACCACTAGATGGGCCATCACTTTTTTCCAATTTTGTCTAACTTTAATCCATCGGATTGGCCCACAATGTATTGCAGAAATGTTGATAAAAGTAACAGTCATGTTCTGGATCACTTCTAGGTGGGAGCTATCAGATTTGAACATTGCTCCCAGAAGCCATTTTTTTATTTTACTCATTGCAACAATAAATGTTTTGGTGTACATTACAGCCAACATTTTTTATCCATTTAATTTCCAATTTCATAGGGAATTTTATCTCGTGTTGACCTCTGGCATTACTTAAACATTTAAATTTCTGCATTCCTTATTGCTCTATTGTCTAATGTTTGACATTATCCATTCTCCAATTTGAGCTTCAGTATCCTTTACAATTTCATATTATGGTGCTGCTATTTCAGGAGCCTCCAAACAAACAAAATATTGTACTAGTGGAAGTCTCTCAGTCAATCAACATACCAGTCTCTTGTATCAGAATTAAGGCTATGTCTATTCTGCTGTCATCTATTTCTGAGCGTTTGCAGTATAGGATCCCTTATTGTTAATGATCATGTCAGCAAACTGGATAGAGAAAAATAATTGATATTTATATTCAGATGCATGTAGTGAAGTCAGAACTATGGATAACTAATAACAGTTATGTGTAAACATGTCTGTATTATATATAACAGACACAAGTTGGATAATCAATATTATGAACTTTTCATATAATTTATGTGTAGTATCATTTTTGTCAGTTGGTTGTCAGTTCTCGTGGGATAATTTGCTAAATCACACATATGCGTCAAGGCATAGTGTACACAATTTATTGGGCAATGGGACTGTGGGTATTAACAGATTAGTCACTTTGTGGTCTCCGCTCTACTAGTAGCCATGTGCACACATCAATTTTTTTTTTGCAGCTTTTTTCTGCTTACTTTGCAAATTGTGTTTGGAATGTAGATATATAATGGGAAACACTCTTGCAACATTCTGTGTTATTTATTATTAAAAAATTAAAAGCACATCGCTAGCTACAATAAAGTACTATGATATACTAGGAACATAATGTTTTTTCTAAATTGCAATTTTTGCTAATAGGACATCAAAGTTAGATAATTCATAATAGTTTTCACTTTTTTATAGGCTACAATGATAAATGCTAGTTGAAGAGTCTAGCTGATAAATGGAGCAGATGTGTTTATTTAGATAAGTAAGTTTGTAGCTATTGTTTTTGTGTATATTGTGTTAATGGAACTTATGTCAGGGTTCCACTGATGTTTTTTTTTAGCAGAAAACCTGTTACACAGTAATTGTTGACATATATATATAATTGTACCGGCATTGAATAGTCACCTTAATGACAACAAGTCCACAGCTGTATCCGTCAATTTGTCGGCAATGTGGCCTGGAATCAATTATGAAGCTACTCCCATTAACTATGCATTATTGGCCTACTTAATACAATCACATGTTTAAATTTGCATAAATAGAAATTTTATATATTGTCTGTGTGTCATACTGTATTTGTTTGAATTGCAAAAAGTTAATTTTTTAATGAGGAATGTGAATTTTTTGATTGACTGAGTTGTAGATAACTTTTACTCAAAATCAACCTCACTTGGTAACATTTTGTGGGATAACAGACATATTTAGCCACACTTCTGTGGTGCTCTTGATACATGAGTTATTTTTCCGCCACACACATTCCAATCACACAATAAAAAACGAAATATTTATAATTAATAATACAACAATTGTTGGAGATCTATGGCTTAAATACGATCTCAGCCGATACTAAAATGTGCAATTAGTTGGTATTCTCATGGTGTATATATTATGTTGCTATGTGAGTTATTTAAAGTCAGCCATTTTGAATTCTACTCTTTGCCTAACTAAATCCTTCCGCACACCCTACAGGCCACATCATTACCAAGTTGGTAATATCATATTTATAACAATTGAAACAAATTCCGAAGAATCAGATGGTCAGTATAGTCAACCATATTGGCGATGCATTGCTATACGGCGATATGTGCAAGATAGCCATAAATAGTGACTTATTCATTCTAAGTGTAGACCTACTAAATGCATGCTGTCTTGTTGCTTCCACACTGCACACTTGTATATGTTAAAAGAGTATCGATCAGTGTTATATTCTTGCCCACGTTATAAGCGTTAACTTCTCATGCTCATACTTTATCTGAAATCTTGATATGGTGCAATAATTATTTATTACACATGTGCGCAATGCTGACAACCACGATTACATATCATTTGTGGACACAATCAACTGTGGCTCATAATTCGAGTTTTATGTTTGTCATACTCCTTTGATATCATCAGAGGTTCAACCACTGAAATAGCTGGTAATAACCGGTTGGTGTATTATTTATATATTTTTTGGCTTATCTGTTACGCGATAGGTATGGAAACTGGTCATTATGTTCAGAATTGTGAGTGTTACCCGATATCTATTAGTTGTATTTTTTATATTCACAATCCTTTAAGTATGAGTCTTCATAGCAACTCAAGTAGGAGTCTTCATAGCAACTCACAACAAAATTTGGCGTAGAAGGCGATCTTTTCCTTCGGTTCGCCCATTGGGTTTAAATAAGTAATTTTCTTTTGCTGTGGTTTTTCTACCTGCAATTAAGTATAATACATGGGTCAGCATAAAAATACAAGATGCGAATTAGATTATGCCTAACCAATATAGGTGTACATTGGTCTGGCTGAATCAGATATGGTCCAAGAGCTAATTTTATTGAGATGTATAATTCTGAGGTATCCTTCATGAGAGTTAATTATCTCACAGATGCGTAAGATAGTTGACTATTTTGTAGGTGTTAACATTCATTTTCATTCATCATTCGTTGTTGATTATAATTATGCTCAAGTTATGTTGGAAGTTTATCCATGAACACATTTGTGGGTAATGGTTTTGATATTTAGTAAATGGCACTTGTGCACCGGCGATTATGAGGTTCATCTGTTTGTAGACACAAGCTATGTGACATGATTACTCAGGTATTTTTTATTGCAATGTGTTCATATTTTATCTGCAGGTTGAGGATGACAAACCCTCACTGGTAGAGTTTTTGGTATCGATTGGTTGATTGGTTTAGAAAATATTGACACTTTCCTTGATCCCACAGGCATGTAAGTACTTATCCAAGGGATCAGGATCCACTTTTCACTTGCATTGATTTTGGAATTGACATTTTCCCATTAACCCAGACACATTTTATCTGATAGGCAGATATTAAATTAACCATTCCACTTTGAACACTTTATAAACCACCAATTGAATATTCTTTTATCATTTGAGGCAATGTCCAATCGAATTCCCCTGTCATTGATTGTGTTTATAGTTCATGGTATAATTCATGATTGACACACCCCTAACCTGTATAGTTATGGTCATTTGGTTAAAAATATGAACGCCAACAATCAATTTGTTTGAATTTTTTTTCACGTGATCACTCTCATAATCACATCCATGTTAATATATCTCTAATATAGCTTACCAAAAGGGACCAATGGTTTCCATTTTCATGGACCGGTAGCAAAAGAGGCTTCTTATTAAGCTGGGAGTCCTGAAATTTTTAAACATTATTTGTATACCATACACATGTAGTTGTTAGGCGTAATTTTAAATGTGATTATAGTATTTTAAATGTGACCGTAACCCTTTAATGGTGGAAGCTGTTGAAGATCCTGTGCTAGTGGATTCCCTTATATATGCAAGTCTCGGATAAGGAGCCTTGCACATATAAAGAAAATGCGCTGGCTTATAATGTCACGGTAAATAGTGTTAGACTAATGCATGCTCTTACATATCTTGAGTATCCATATGGGAGACTCGCATAAGAGAATGCATTAGCACAGTGCAATTTGAAAAAACTTCTTGTCATGGCAGAGGTGAAGTGCAGATACCAATTTTACATACATCTTGAATTTCACATATCATCTTCATTGTATATAGAAACTGAACAATTATTAAGAGAAGACAAAAACAATGTATTGTAGTACGTATGAGAGGTTTGTGAAATTATTCAAATATTATCCCCCCCCCTTTGGTACCAAGAACTGCTAAAATAATTTCAAACAACAAGCCAACTATCCAAATTTCACGCCGATTGGTCAAACCAAATCTGAGATCTAACATGGTCCCCAAATGCAGTATTTGCACTCAAGTATAGACACTATTTCTTATGAGGTTTGTCGAAATGACGTCATGTAACGTCGCACGCAAACCCAAACTTACTTTGCTATTGTAGAAGAAACGTCAATGCGCTCTACCAAAGTGTTGTTGGAAATAGGCGCTAAAGTAATTTGTCAGTTTAGCGTGAATATAAGTAACGAATGTTGATTTTATCGCGGAAGTGCATGTAATGGGGTGTAGAGTCGAGACTCGAACGTTCTACTATCGTTGGGAATAGGTGCTAATATGGTATTTTAATTTGCCAGTTCAGTGTGAACAAAGTAAAGCATGCTGTTTTTGATATGAAAGTTGTGCATTGAGTGTGGAATTGAAGGAGTACTCGGAAGATGGCGAATGGACAGTCTGCCTCCCGCCAGTGGGTACCGTTCAGTATAGATTTGCCGGAACTCAGTTAGGAAAACCACATCCCCAGGCCGGGACTAAAAATAGAGTGTAAACAATACTGCCCTATGCTGATTAATGCTCTTATAATTTTTTAGTTGAGTGCAAATCTGATAAAAGAATGTTTAAAAGATCAAAATGTGCGCAAAGCGCCCGTTGTTTAAGATCATATAATGTGCGTCAAATGCACAAAGGGGGCACAGGCCCCTCCGCCGCTAAATAAAGGCTCCCGAATGGAGCCTGTTTCAGTTAGTATATAGTAATAAAGTTAAATATCTTGATTGTTGCGTTCCATATGTGCATTCATATATGTTGGTTGGGGAGAGTGGGAGGTAGAAAACAGTTTTATTGAAATAACGTGTTCCTACAAATGGGCCGCGCAATGCAGGGGCCTGTAATCCTTGGGCTGCATGCTGAATAGAGGTTCCAAAGGGGGTCCGGTTAAGATCAAAATGTGCCGCAAGCTCCCTTCGTCGCTGAATAAAGGCTCCCGAATTGAGTATGTTTCAGTTAGTATACAGTAATATTTAAAGTAATATGCTGATTTTGTTTTGTTCAATATGTGCATGCGCATATGTGGGCTGGGTGTGTTGAAATACAGTTTTTAGTGAAATAAAGTGTTCCCGCGCGCATCCAGTGACAAAAAGAGAAGCACGGCCATTCCATTTCTAATATAGAAATAAGAATTTGTTCATGACCGCGGACACTAGATTGTAACAAAGAACATTTATATAGGTGTAACTTTGTGACGGGCAACCCCCCCCCCCCAGTGAAGAATAAAGCGGCAACAAATAATTCAGCCTAATAAAATCGAATGTGGTAATGCAGGCGAGTCCCCTCAAGCAGGGAGTAATCAATTGGAAATAGGCCAGGTGGTCAGCTGGGGATTTGGCTATGGACCTAAAATCATCTCTGCCAAAATGTTTATGGCACAAAAAATATAGAAAATTATGTACGGGTGGTTGTCTTTCTACATGCAAATAATTATGCAATTTCTTGAATAAAAATAAATTAAGTCTCTCATCAACTTCTGATACAAGTTCTTGGCACTGGAAAACAGCAAAATTTTACTTATTTTTCTTACCAGAAATACATAGTAAATGGGGTTCTAATTTTCCATGAGTTGACTGTTCTTAACTATTGTGTCACAATAATCGCTTGTACCAAATATCAAACATAATTTTCAGAAAATTTATTTTGAAATATCAGGAAATTGTTGCATAAGCCATAACTTGCGTCCGACCCTTAATAGTAAATGGGGTTCTAAGTTCCGAGTTGACTGTTATTTTTTGTATGCCCCATTTACAAATGAAATTGTTATTTATATGAAGTTGTTTTGATGAAATTCATTGTTTTGCAACAATTTGGCATCACAAAAATAGAAATTCTTGATACATCGCCTGTAGCAACATCATGACGTACTTTGCCACACAAAAAGAATGTCAAGATTGCTCAAGGGCTTTCTGTCGAAAATTACCACACAGTTAATTTTTTTTTTAGATTAAACATATTTATTTGTCTAATTTCAATATTTCAATAACACATAGGAAATAACACATACATTTGTATGCAGACAATGGGATTGGAGGACAAGTGCTGACTCACTTATGAGTACCTCCTCTCCCGTTGAAAGCCATTGCTTTCAGTGAGAATACAACTGAATAAATAAATGTAATAAAATTAGAGCCGCGCAGTTTTGGGTAAGTGATTATTGCACTCAAGTGTTCACGAAAGGATACCCCGCTCTTCGTCTCTTGATGTATATCCTTCTGCAAAATTCTCGATAATCACTTCCCCATCCCAAAATTGTGTGGCTCTATCTATGTACCAAATATGAAACAGAATTTTGCGAAAATTCATTTTGAAATATCAGGAAATGGTTTGCAAAACTTGCGTCTGCCCTTAATGTATAATAGTTAATTTAATTTTTTCACTCAACAAATTTGGTATGTAATGGAATGCAGTAGAATTTTATAAACTGTTATTTATGCAATGGAATTCAGATTATGAAAAATGTTTACAGTTTGATTTTATTGATCTTCATATTCATTAGTTCCCTCTGTTGTAAAAAAAACAGCTTTTAAGACTGACAACTTAGCAGCCAACTGCGATTAAAGAGCAATAACTCTATAAATATCTGACTCACAGAGTCTGGCAATATTCCAATGTTGGGCTAAAGAAAATATATCCAAAACCAATCAATGTAAGGTAACTTAAACTGTTAAACAAGAATACATTATTGTTGTTATATTATAATTTTCACACTATTTCTGAGGCTCTCTATAATTGTTTATACTCTTTATTGCTAACCAGACATTAGTCAAAGTTTCCATGGACATAAACCAGCTAGTGATATCAGTAGATCCAGATTCTAGGTTACGTCCAAGACATAGTGTTATATGTCTGGTGCAGGTGCAGTGGTTTTGCTTCCAAGGAAACTTTTGAACTAACCATATCTGTGCAGTGGAACGGACGCCACATTATGTACATGACATTTGTTTGACTTGACAATAAGACCAGAATAAATAAACAGATCATGAAATAAACACCTAAAAAAAGAAAGCCCCCCCCTAATATATTCGGTAATATTTTATGAGATATTGGATGGATTTTTCAAATGATTTGTGGTACCAAAGACATCAAGTGTGCTAATCAATGTGCTGTGAGGTGAGATATGGCTGGGTGAGCACAAATTGAAAGGAAGAGGGACACTTTTCAAAAGTTGCAAAAACACAAGTAGAGTAGAGTGATCACAGATATTCAGTTGTGCCTTGGTCCCCACTTCTCGCACAGGCTTGGAACATCCTTATATATTGGTACCTCAATGGCCTACATGGTTGGAAACATGGTTTACTTGAAATGGCTTCAAAGAGACTGATTTCAATAACTCTGTGTTGCTCACAGCATGAAACTTCAAGGTGTCATTCCAAACGAATGTGGTTAGACTGAATGGCCTGGGCATGCAGCAGGAACATTGTGTCCCGAAGATAAACATATATTAACTAAGAAATATATTACCGGCACTGTTTTTTCAATATTATATAAACTTCCCTTTCACAACATCAAAAAGTTCACAGGTTTTGTAATGGTGGAATATGATCTCTTGTAGAGAGTCATGGCATGATCTAGCATAAAGTGAGCCCAGTAATCTGGTAATGTGTTGGCACTGTCACTGTTGTCATATATAACAGAAGTGATATAAATTCACCAACCGTCAAGAAAATCACTTTAATCTCTTTGATTTGATTTCTATCACTGATAATTGTTTGCAAATACAATCAGGTTACATGTAATATTAATAAGTATTGTGGTTATTTTATATTGAACCCTTTTTATTCATGAACTGCGACAAAAGTTGGCAGTTTTCCGGTTGTTGATTATCCTCATGATTTGATAATTATCAGTATACAAATTTGAACCCTGGAATGTGTGTCTATCTATATTCTCAAGTCTGGAAATAGTGTGTCTGACATTTGTAGAATGAGGTCCCTGAGGGTGAATTAATGAAGCTATCCCATATAGCGAGCTAGCATCACCAAATACACCCTCTGGAAACATCATTCTGCTTAAGCCTAAACTGGGATACCTAGTATGAGATTAAAGTTCCCCAGTCGAAGTTGGTGATGTTCAGCCATTAGTCACCTCGATTATGCATTTTATCTTCTGCAAATTAGGGGATCCATATGGAAACTGAACAGAAGGTAAAAGGTAACTAAAACAATGTTAATTTGAGCCTATATATACTTATCAGAAGATGAGGTCTAAACAGAATGAGGTCCCAGAGGGTGAATTTGATGATGCTAGCCCATTCTGTGAGATAGCATCACTAAATTCACCCTTCGGGTGACCATATTCTGCAAATGTCAGACAAACTATTTCCAGACTTGAATTTTCTCATATTTTATTCATTTTGAAGTTCAGACAAGCTAAAACGCATTAATTCATCACTTTCACTCGGAAAGGCTTGCCTAATGGCATGCACAACACATGATGGCAGAGGTCATCGATTGTGCAGTCCAAGATACCCACAACACCATCGCGTGAACTGTCTGTACGCAATGTGCCTGTATTTGTTGGGAAGTGGTCCGTCATGTGGATGGCTGTATTGCTGCTGGTACCCCAGCCAAGCCACCCCAGAACCCAAGGGTCCAGACACACACTTTTGAACGGTTCTGTGTCTGTTATACATTTAAAATAACCAGGTTATTTACCAAATGCTTCAGAAACCACACCAGCTTCGCCACCACTTTATCCAACTCATGACAACATTGACATTCACAAGTAGAGTCCCATGCTTTGCATCTGCTACACGAACACCTGAAAAGACAAGAGTTGGAATATTACAGTTTTAGATTTAGATTTTTTTAAATTAATGTCAGAGGCTGAATTTCTGGATTGGTCACCGTCCTCTCACCAACAATCATCTTCAAGCAACTCTGATATTCTACGGAGCTAGTATCTGGATAGAACTGGGTCGGGGTGAAGTCCATCCTTGTACAGGCTGAAATTATAATAATGGATAGCACTAGGCTGGTGATGTGGGCCCTTTCGTACCTTCTTTTTGGAACTTAAATCTGAGGTGAATGCTGGAGAGTGTGAACTTAGCTGTTGATTCAGGGCACGGACACGTTTGTTTAATTCAAACACTTGTTGCTCAAGTATGCGGTCCTGCTCTAGAAATAATGAGGGGTCTTGGTGGTTGTTGTATCTGTTGTTACTAACTATAGAATAAACCGGCGTTTCCAGAACAGTTACTCTGCAGTTTACATCCAGGATTATTTTGGTTGATTTTACTATCCAGTCCATAGTTGTGTCCATGACACTGTCATCTGCACATGTAAGCGATATATACTTTCCATTTTTCTTTGTCAAATCACAAGTTCCAACCCACAAG
Organism: Siphonodentalium dalli; assembly: GCA_032622095.1. NCBI lineage: Eukaryota > Metazoa > Mollusca > Scaphopoda > Gadilida > Siphonodentaliidae > Siphonodentalium > Siphonodentalium dalli. The sequence continues at coordinate 155,171,724 of CP136066.1, read as the reverse complement.
TAGAACCAACATATTTCTTTCTCTGAAGTCAACTTCAGAATATTGTCCTCTAGCCACTTGTAAGCTTTCAGTACACCAATTATTATCCATAGGCGGCAGTGTTAATGTCCAGGCCTATTCTCGATTCCTTGTGAAATCTGGAAGTTTCTAACCTAGTCAATTTTGAAGAATGACTCTTTGGACACAATACGGCCTAAACAAATTAATAGGTCCGTGTGGGTTTTCCATCTTTAAATTTACCGCTTTTGATACTACCCTAATTCCGCACAAAAAATCATCATCAAATTTTCAAACATACCCCCATTAAATGTCAGGTTAATTATTTCACCACCCTGGATCAATATTCATCCAGATTTAATATTTCCATGGTGGCATTGATTTATTTGTCATACAATAAAATACATTATTTCTTTGAAAAATTTGATTAATTGGTATATATTGAGTTGATTTACTTCCCATACCCATATGCAATGAGTACAGGACAACATCACTCTCATTTCATGACTCAAAACTTTTAGAATGCTTCTTTAAATTAATTGAGACAGTGCAGCATTAAGATGCACACACTATAACATAATGTGGTGAACAATGTACCTGAATTTCTCACAAATCATTGCGTGTTATTTGTGGCACCTATAACATTAACCCTATCCTTTTTACCAAATTTCAATGAGATATATAATTTGAAGTGGTTTTTGCCCATACAACAACATTGCCCAATCCATTAAATTTATCGCAATTGTTACAATGAAAATAATGTCTCTAAAATGACACGTGTCCTTTGTTGACTGAAAAAAACATTAACCATCTCTATGCCAATGATATATGGGTACACTTAAAAACATACTGTGAAGATCAGAGAAGCATATATTAGAAATGGTTAACTGTGCTTAGTATTTTGAAGGGAAATGAGAGTTATGCCTCTGGAGTCATAGATATAGCTGCCAAGTCTCTTTAAATTAGTCCAGATATTAGCCATGGCATTAGTGAGTCATCACCCAGTGACATCAAGAGAAAGGTTATGACCCATTTTAAAATGATAACAGGTATAAAAGGTTCTAGGAATATAAACACACATCACTTTGGAATAAGGTTGGGTTTATTCAACATCCATTCATCAGAAACAATGTACCTACAATAATTTGAAGTATTGTATTGGACAATTTGTTCATTTGTTTGACCATAAATTCTCCTTCGAATGGGTGCATAGTTTTTCTATTGAGAAGTGTGATACCAGTTTTACATGTAATGGCACGGAAAAAAACAGGGTTTAAAAAGAAGAATACACTCGGCCACAAGAAGGGGAATGATGGACAGAATAAATCAGTTGAGACATCAAAAACACACAAAAGTAAAAAAAAAAGTACATAGGAGTAACCCTTCTTCTGCCGTGGCTGGGAGCACTACCGGTCGTGGGACGATTCAACTTGGGAGCTGTTCTAGGGTCACAAGATCAGCTTGCTGCCATCAGAAAGAATATTCAGTTGGATATTATGCAGCAGCAACAAGAAGGTATGCATATAGTGATAATCAGATAAGTTATTTATGCACAGCAAATCAATTAACATATTTAACCTTGCCCCTCCCATACATCTCGTTTATTTAAAAAGATGAATATGCTAGGTGCACTAGTTTGTAGATCAATTAAGATGAACTATATTGTTCAGTAGCATTTAGAGACTGTTCACTGCATTTTACCATTCACATTGACATATATTCTGTAAAAATATTTCTTACCATAACAGTGCAATTTCACAAAAGAGTTACCAAAAAACAAGTGAAACATCATCATTCATGCTATGCCTGACAGGGTTAAAATTTTCTGTTGCTTACGAATATACATTGCCTTTAAAAATAGTTGCATTATACATATGCACCCTAGAAAAGACAACATGGGGCAATTTACTCTTCTGAATGCATCATTGAAAATAGATACATAATGGCATTGCTACATTGTAATTTAATAATTTGTCACATACATACAAAATATATAAGTATTAAATGAAAGCACACGGTATTTAAATGTTCGGATAAAATGGGTTAATATATTTTTTTCAGACATGCAGCACAATCTAAAAGGAAACTGACAGATTGGGAGAGGGAACGTAACTCATACCGGACTGTGCATGTTGGCCACAATGCTGAAATGTGGAATACCACAATGAGAGCACACCGAAATCACCACCCTCTGTGTGACGGCTTCCTGAGATGGGACATGAGAAGAGAAGAAATTCAAGGCCTTGGCTGTAGGGAAAGAATGGTTTGTTCTAACTGTCAATACATGTCTGAACCATATACACTATATGAAGAGATTAACACCGGGAGGCCTGGGCGGAAAGCAGCACAGCTAAATGTTGGACTGGCTATAGGATTGACCAAAACACCCATCGCTTCCACAGGCTACAGACGAATATGCCTCAGTGCCAACTTACCAGCCCCATCAAAATCAGGGATGCAGAAAACAGCCAACCGTGTATCGGACATAATTATTTGTAGGAACAGGTTGGATATGCAGACACGGCGGTCCAAGCTAATAATGCAGCAACGACACGAAGGAAGAAAAAATCCTTACCTAGTGGATCTGCAAGGTGACGGTGCGTGTAATAACAGTATATACTCAGGGTCTGGAAAGAATCCTTTTCAACCAGCAACGCAGGTTGTCTATTCGATTGCTGAAAATGTGACCGCAAAGCATGACATTATAGGGCTGTCAATACATAATAAACTATGCTCTAAAGGGGGACATTTGAAGCCAGTTCCAGGACACAGGTGTTATAAAGGAGAGTGTTCAGCTACTATACCCTTCGAGCATAATATTGGAGATGAAAAAACATGGGCAAAAGAGGCGTTGTTAGAAATGAAGAAGAGCGGTATTGAGTCCAAAAAAATAACCACTGATGGAGATAGTGCTGGAGCAATAGCCGCTCAGGAATTGTTTGAAGAAGACGTTTGTCAAAATTTACCAGAGCGACAACTTGATAATGTTCATGTTTCTCGCAATCACAGAAAGAAGTTTGTTAAAAATCACAAGTACCTCGGTGAGATAATTATAGCGACTGTAAAAATTAAAACACAGACACAAAAAAAACTGGCAATTGATATGGAGGACCGATGCAAGCGAGAGTTCCGAAAAGCCCTGAGGTTACACAAGAACTGGGAAAAAGCAAAAAATAAGTTATCTTTCTGCGTTGATGCCATCACACAATGCTATCAAAATAACCACACAAAGTGCAGAAAAAAGTCATTTGTGTGCAAGGGTACACACAAAAATAACTGGTTGAAGAACAGTTATTTATTACGCGATGGTCTTAATCTAAAGAAGACTGAATTAACAAATTCTACGCGACTGTATAAATTACAGACTGGGACCAGCCATGTTGGAGAGTACAAAGCGAAATACAAATACGCAGAAGGTGGAATCATTTAATAGAGCCTTTCGTACATCAACGCCTAAAAATGTTACCTTCTCGAGAAACTTTGCAGGGCGTGTGCATTCTAGCTGTCATGTTAACCTTGGCACTGCCGGTTCCATTGATTATCTATGCCAGGATATGGACTCCAATATCACCGCTCAGTAAAGTTGGAAAATCCCTGCAAAAAATGAAGGAATCAGATGAGTACTTGAAGTATTCTTTTTTTAGCATTAATTCTATCCCAATCATAATCAACCATTCAGCTGCCAGATGTGATTTTATGCTGATTTGAGTGTTGGTTACAGAACACCAAGGGGGATAATTTTTATAATTGGTGTACTATAACCTATAATGCCAGGTTATTTTGTCAATGTCAAAACAATGCCGTTGCTGACTCTGGAGATAATTTCCTTTGCTGTCTGCAACAATATGTGGTTTGAAGTTTATCTGCTTCGTCCTAGGAAATATCCTCCGTTTAAACAGATACTTTCGCAGCGTATGTTCCATTGTTCAATTTATTGTTGCAACGAAAACAGGTAATGCACGTAAATTGATGAAAATTTGCGAGAGAAAGTTCAAGGTCATTGGAAAACTGAATATAATTTGCGGATCAAATGTAGACAGGAATGCACACGGAAATAACCGGTGAATAATTAATGCTTACTTTATGAAATGTAAATCATTAAAATACATGTACTTTATATTTCTATTAAACAGCCCTCGAAATTGGGAATAAAATGCCACGGCAACACATTTCCGTGGGTACATCCATTTAACACGGCATCGCCAAGGTACTTTCATAGTCTCATAAATTTTAGTCAAATGACTGCCCCTCCCCGCATTGACACTTCTATCACATAGCACTCAACCGCCAATCTAACTGTGGCAACACACGGCAAATATCAAAGTGCAGATGCCTGGCCCACTGATTGTAGCAATCGATGTGTCAAAGAACAAAGAGCACCGACAAAACGTCACGTCAATCATTTGTGACAATGAACAAATATCCCGCCTTCTTCATGGTTTAAATAGAATGGCTACTGTGATTGGTTGAATCGAATTGTCAAACACTGTTCAAAGAAACCCTGTTCAGCCAGTCTACTCCATTCATTTTTTCACGATTAATTAGACTTCCAATGATAAATTGATTGTTTTGTTACTAGAAGTTAGGTACAATCACATGCGCATTAGTGTAATGATATTGGGAATAAAACATATTTTGAAAACAGACCGACAGTAAATAAGGAATTCAAGAGTTTTACTAAATAATTACTCTGCCTGAATCTGCCGGAATTTAACGAGTCCGGGGACAGATTAGCAGGAACAGTACAAAGTGATTCTACAAAAAGACCTCTTCAACGAAGTATTGCTCACTACAGCTGAGCAGTGATAGCTTTAATTATCTTCAATGTAAATTAGGTATATTTAAGCACAGTTAACGTTGTGGGTAAATAATATCTAAACAATGAACAATTCTTAGTAAGCAATAAGTTACTATTTTACCACATGACATCTGCATGATATATCCAGCACTGTATTTAATTAATACGCATTCCTTTCATACTTTCACGGCTGCGTATTAAACTGCCGCAACAATACAATGGTAGAAATGATCACCACTGCAATTACCATGACATTGCTCATTGCCATGGTAATTAATTTCGAGGGCTGATATCAAAATATATATTTTAACTAATATTCAGACTGAATGTGTTAATATATATTTTAAAGGTTATTGAAATTTATTTTGTTCAACTTATAAAAATGGAGCGCAAAACATAGGAATATAATACCGAATTATAAGTTATATGTGATTTCTACACAGCAAGGTATGAATTGTGATAAAACAGTCTTTGTAAATATATATATTTTTCAATTAGCCAAGGATTCGAGGAAAAATAAAATTCTTATTAAATTAATAATTTAATTAGACGCAAGATATTTTCTATTGAGACTACATTTACAAAATTCATTCTCACAACAGAAAATAAATTAATTCAAGACAAACATGCAAGTTAATAAATAGTACATAGTCATGCATGGACAAAACACAAGACAGACAACACTGTACACATCAATATTCATTCGATTTATTTCAACCCGCCCGCAATGTAGGAAAGACATCAAATTTCTCTGATTGGGATGGGAGGGTGGGAAAGTTTTCAAACTTGTAGCCTCAGAAGAAAATATCAATATAATGAAGAAATTAACAAAGGCAATTAAAAATCCCGCGAAAAAGGGGTGTGTCAATTTAAACCAATGAAAAGGCGAGAAAAATATTCACTATAATTAGCATATTGAAACTTGAACTATGGAAGACCAGATCGTTACCTAAAGATATTCTCGAATCACCGTTTGCTAATTAATTTATTTGATGTCAAATAGAACCAATTAGCCAAGGTTTCGAGGAAAAATAAAATTCTTCTTAAATTAATAATTTAATTAGACGCAAGATATTTTCTATTGAGACTACATGTACAAAATTCATTCTTACAACAGAAAATAAATTAATTCAAGACAAACATGCAAGTTAATAAATAGTACATAGTCATGCATGGACAAAACACAAGACAACACTGTACACATCAACATTCATTCGATTTATTTCAACCCGCCAAGCCTTTGGGCACCATTCCATAGGAAATCAATGAATGCCTGTATAAAGTTATTTATCCAAAATTGATTGTTTCATGCGATTGGCTAGCACATACCTATCTTTCAAAGAATAATGTAGATAACGCTTGTAGCAATCGCTAGACCAATCGCCCATTAATTGAATAAATTCACTAGGAACTTGCGCCTTAAATGCCCACGAGGCGCCGCCCCTTCTAAAACTATGCGAATAATAAAGTAAGGGGTCTTCTCCAATATCTACTAACCGAAGCCTCAAAAACTTTTGAAATTGAGAATAAGTTACTGGCTTAACCTAACCATTACTACGTATTTGAAATGCTGGTTCAAAATCTGCTGACGGGTTAAGCTTAACCATAGCCTTAAAGGCTTTAACAGGACAAAGGACCGATCCCGGAATGGCTATAACTGGTAACTTTAAAATACGTTGTCCAAACTGAATGGTCTTTGACCACTTAATAATTACCAAAAGCACATTATCTGTAATAAAAATATCTTTTCTACACAATTGATGTGACGCATCAAAAGAAGTAGCAGTATCTGATACTAAATTAGACTTACGAAGAAAAAGAAAAAAGGCCAAAACGAAAATACACCAGTAAGTAACATGAATAAGGTCATCCTGATTAATATGAACATGAATCATCTCTAAAATAGCAGGGGTTATTGGAAGGGCTTGACGGATACAATGTGGCTTAAGTCTTCCTAATCCTCTATATAACAATGACAATTCATAGGAATTAAAGAACTCGCAATCCAAAGAAAGATATAAGTGAAAGATCTTAACTCCACTTACATAATTCCTAATAGCTTCCACTGACTTGAAGCTTCTGCTTAGAAACTGAGCAAACAATATAATTACTTCTAAAGTAGATGGAATTGGTTCTATTGAAAAATACAGACAGAAGAGGAAATGGGATTTCAATTGTATGAGTGCCAACAGCAAACGCCTTAGACTTTGATACCTTAGCTTCTTTCTTCAGTTGCGAGATCTCTGATCCTATAAATAAATTACCATTCATGTGTGAAGTTGATCATTTCATTATTTACATGCACTTCTTCCATTGACATATTTTGTTCACGGACATACTCCTGAAACTCATTTCTATAGATTTCTCCGTCACCCCACCTTGATAGACAGTCTGCCTGTCTATTGTTTACACCAATAATGTGTTTAGCCCGAATTTCGAATTGAAATTTTGCAGCAAAGAACAAAATTTCTCTGAGACATTCTTTTCTTGTAGAAATGAGTTCCGTGAAGCACCTCGGTTTAACACAAATACTGAAGTGCTATTGTCACAATTTACCATTATCCGCTTCCCGGTCAAAAGCGGAGCCCATAACTTCACAATGCTTAGCATCTCTAATTCATTTATATGCCTACCACTAATATTTTCTGGGAAAATAGCATGAAAAAACTTGTTTCCGAACAGACCTCTGCATGCTCTCAATGTTGAATCAGAGGAAATAAATTCATCTGGATTGGACCACTCTTCCAGAACCATCATTGAGACGCCATTGTAAGAGGGTAAAAATCGAGCCCACCAGAGCAAGTCTCTCTTCACATAGTAAGGAATATCCAACACTTTAGGTGAGTTGAAATTAAAGGTCTTGAGCCATGAAAGAATTCTCGAAACGAAAATCCTTCCTGGAGGGCCACATGTAGAAATAAAATTTAATTTTCCTTCTAACGATTGCACCTCTTTAAGAGATGCCGAAGAATTACAGAGTCAAATTTGAACCAATTTCAAAATTTCTAAAACTCTTTCCTTTGTTACTTCCAGTGTAAGCTTGACTGTATCTAATTTAACGCCAAGAAAAACCACAGAAGTTGAAGGAGGAGACGCTTTATTTTCAGACTCAGTCAAGCCCCACATACCTAAAACATCACCCAATGTGTTGTAAGCTTGCTCTGCTCGCTCTGGGACCTCAGCCCCGACTAAATCGTCCAAATGGTTTACAATATCACAATTTATTTCTTTGCATTTATAAGCCACAGCATTTGTGGTTATTTGGCAAATATAAGCCGCAGACCGCAATCCCATGCTTAAAACTCTATCGCAATAGATTTGTCCACACCATTGTTATGCAACGAGGTGAATGTCACCTGGATCTATATAAAATTGACGGTAAACCCGAGAAAGGTCCTTAGAAAACAATTTACAAGCTTTGCCTTTTTCTTTGACTAATTTAACCGAAGTATCTACTGATGGATACTGAAGACTAACTTTCTCACACAGATAAGAATCCTTGGGGAATCTCTCAATGACAGACTTGCCTTTGGGGAAACTTAAATCCATTATAACACGCCTCTCATTGGTATCTTTCTTTGGGACTGCGTTAAGAGGGTTAAATTCCAGTGGCACATTGAATGGATTTGAATTGAAAGGTCCAATAGAATTTTTTTCTATTTCTTTAACTAAGTAACAATCCAAATAACTTGGAAAATCTCGTGCATCTTTGTGATTTCTCACTGCTTGATTAATAATAATCTGTGCATTATGGAATTGTGGTGAAAACAGGACACCATACAAGATTAGATAGATTCAAATGGATCTATTAATTTTATAATTATTAATTTAGAACACGATACCGGTTGCCTAATATCAATTGGTTCCTAAATGTTGTACAAGATATGACGATTCCAAATTATAATATGATTTTAAACTTTATAAGATTATGCCAAACAAATTGATGTGTTTCTTTAGGTGCCCTAAATTAATCCATGCCAGTATTTAAATTGTGACTTCAAATATGATTTTTTATGACCGAATTGACAGTTGTAATAAATATGAAAATAATACTACGGTATTCATTCTACACAATAAATAGATGCTACATACCGGTACTGTATATTATATAATTTTAATATATCGTATAATGATTCGTATTATCGCAACTAGTAGTAAATGAAATATTTCAAATATTCTTCAATCATTTTCGTGAATTCCAAAACTGCATACATTTTGTTTGGCATAATTTATATCTCAATACAATTGCACAACTCATTGACTATGGTAGATACGGAAGCATGGTCCAATGCATAGTCCGACAACACAGTCTGGACACCATGTCCTAATTCGTGTTCCCTTGTAGCCATCTTCTCTTCGCTCTGCACATAGCACACATATTTTCCTCTTCTGATTAGGGATATACTCAATGAAGTGATTTACCCCTGGAGCTATATGTAACATAGCTGGACCAAGAATTGGTCTCCCAAATTTTCGTCTTGGTTCCTGATAACCTGACACAAGTCCCTCCACGAGCTGAACTAAGAACTGGTGATGGTTAAGTTTTTTGGCATCTATGTCATCTGTGTTGCATTTATAACAAATGTAAGCATTTGTGCAGGTGCGACTGATCAAATGAAAGACCACTTTTCTCCAGCATTTGACAGTTTTTAATTCTGCAGAATAGTGGTCTGTCATCTGATCAGACACATCCACACCACCCATGTACTTGTTATATTCCCGGACTATGTTTGGGATTTCTCTTGTTGTCCCATCATACTTTGTTGATGTGGTTGATCGAACATTAGAGCATGTCGATAGCATCCTGACCTGGAAAGAAATATATATATATTTACTAACCAGGCTTTGACATCTCCGAAAACCACAGGACATAAAACTACTCTGTGATTTTCTCATAACAAATTATGTTCTGTAGACCTTGCTCATTTAATAATTATATAATAAACTTTTGTTGTGTGAGATCATGGGGATAGCTTGGTCTGAAAGCCTGCATTGAAAAGTGAGGCATTTTATATGCTTCTTTGTAAAATGATTAAATTAGGGTATATGCTAACTACACTAGTACAATAAAAAAAAGTTTATATGACAGCCAACCAGCACTGACAATAAGTACTGAATATTTTTGAGATTATGGAGATAATACCCGATAAGGGGATCTCCAGTACACATATACTAGTATACATGTAGATATATACCGGTAATATACAGTAATATGTTTTCATAATTTAAAATTTATTCTGACCTGTTTCCGGTCCATCCAACTGAGACCAACCATATTATCCCTGACCGCTATTGCAGAGCCTTTAATTTTCAGACTTGACTTGATTTCTACAGGGAGACGTTTTCTGTTGCCCTGTACAGTCCCTGTGACATAGACCTCTTTCTCCAGCATTTTCTGACACAGGTTTATGCTCATGTAATAATTGTCCACGTACAGATGATGAAACCTTTTGGTTTTTCCTTCTAAGAGTTTGTCACAAACATCAAACGGCTGGCCGCATTCTGAAATCTTCATTCCAGCTTTGTGGAATACTGTCTTCGCCATGTATCCCGTCCGGGAATCACACAGGTTTTATTCTTTTGGCCCCCATTGGTGGTGCTTCTTGATTCGGATATGGTTTACTAAGATATGCCGACCTGTAATGTAGTGTAAAGTTCTAGACAGTTTAAATATATGATAATGTATAGTGGATCATTGCGACAGAAATTTCCATGTATGTTTCCACATGTTATCAGAAAATCTTATGACTCATATACAAGCAATATGGTTACCATTTTTAGCTTAAGTTTACTTCGTAAAGTTTGAACCATTGCTGTGGGTTGGTGTCCGTCCGTCCATCAAAATTTAATTTGGCTCACCCTACAAGCCGCATCCCTCATCCGAGCATCACCAAACTTCATATGGATCCTCGGGGTGACCTCCAGATGGGAGCCATCAATTTTTTAACAAAGTTTGTTGAAATACAAGACCGCCAATAGCCATTTTGAATTTCTGATTTGAATCCATATGCACAACCCTGGAACCCGCATTTATTGGCGAAATGAAACAAAAATAAAAAAAAACATGGCCACTGTTAGCCATTTTGGATTTTAGTCCTCGCATGATTAAATCCTCTGACACAACCGACATGTCACATCCATCATCCAATTGTCGAAACTTCATATGGATCAGAATAAATTTACCGATACATGTTGAACTAGTCATAGCTTTATTTAAATTACAACAAAGATACTAGTACATACCTTTGAACCCAACAATGGATTCATCAATGCAAATTTCTCTGGGGAGTGAATATTCGCTATCCCACTTTGAGTTGAAATGGTCCAGCACATGACCGAATTTGTAGGTTGGATCATAACCAGCTGATCTTCTTGCTGGTTCAAGTTCGCTGTTTGATGTGTGGAAGAACCGAAGAATGAGCTTGAACGTGTCCAATGTGAAGATTTTTTGGAACATTGGTGTGTCCTGCGAAAAGTCTGTTGTGTTCCAATAGGAATTCAGTCCATGTTTTTTTACTAACCCCATGTTGATTATCAGTCCAATGAATGATTTGATTATGTCAGCATCAACGGGTTGCTATGTGTGAACCTTGGAGTGTGCAGACAACCGGCTGGCATTCTTGTCTTTGTATTGAGCTGCATACCGGTTAGTTTCTTCCACGAGAAACTCCCACAATGAAGAGCCATTTTCTTCTACTGGTTCAAAGAATCGGTTGAAATATTCAACCGGTTCAGCTGTCTGGGGTTTCCAAACCGGTCCACTACACACACCATTGTCCTTGAACTTTTCAACATTCGGTTGTTTGTCTGCTGACAGGTTCTTCACCAACTTCCATGATATATCAGTAACTTTCTCCTTTGATGTGCTGGTACCGGTATCAATATTGTCACCTGGAATGAAAGAATAATACCAATATTTTGTTTTATAAATTTATATATTTATATTACATTCTTTTTGAAAAACACTGGCAAACAGATATAATTGAAATATACTATATACATGTATGCTATCGGTACACCATACATGCTTCATACCCGGTAACTTGTTTCATTAAATCATTGGAAATGCATAAGTCAATATTAGGGTTACTCCCCATTACACAGAACACTGGTGCGGGTTATTATAATTATATTTTCTTCTCTTCTACTATTTACAAATTGGAAAGTTTCGACATTGAGCTTTCATTATCCAATGAAATCTTGCATCTTGTATTGGCCAAAGTGACATACAAATTCTTGTCATGAGTTTGATAAATATAGAATACATTCCATTACTAGTATGTGTGATACATGGATGATAGTCATGGTGAGTCGTACTCGTCCTCAGTGTATTACACAAACAATGTTGGTCTAGCCTATCCATTGCTGATTTGATTCATATATTGTGAACGGGGGAATTTCACTGAGCCCCGGGCTTGATTCCGGTGCCATATGCTACTAGTAATAAGCCTATATCACTTTATCAAAATTTGACCTGAATTTGTATGTCACAGTTCTACTAAAATTAAACTTCCTATTATTATTACTATAATACATACTAATACTAGTGACAGTGTTGTCTGTTGACTCAATATGATTACTTAATTTACTACAACTAGCACAGTAGCAGCACTGTAATGTACATTGTTGTTGTAACATTTCCTACTACTAGTACTAGCACTGTACTAGTGCATTAAAATTTACAATTACACACTAGCCTAGTCCACAGACTACACTATACACATACTCTTACTAGTAGGTTAGGTATTATTGAATATCTGTCAGTACAGCAGTAGGTCGTTGCCTGGTGTTGCCCGTTGCAGTGTTGGTACTACTGTACCAGTACTGTAGGCTAGTAGCCAACGTTTAGTTATTATTGTTTTAATATGTGTTTGGGATATCATGTCTACCTATTTTTATTATTACTTTATATCTACCAAACCTGGTGACCCTCAGCATTACGGCAGCTTTGATATGATCACCTAGGTTTTACTTACCTCGTACCGGTAGTCCTAAATTGACCTAATTATTTTCTTGCTAGGCATGCACTACAATACAGGTGTGTTTTTGCACTTTTATCAAATAAATCATGTAATATGCCTATGTATATTATATATTTTTAATAATTGGAGTATGGCTATTTGAAAAATTAAGAGAAATGCTCACCTTTTTCGCCAACAAGCTGACGATCTGTTGATGACAGCGTCGCTAGGCCTCCTGCATCAGGTACGTCATTCAGCACAGTCTCGGGTACGTCGGTTTCAGACGAAGAATCTTCATAAAAAAAACTGCAAATCGGACTCGCTGAGATCGCTCCCACTATCATCGTTATCAGACTCATCTAACATTCCCAAAACCTCTTCGACATTAAATGTTTTTTTTGCGTTTAAAGCCTTTACGCTACGGCGAAACAACTTTGGCAGAAGCCATCTTTATTTTCGTTTACTTGACAACGTCATGGAGACGTGTACTAACAATTTTGCGTACCGCTCGACCGGTTCTCCGATATTAAATGTTTTATGTTTTCTTGTAACAAATGTGACCATAATTTAAATTTAAAAAAAAGAAACACTAGATCTAACTCTATATGATACATATAATCTAAAATTACATAACACAATATTTATTGATGCTATATATACGCAAACATGACACTGCTCAAATCAAACCGGAAACGACATATATGTCGTTCTACTCAACCGATAGACGACATATATGTCGTTCTACTCGCCAAAGGGTTAAGTACTACATCACTTGCCTTGGCTTCAATACCTGATTTTACTCGTCGTTTTGATTTCTTCCGGCGAGAGACATCAGACCTATTTACCTCACTACCAGAGCTTTCACAATCAGTGTCACAGTCAACGTCCTTTTCAAATTCAGAAGCAGATTCAGAACTATCACCTTGTCCTTTACTGGCTTTAGACAGTAAGTTTAGACAGTTTACTCTGTTCAGAGACTTTGCCACCAAACACGCCATGTTTTCGAAGATGAGAGTCAGCAAGTTTGCTCAATTTGTCATTTTTCTCAGGTCCTCCATATTTATAATGTTTTCTACAACAGGAGGCTGTTTTTTAGAACTTTTATTACCTTTGAGGTCTTTCTTTCTCTGCCAAAGTTCGTTTTGCAGCTCGTCTCTCGCTTGACGTTTCATTTGACGACGCTGCAATATTTCAACTTCCGCCAGTTCGACCTCCAATTTCTCTATATCCTCGTTCAGAAGTGTATCCTCGTCTTTACCTTCATTTTCAGGGATCTCATCCTGAACGGATTCTTTTTTAATTTCTTCTTCAGTCGAAGAACCACTTTGGTCTATTCCTGCGCTCATTTTCTTGTAATTGAGCTTTTTTCGAGAGGATATCTTGTATGGTGTTGCTCATGTACTTGAAAAGCGCAAATCACAACAGTTTTCAACGACTTGTTTCAACAGTATCGATTCAATTTCGCTACTATCAATGCGAAAATCAAGATTGAGGATCAAACATCAAATAAAGTTTTCAAACTTGTGTAGCCTCAGAAGAAAATATCAATATAATGAAGAAATTAACAAAGGCAATTAGAATTCCCGCGAAAAAGGGGAGTGTCAATTTAAACCAATGAAAAGGCGAGAAAACTATTCACTACAATTAGCATATTGAAACTTGAACTATGGAAGACCAGATCGTTACCTAAAGATATTATCGAATCACCGTTGGCTAATTAATTTATTTGATGTCAAATAGAACCTTTAATTTAAATTTCTTTTTCAGGTTTCGTCAAGACAGCACTGATTGAAGCCGACAAGATAGATCCCGGACCACTGTTTACTGCAGAGGTGGTTCAGCTGTTGGCAAGGAGATACAGAGGCATACCGCCTGTAAGTGATTATTTGAGGAAATCGATTATCTCAGTTTCTATTTCAGATAAAGATGAGGAAGAGTGCTGAGGCCGCAACTCTCTGCAGAGAAGTTTTCTCCATTACGGAGGGTACTAAGGTATGCAGTAGTGATAGTATTTCACTTGGAATATATAGTTTATCTCTACAGCCACAGCTGGGCGATGAGATGACCCAACATAACACAGAACTTCTTGTGCAACTTGGAGAGACAGAGACCAAGGCAGCAACTTACAAGTACCAGCTTCAAGAGAAGAGAACTGAGGTCAAGAATGTCAAGAGAATGAAAGACTACTATCAGCCAGGGTTGGGGCGATTACATGCCAATGTAATCGATTACGATTACAATTACTTTTGATTTACATGATTACGATTACGATTACTGATTACATTTTTTCCAATGTAATCGATTACGATTACAATTACTTTAGTAAATGTAATCGATTACTTTTTGATTACATCTGATTACAATTGTTAGTTTCCAACCATTTTGATCACATAGGAATAAATAATGAAATAATTCAAATTAACATATCAAATTTGATTGAATAAAGACATCACTGCATAACATGGAAACAAGAAACGACTGAAAAAATAGAAAGATGAAAGCAATAAAATAAACATATAAACTATTTTACATTTACATGTATTGGAAAGGTTTCATCATGAAGTTATGCACCAATTTATTGGGAATACATTATGTTTTATGTGTATTTATTTATGTAAATATATTTTAATATATTTTAAATTTTCTTACATGCATTCAAACTAACGCATAATATTTATGAAAATATCACCAGAAACAATTATAAATTATTTGCATGTTCTGTTAGATTCAATACCCAACACAATGAAGATAACACTAAGATTTATTTGATGATCATCCATTGTTAATCCTGATGAGGATTAAATGAGGCTTAACTCCATGAGTGCAGTAAATGACAAACCAGCTAATTAGGTCTACAGATGTACATCACACCTGCTTTGTTCAGTTAATTAGCCCTATTGTACCAGTGTGACTCTACAGCCATTGTCTGCAGCAGTCACAATTCAATTTAATCATAATTGAAGTTGGCTAGCCTATTTATTCATATTGGAACATTTCATTGTCTGTATCACAAGTTTATTGCCATTCATGTTGTATTCAACAATTGTGTGTTGTTATATGTGTCCACTGCCAGAATATACATACACACTGTACCACTAACATAACACCTGACATAATTGTACTAACTTTCTAATATGTTGTTTGTATCTTTGCACACTCCACAGTATGAGACTATGAGTATCCAATAGTCATCCATATGGATATTTTAGTAAAAGTAATCAAAAAGTAATCAAAATGTAATCATGATTACAGGTACATTTGAAAGTAATCGATTACGATTACGATTACTTGTAATCAAGAAATGTCATGATTACTGATTACAGACGATTACTCCAAATTTTGTAATCGATTACTTTGATTACGATTACTGATTACGATTACCCCAACCCTGCTATCGGCAGAAGGTGGCTTCAACTACTGCTGAAGGTGAGATGAAATGTGAGTATAGTATATTTACAAGACAATTTATTAACTTTTGACTGGACACAATAATTCATGAAATCCATATATGTGCATTATTTTAACTTAGACGTTTGGAGAAAATACATGATATAAAAAAAAGTATATAGCGAGTAATTAATTGATTGAACTGGTTGACTTAAAATAATTCATGAGAGGCAGGGACGTCTATGAACATCTGATTTACCAGAAATATGAAAAAACACCACCATTATACCCATGATGCATAAATTTTGATATCGCATATGAATACATAATGCTCTAGTTAAAGTGACATAATTCAGTAGTGAAATTATTGTTTATAATCACTTGAGAAATCAAGGTAAATGTAATAAAATAATTTCCCTATCAATACAACTAATTTATGATGTTATATACATCTTCCCATAATATTTATAATACATTTCAGCCCATCTACAAGAATTGCAGCGTCAGCTTGAAGAAGAGAGAAGATCACATCAAGAAGCAGAGGCGAAGTTGGATATTGCCGAAAAAGAGAAGAGAAAGTATAACTATAAGTATAGTTACCTTAAACGACAATCTGGGCCACAACCGGAGTCAGTCTGCTTTTTATTCAAGAAAAATCAAAGACATGAATGAAGACATTTCCTACTGGCAAACAAAGTACATTGAGTGCAGCGAACAAATGGAACAGTTTGTAGAAGACAAAGAAATTCAGACGTTCCAAAGTGGCTGATGTGCATGCGGGTCGGGTCGCGAAATGTTGAGGCAATCATCAGGTAATCATTAATTTTCCACTTGTTACCATGTATTAAGTTAATTAACAATTGTCTTATCTCTTCCCTGAACTATCTCTGTTTGTTCAGAGCTATGCAATATTAATTTTGAGTGACCAGTCAACTGAAGGACTGGGACATAAACTGTTACTATTTTTAGAACATGACAACATTTCTAATTTTGAGTATGCTATTCTATTAATACCCGGTATGTTAGTACATGTATGCAAACAGCACTTATGACCCAAATTCCATGTTTTATTTTTTGGTCCAGTTGTGCTTCAATGTTATTTAACTGGGACAGAAACTGTTACTATATTTAGAATATGACATTATTTCTGATTTGAGTATGATGTTCTATTCATATGTTAGTATGCAAGCAACACTTGTCACCTGATTGCCATAAGGTATACACTTTTGGAACGTTGAGCTTTAATGTTATTGGAAGCAGCTCGTTTCCCAGGACCACGTTTGCCAAGTATATGCTGTTGGAAGCCAGAAGCCTTGCCATGGAACAGCTGAAATACCAGTTAGAGACAAGTGGTAATGTTACTTTATGCCCAGACGGAACTACGAAATTTGGGCATCATTATGGGGCATTTTCAGTTTCCACTTCAGATGGTTCCAGTATGGTTCTAGGTATGAGGGACATGGCCGGTGGAGAAGCAGAAGAGTATTTAAGTACAATAAAGAATATCCTGGATGACATCACTTCAGACAGCATGAAGAGAGATGAGATTGTCGTAAAGATGAACAACACAATTAGCGACCAGGCCAACACCAACAAGAAGCTGAACAGTCTGTTGGAGGTATGGGGAGAAGCGCTTCCCCATGGTGTAAGTGATTGGGAAACGCTTTCAACGAGGTAAAGAGTAATTACATTCAAATGAACAATTTTTGGTGTGTGTTGCACTTTGTTGTAGGCCTTTCAGAGCAAGCCAACACGACCTTGACAGTATGGGAGGATCTTGTCCATGACGGCCAGAAGGTTGGAGCGCCATCTTTGCCAGGTGGTTACAGCAAGGTAGGTGAAGCGGGTACAACAAGGATGGTGCTTATGGTATGCAAGGCAATTCAAGACAGAGGTTGCGTTAAGTCTGGTAAACCTGTACAATTCAGGGACTTCTTTCACTCACAGGGTAAGGTTAAGGATGTTCCACTAGCATATTTCAATGGTAATAGGTTTAATATATTATTCGACATCTACCCTGAGCTGGAGTATGAAGCCAGTACTTCCTTTCTGACAAAATATCAACCTGAGTTAGACAGGTTAAGACAGCAGGTATTAGAATTACTCTTTACCTCCTTAATTGTCTGTCAGCGTCAGTTGAAAGACCACTTAGAGGGGGGTAAGTACTTTACTAACCACTCATCTGAGCTTATTCCATAGACTTCTGTGCCTAGGACCAGTGTAGCTGCCGAGAGAATCTTTGGACAGTTGGACTACCTCAGATCATCAGGATTATGTCAAGAGCAACTAGTTATGCCATTGGTAAGTTGATATTTAAATACTGATATAACAGAATTTGTCAGTGTAAGCTGACATTATAAAATGCATATATAACTGTTAATAAGTACTCTAATTATTGACAATTAACAGCTTTAAATTTTGAGACACTTACCACAACCTTCAGTAATAAAACATGCCCCCTCAAATTCTAACACCCAATCCAACCCCCAAATTGAGCACTTTAAATTATTCACTACTGTTTGTCACAGTTAACTCATTAACTCATAGGCCATAACTATGTGGAACAGCAACCATACAGCATCGTGGATGTCTACCTTGCCAGATGCCAGAAAGACCCTGTTGATGGAGAGAGCCAGGAAGTCGGTCAAGGAACAGAAGCTTAAGGTTGACATTTATTATTTACATCTCAATTCAGGACGCAGCAATCGGCGATAAACTAATGCAAACGATTTCGCCATCTAGCATCATTGGATTAAAAATACTTTTAGATATCTTTTTATTCACAGATTTCATGATGGGTAGAGTGTAATAAACACAGAACGGCACTAATTAATGGGTTTGTCAACAAGACACTGGTGCCATAGTAGAAGGATATAATGGGAGGCTGTGCCACTCGTTCTATCCTTCTGCTACAGCACTCATGTCATATCAACAAATCAATTAACACACTTGTCGTTAACCATCCAAAAATATAGGGAATTTTGTTAATTGATTTACATTGTATATTCCTTCGCTCAATAACCACACCACGACAATGTCTCATAAATGGTAGTGGTTCGTTTGCGCCAGGCAATGAATCTGCATATATGTATTTTAAAGAGGTCATGTACAACTCATTGTGAATCGTATTTATCAAGATCTTTTCATAAAATCTGATACCCCAGCGTAACTTGTAGTAGATCCACTGTGCTTAATGTTTTGTTATGATCATCACAAAATTGTAAATAGTTCCTATGTACTTTTTTCTAGGTAACAAGCAACTCCTGAAGAAATCGCCAGCCCCAAAAAACTTAAGCCTCAAGGTGAACGCACCAGTTATTATCATAAGGACTGTTGATTCTACGAGTAAACTGGTGAACGGAACTCGAGCTACTATTCATCCGTTGGATAATGATGGATCCACAGTTGAGGTGGCGGGTTCGTTACACAGATTAGAGAAACTACGTTTTGAAGTCTATGACCCTGATGCTAAAAAGACCTTGTGTTCAAGGATTTAGTTTCCATTAAAATTGGCTTTCGGATTAACAATCCATCGTGCACAAGGATCTACCATTGATCCTTTGATTGTGGACTGCCATGGATGTTTTGCTGCTGGGCAGATCGGAGTGGCGATTGGCAGGGCCAAATCAAAGGATCAGTTACAGGTCCTAAATTATTCTCAGAGAATAGCGAGACTTACACACTCCGATCAAGCTATACAAGGCAGCCCACACCATTTGAGGATGACCAATCGTGTTGTTTTTCATCAGACGTCACAATTGCATCAAGTTCTACGACTGTCGATGGTGGTTCAGTTTCATTCAGCATGCCAGCAATTGATACAACCAACGATAATTACATATCATTTGGAGATAATCTTCAAAAATGTGAAATCTACTGTTAAGGACTCACCATTTATAAATTCTGTTCGCATTTCAAGTATCGATCCAAACAGATTGTCAACACACTTGAACTATCTATTCAGTGTGGCTTCAGATTTATTAAAGAAGGTTAAATCCCGCAAACAATGGACTTTTTTTTCGTTCCATTAACTCTTTTGCTATTTCTAAAAATCATGTAGATTCAGCCAAACATTTGTTCAATGGTACATCACTCTCAAAAGAACAGAACAAATTCTCTACTAAATTGTTACAGTGAATTTATTCTCAAATTATTTCTGATAAATCCGATTCTATTCAAGTGCCATCTAAATCGACTCAAGAAACTAAATCAACAGATCCAGCATTTGATGCGAAAATCCGACATCTCGCTGGTGCGTGCATCCACAAAATTAAATCTCGTTTAGTGGATTCCATCCAAAGAAGCTTCGGACAGAAATCTATAGCGGATCAGACCAGAAGAAAACTTGAGCAACAACAAAGGCTTTTATCAAGATTAAGACTAACGGAACTGGAAGCTGTTACTACTGCGACTTCACAAACATTAGCTGAAATTTAACATAAGCAAGGACAGAGTCGGGGGTTAACAATTGTAGATGAAAAAACATATTTATTCTTTATGAAACTGGCACTAAAACTATCTGATGTATTCACTGTTCACTCATTTCACTGTAACATTGCATCAATGCATGTACTAGCTAGAAATACATTTGCATCTGATAATGACATATGTCATGCATGGTTCGATATATTTACAGATCAGTCAAATCAAGACCCAGAGGTTGAAGACCAGAGGATGACTTATATAATTCTCTGCTTAAAGACTTGTTAAACAAAGTGGCTGAGCACTTCATCAGAATTGCCTTTCTGGAGGGGCTCCACAAGTTCAAGGAGTCTTATCAACGTGAAGAAGTCGCAGGCTTTGAGATCAAAGTTAAATGCTGATACTACCAAAAAGACTGTTAATGGGGAGACTAAAGTCATGAATAGTGCGACCGATGCAACAGGATCTGTTCCATCACTTCCATGTGGCGATTGTGGTGATGACTCTCTCTTATTGCGATTCGGACGACGAGAATGTATGCTGCGATAGTTGCAATCTATTGTATCACTACAAGTGCCGTGAAATAGGAGAGAATGCGAAAAAGAAGCTTGGCAAGCAAGGTTCCCGGTACAAGTGTCCTCAATGTCAACCTGCTTCAATGAGAAAAAGTTCTACAATTGGTGCGAACAAGGCAAGAGGTGGTCAGAGTGCTAGAGGGGGAACAACAACCAGGAGTGGCAAAAAATCTGCATGTGAATAGTTAAACAAATCTGATTGAGTGCTCTGCCGCTTTGTCTAGTATGTCTTTAAGCAGCCTAATCATCTGGATCCTGAGCAGTTGGTGTACTTATTATTATTGTGCTTTATCTAAGAGGTTACAAGAAATAACTTAATAACTAAGATAAACAGTAACTTTCTATTCATTAAATAGTTGATTACCAGTATGGGTACATACTTTTCATCCGAGTTGTCATAATTATGCAGTTGATAACAATGAAATAAATTAAATCTTCCCACATTTAGAAATTAGCATGTCACGGACTGCAGATTTACCTATTTCGATACTGGCAGGGAAACTGCAGCAATTTAAAAATGAAAAGAACAGCTGGTAAATTATTGTGGATGTAGAGTATTATGAATAGTATATCGATTGGGTCCTGATTAGACTTATCTGTAAATCAAAATTCAAATACTTTCAAGCACTTCAACATGTGCATGTATGAACCCTGCTCACAGCTATTGCATGTATTGAATGGGTGAAAAGGGAATGTATCAGATAGTCTCCTCTTATGGGAAACAATCTTTGTGCTTTTAATGCCAGCATGAACAAAATCACAATTATCTTATGGTGATCAGGTTGAGTATGTTTTTTCATCTACAATAAAGCTCCGCGTTTAAAGGTCAATAAATGAATACCACCATCTCATCCCCCCAGAAAATCCAGACATAAAACCTTACATTTCAGAGTCGGACCCATTCCCCACCAATTTTTTTTACTGACTGCTAATAATTATGCACACCGTGGTAGGCGGTCACTCATCAGATATAAAGAGATCACAGTGTAATCCTGACAGACATCTGGTTACATGTGGTTTAATCGTTTTTCAGGGAATATACTTCTGTGTGGAGAATGTGTCAGACTCTGAATGTAAGGTTTTATGCCTGGATTTTCTAGCGAGGGGGTTACTACGACAGTACGACTGATGTTTTCTTATTTGAAAAACATGTTTTCATAATAAACTTCTGATATAGCTATGCATGTCACGCCACATAGTTTAGACTATTTTGAAGCATTAGATTGATTTGATATGTTCGATATCTCAACAAGTTGATAGATAACACACTGTTCAACGGTCTGATATATTGAAAATATTAAAACACACTATGCTAATGTTGTATTTATCTTATACCAGATATTTTAATAAATAATATCTTCAAAATGAATTTTCAGGATATATATCATCAGATATGTCTTCTCTTAAATATTTTCACTTGTTATATTCTGAAATTGTGTCTTTGCTTTGTTCATTAGAAAACAAATTAAATCCCTGTGTTGACAATCTTTATTTTGGTCAATGTTCATTAACACGCTTTGTTGGACAGTTACCAAGGCCCTCATGAATAAATACAGGTATACTCAACATATGTTATACACATATAATTACATTGTTAATATCTCAAACTGGTATAAGATAAAGTTTGATATACCATAGGGGTATAAGTCTTCACCACAATGTGAGGTGACGCACATTTCTATCATCATAAATTGGATTCTCAAAAACGTATTTTGACACGGGTGCATTTCCGATGATCTTTCATAAACATTTGCGGCAGCATAAATTGTGGTGATGATAAATTTATTTCAGTTTAACCCGGCCTGTCTGGTTATTACCTGAAGCAAATAAGTTAATTCAAACGGAATCTAGCACCAGAATTATGACGTAAATGTCCACCTATTTAATTTATTCAATAGGCTATATTTGAGAAAAAATAATCACGATTCATAAGTACCAGGTGCCTATCATAAAGTGACAGTTGATACTATTATTCAGTGAACTGTGAACATAGCTAAGCGGTGGACAAATGTTCACACAGATATGCTCTTATCAGCAAACCAATAAATGTTCTGTGGTTGTCTTAATTTACATATGAATTATTTCAATTATAAAATGTTCATATGTCAGAGAGTATCTTATTTTTTGTGATCATAGACCAAATTGGCCCAAGTCCCTATCCTGCCTACATGGAGGTCACATATCCGGACAATGACCCCGAGTTCTCATTTCCTAGTGTCTGTATCAATTTGTCAGTGTGTCAAATGAAGAAATTGCATGAGGACTTCACCTTCGAAATCCAACTGCAGCAGTTTTCCTTAAACCTGTGTGATTTCATTGGAAATTGAAATGTGCATTCATCGTAAGAGCTAGCTCTCACAAATTTCTGACTTAATCTTCGGAGTCCAAAGGCACTCCAAGTAAATAATAAAAACAACTCGGTTTTGCAATTGTTTGACAACATGGCCTTCACAGCCGAAACGAATATGACAGGCGTACACTATATATATGATATTGAGTTCAAGTCACGATACAAATAGATTTAGTTCTAGTTTTGTATCGTGACTAGAACTGTATAACGTATGACAGCTAAGATATTGCGAGGACCCTGTTTGGTGAATCCTTTAGCACAGCCTACAGCCATCGTGGTCCAATTTTGTCATGAAAAATGACATGTGGATGGAAACTGATCATTTGGTATAGTTCACAAAGAACATGGTCGCCGACAGCCATCTTGGATTTAAAAACTGAATCTAATCGTACAGAATAGATGTTGCAGCTTTGGAGTGATGATTAAGGTCACAGGGACTCACATGCGTGTAATGTGTATGGGTATTACATATATAGATAGGGGACTATCAAGGTATTTCACCTTGTCTCGGGGAAAGTCTGAATAAAATAAACTAAATGGAATTCCTGACAATATTGTTTAAATCGCTTGCAGGAATTGCCCAACGATAATTTTGATACATAATATATGAAAATCGTACGAGTGATCGCCAAGCTACAGCCCACCAAACACAAAATTCCCTTCCCAAAATCTGAGGACAGAATACAGAGAATGCACTGGCCAGATAAAATTTCGACCAGATTTTGGGGAGGGAATTTTGTGTTTGGCGAGTTGTAGCTTGGCCATCACTCGTTCGATTTCTATGTATTATGTATCAAAATGTTCATTGGGCAATTCCTGCAATCGATCTAATCAATATTGTCAGGAATTCAATTTCGTTTTAGCTTAACTTGACGAAGTCAAGCTAATCTATTGCCGTAGTGTATCGTCTGGCGTCAGTCTGTCTGTATGTACGTCCCGAATCCTTTAGCACGGCCTAGAGCCCGTACCGATGCACTGATCATCATGAATTTTTTCATGGGTGATGACATTGGCGTCTAGATGGGAACGAATCATTTTGGGCTCATTTCCATAACAAGAAATTCAATTAATTGAGGAAAAACACCCACTGTCCTGAGTGGTATTGATAAGCTATTGGAGGGTCTACCACTTCGCATGCAAAATAGGAAATGTCTCAATGACATCAACAGCTTGAAGATGGGAATAACCCACCATATATAGTAGATATTCAATCAGGCTCTGCTTAAGTTTGTTAATTGATGACTGATGTACATGTACAGTACAAACACATAGTAATAACAATTAACGTTATGATTTTGAAACTAACCATGATAGAATATTGACAGTAAGGTGGTATTAACTACTACGAGTACTATTAGTAACTAGAATGCACTCAGAGAGATGCCAACGTGCGCAAAAATGTAATAAACAATAATTAAAAAAATAATTTCACTGTATTTTACTTAATTTATTTAATTTAATTTAATGTTAGAAATATTACCATTTCTCATTTCATCACAGATAAATGCAAATTACTATATTAATCATTTAAGTAATTAAAACCAATTCCATGTTGCCGAAAGGATGAGACTTTAATATCGATTACATTTTTTTCAGCGGCATATTTTGTTTTTCATTTTCCGATAGTCAAAGTTTACCAAAGGAGTAATTATAAGAAATAATTAATACTATTTGTGTAAATATTGATAGCAGCCAATATGCAACAATAAATATCAATAATTAATCAATAGCGATCATTTTATGTAATAATAAACTCTTCAAACGGTGTTTGTGTCAACAAATGCGTTTTGTTTTGTGTTACGTCATTCGTCGTATTTGACCCGGAACTCGGCTGAAGGTCAGGCTGTTCAGCCTATTGCGTCGAATTACGAAATCGCGTTTTGAATGTCTCTCTTTCCCCACACGATTAAAAGAGGTCTTCGCACGAACCAAAAATGATAAAACTTCCCAATTATAAGTAAAAATACCCAAATGAAGGAGTCTATGTAGGTCCCGAATGAGTCTATAGACTCTTTGATGTAGAGTTCTGATGGAGAAAATGTAGGTCGATCTATTTTTGTCATAACTCTGACGTATTTTGACCTGGGAGAAAAAATCGAAATCGAGGCTCACTACGAGCATGCCAGTTTTAAATATAGAAACAGGGAATCCCGACAAATGGCGATATCGGCGACAAACAAATAATCGAAAACAACACATAAAATAAACAGCAAAAACGCGGCACAGTAAAAATATCAGAACGCCACGAGGTTTTACGTCGTTTTTGGTGACGTCATGGAGTGAAACGGAGTAGGGTGACACCAACCTACGAATCTGTCAGATCGCCATACTGTTGCGCACGTAATAATAGTACTATTCTATCATAATATATGTGTACATGATGTATAGGAAATATTAAAGGACAAAACAATAGTTACAATACAATTATAATTTTTTTTTTAATTAAGCACAAGAGCTAATTGCGCTTAATCAGAATAAGGAATATTCCTTATTGCGCTTAAAGGGAATCTCTATTTTGCTTAAGCGCAATAAGGAAATATTTAACTGTGCTTAAGCGCAATAATGGAATTTTCAAATTGCGCTTATATAATAAAGCCCAATAAGGAATCTCTTAATAAGGAATATATTATATATAGTACATATACTCCCTATAATTCAGGTGCTGTAGTCCATCTCCATGGTACAATGGGTGGAACAAATATAGGATTATTCTATTTGCAGAAGGGTGATCTAATGAGAGAGATATTAATTGTGCTTAAGTGCAATAGGGATGTAATTGCGTTTAAGTGTAATAAGGACTGTCTTATTGCACTTAAGCGCAATAAGAATATTCCTTATTGCGCAGGAATATCATATTGTGCTTAAGCGCAATAAGGTATCTCTAATTGCGTTTAAGCACAACAACTTAAGGAATATTCTTATTGCACTTAAGCTCCATGAGAAATATTCTCATTGGACTTGAGCTCAATTAAAGATTCCTTAAGTTATTGCAGTTAATCGAAATTGTCTATTAAATGTCAATTTGGTTTCCGATAGAGATCATCAATGATGTCTATGCGCATGGGAGCCAGCGCAATCTTCTCTGTTGGGATTCCAATTGTTGGCTTATTAAATATGCACATATGCTTATGATACAGTCGCGCGCGAATCGCGCTCCCGTAGGTCGGTTTTGGCCCCCAGTGAATTAAATTGTCATTGAAATAATCGGTTTCTCCCAATAAACATACATATATTCAAAATACATGTTTTGGAGCAGAATTAGGTAGTCCATATTGGACGCCATCATGGAATTTAATTTTTTTTTTATTTTCAGACATATTTATTAGGTATGTGGATGAAGTTATCATTAAACCTCACATCATTATATTGGTTATGTGGATGGAGTTATCATTAAACCTCACATCCTTATATTGGTTATGTGGATGGAGTTATCATTAAATAATAATGTATATCATTTGTAAAGCGCCTTTCCCATGAGGCCCAAAGCTTTACAATTATTACCCTGAGGAGCCTGAACATTCAGTAACCATCTACTGCTCCCCGGGGACAGGGGTAGGTACAGCCGGGAGTATGCGAGGATACCATATGGCTAGCATACTGACAAGATCTTTCACTGCTCATTATCAGGTACCCTTGTAATGCATGGGTGGTGCAAATCAGACACAGTACGAGCGACCTTGCTCAAGGGTCACAACTTGGCGCGAGATTCAAACAGTGTACAATCCAACAATTGCACATCGCTCAAGTCGGCCAAACCACTGCTGTGTGGAAACTCATAACAGACCACCAGCCAGCCGCGAACTCGCCTCGCTGTGTTGACAGCGAAGACAAGTCCAACGCGCTAACCACTGGACCACGGAGCTCCAGTGAAGGTTGACATTCTACATCAAGCCTTATATTGTTATGTAGATGGAGTTATTATTAAACCTCACATCCTTATATTGGTTATGTAGATGGAGTTATCATTAAACCTCACATCCTTATATCGGTTAGGTTATGTAGATGGAGTTATCATTAAACCTCACATCAGTGTGTTGGGGATTTTGGACCTTGACTTAGGACCGTTGGTTTTGGTGAGTTTGAAGTCTGTTTACATTTCGAAATGTTGTCAGTTTGTCTCGTCTGCAGCGGAACTCGTCATGTTGAAGCAAAGGTTACTAGGCATTGTACCGGTATGATTGTTGGAATGTTAAATATCATGACTGAACTAACTAGCATAAATTTGTGTCACTATTAATCCATAAAATGTTCTTTGAAAGAAACTGACAGAAAGTTTGTAATCGTCTGCGCCTGTGAGTGCTCAAAAACAACAAAGTACGCACATGGGTAATAGATTCAGAAATCTGGAAAAACACGCGAAATTAACATCATTTATTTAAGCCACACCAAACTGATTTCGCAGTTATATTGTTTCAGACCACAAAGGAACAGGCTGATTTTTATGGACATTATGGGAACTATAAACTTATCATTTTACAGAGTGAATAATTTTTTTTGACATATATATAGTAAGCATATATGTAGTAAGTGCTACATACAAACGCTAACTGGTTGTCAAGCCACATACAGAGACGTAAAGACAGCTATAGTGGTGGGTGGGTGTCCAGTAGGCCTTTAGTTTCAACAATTGGAAAGTTCATGCCTAACAGGTTGAATTTATTCTGATGTGCGAGTATTACAAATGTAGTCCTATTTAATGTGAAATTTGTATTGATGAATCGATTTGGGAAAAAAATATATATATGGCATCGGTCGTCGAAATTGCTAGAAGTTTCATAGCAGACGCTAAATGCGATTTTGGGCGCAATTTATTACCGGATGTGAATATATTCGCCACCACGTGGTCTCGTATTTCTATGCATATAAAAACTAGCTTCACTTTGATAATTGAGAATGATACAGCTACGAAAATGCATACATGTATACGGGTTCAATTCTTCTACATAATTTGTCGTTAAGGCAGGTTTCAATAATTTGTCGGCCAGTCTATTGCCAATTATGTAATTTACAATTTTACTGAACAGTCAGTCAATTATTTTCGGTACGGTACCGTACGTACATACTTTAATTTATCTCCAATTAAGTCTTCCAATGTACGTTTTAACACATATTCACCGTATTAACGACCATATATTCTTTTAAATATAATAGGCTGACCATACTTACCATAGAAGACATTAACACAACTGTTTATTTGAACGTTGATTTACCGTTTTCTCACTTTATTGGAAACTGGAAAAAGCGGAAATAATCGCAACGTACCACCATCGGAACGGCAGGATATTTTCCCCGATGCCGATTATAAACAGGCAAACGAAAATATATGGCAAGTGCCATTTCAGTTAATCTGTTCATCACTAGAAATGTGTTGCTTTTATGCCAAAATATCGAACATATGTTCCGGCTTTTGGTCATAGTTTTCGACTTGTGAACATTTCATGGGGCAGGTGGTCGTGGAATTCATCGAATACTACTGATTTACTTACCCGACATGCGGGAAAGCTTGAAAGACCAAGCGTCCGGTTAACAATGAAGCAATAACATGATTTTAAAGGGCGTTATGGTTCAGTAATGGCCCGACAGGAATGATTAACAGCCCGAGGGCATATTAGCGGCCCGAGACGAAGTCGAGGGCCGCTAAGAGCCCGAGGGCTGTTAATCATTCCGGGAGGGCCGGTACTGAACCATAACGCCCTTGAAAATCATGTTATTATTATCACAGGGCCATTAATGACTTCACAAAATTTCACTCGGCCGTTAATGACTTCATGACATTGTTTATTTCAATTAAAGTCCAATATATGGGCCTTTTTGTGGAGTGGGGAAGGGGGGGAGTAATAATAACTTTTATCTTACAATATAGCTATATTTCATCAAATACACGCGAAAACGACTAGGCGGTTTCCGATCTTGTATCCTGGATGGCAACAAGGATATCTTCGATGGCAACAGCTGATGCACGTGCGTTTCGACAACTGCCTTGTTTTCAAAACAAAACGTCTAAATAACCAACTAAAAGTCGTAAAATAATATACTCGTGTGCTACGAATGTAAAATAATCAATAATTAGTTCAATAAAGTTGACAAAATGTGGAGACAGGGCCCAAAAAGCTCAAAATAACCACCCAAAAATGTTTGGAAATCGAAAAAGGAACGAAGTTTACACATTGTTTACAGCACGCACGAATACGGACTATTTTGACAATTTCTATTTTAGCGAAGTAGGGAATTCCCCGTAATTCAGTACGGTCTTGATCAAAAGCTACTGAACGCATTTTTATTCGATAAAATACAGAAGGGAAAATCAAATTAATTTTATCTTATGTTAAGGATATAAAACAGAATACTTACGAAAAGTCCGTGATTTATTGCATTTCCTCTAAATGGGTTATTTTAGTGCGAGTCAGAACTCGATTGTCGAAGTGCGGAAAGTTCAAAATTCACCAAAACTATGAATGGACAGTCATCTCCGGCAATGCATCTCACCAACACTATCACTATCCAAGGAGATTGCACCATAAAATAATACAATTATCCTGTTAAAAGTGACAATTATGTCGAACATATGAAACGAAAATATCGTCGCCTCTTCATTGAATCGGATTCCAGCCAAAGTGAATTTGAATAGTGACGTGAATTTCTCAGAATTTGACTTATCACAACGTCGCGTGCTGAGAATTGTGTATGTTGTGTGTTGCGCGTAATAAAATAGTTCCTGTTTTAAATTGAGTTTTATTGCATTTTTATGGGACCAATTGTAAGATAAATTGGTTATCATCACCCTGTGTGTTTCCGAGATCCGTATTCAAGTCTCGCTGCCTTCTCTGGGCTGTCTATCGACTCGTCCTACGGACTCGTCGATAGACTGCCCAGAGAAGGCAGCTCGACTTGAATACGGATCTCAGAAACACACATGGTGGTGATAACCTATATTTATTCCATACCCGTTTAATTGTAAACATTGTATTCAACGAAATCCGTACTGTTGATTACATTGTTTCATCTACCTCAAGTGGTATACGGAAACGGAACTATTTTACCGGTGTGTCGCGGACGTTCTAGACTGGTTCCCAAGATTTGCAAACGGAAAATAAATTCCTGTGACGGTGTTTTGTTTACGTCGATAACGCTAGCAACAAACTAATGTCCGGTTTTCGATGTACGTGATTGATTGTAGAAAATGCACAAAAAAGTGCAATTTGTAATCATAAAACGATTGAATATGAATAAAATATTAATAAACTTAATTGGGATATAAACAAAATATGAAAAGGCCATACGTACGATGATTTATAAAAAAAATAAAGGACAAAATAACCCCCTCCCCTAATAAAAATTCAGTCGTCTGCCGGCTGTCAAATACAACAACAATTATACCTGCGATATATTTCTCTCTTAAATTTACTCTACAATGGATCGATATGGAGAATTTGTGGTGTCAAATATTGATTTTGAAGATGTTGGGAACTCATCTCAAGAAGATGTTGGCAGTGCTACTGCTAATGTTGAGTTTAATGAGTTATGTCCATGTTCTCAAAACGAAGCACCCAGCCCCATCAGAACTGTTACAATGCCAGTAAATGGAAACATTCGATCGCTGAGGCAATATTGTTCCATAAGAATAGGCTTAAGCCAGTCCAACACAAGTCCTACACAATGTGATAGTGCGGCCACTGCTTGTGCAACTGCAAGTAACTTTCATGTTGTTAATGGGCCACGAAGCTTGCACGAATATATCCAAAGCAAAAGAAATCCTAACAATGTGAAGAAAACTGAAATGCATGAGGAAATTCGCCGAATATCTTCACAGTCAAAATGAAGATAGAAGTCCCAATGACATTCCACCTGAAGAATTGGACATACATGTAAGCGGATTTTTAATGACTGCAAAGAAAGAAGACGGTACAGACTACGAACCTGACAGTCTGATCGGATTTCATCGGGGGATTGATAGGCAACTGAGGGAGACCGGGTACCATGAAAGTCTACTGATCGGCGAGCATTTCAAAATGAGCAGAGATGTCCTGAAAGCCCGCCGAAAAGAACTGAAAGGTAAAGGCTTGGGAAACCGTCCTAACAAAGGTGAGACATTAACTGACAGGGCGGTACAAATTTTATGGGAAACAGGACAATTGGGAGTTAACAACGCAGCAGCCCTACTGAATCTGATATGGTTCAATAATGCAATGCTAATGGGATTCAGAGGAAACCATGAGAACAGACAACTTAAATCGGGTGACATTAAGTTAAAAAAGGATGAGAACGATGATGAATTCCTTGAATTTAATGAGAGACTGAGCAAAACAAGAGATGGCAATAGCAGTTCAACAAGAGCTTTCAACTCGAAATTATTTGCCAATAGGACAGACCCTGCAAGATGCCCGATTGAAGCATATAAACTTTACCGACAAAATAGACTGGCTGTCATGATGGAATCGGAATCGCCATTTTATCTGGGAATAAATAGTGCCTTTCGCCAACACACTATACCGAAACAGTTGTGGTATAAAGCACAACCAGTTGGGGTGAACACACTTGGAAAAATGATTCAGACAATGGCAAAGAATGCTGGCCTGGAAGGTAACTTCATGAATCACTCGCTACGAAAAACATGCATCACAAATTTGGTTCATGCCGTTTTTGATCCACTGACGATAACACAACTTTCTGGACATAAGAACGTGAATAGCCTGAACAATTATGCAATAGCAAGTATTGATCAACAACGGGACATGTGCAATGTTTTACAAAACAATTTCAGTAATAAAAGGACACTTGCAATACAAGGCCCAAGTACGAGTACTACTGCTGAAAGAACTGTCGCCAAACGCATTTTGGTTCAATCTGATGAGAATGTTAAATCTGCAGGAAACCCAGAACTTGAACGTGAAAATGTTGTCAGAGGAATGTTCGCCAGTGCCAATATTTCTGGTGGTAAATTTGAATTTAACTTTGGAAATTCAAGTTCAACAAGCCATAGTCAGGCCATCTGTTCTGAGCCACCTCCAAGAAAATCTCGCAGAATAATGCCTATCATTGACACCGACAGTGAGACTGATTGAACATTAACAGCTGATTAATCATGTTATAAATAAAACACATTTCCAATTTGATTGTTGTTTTCGAATGAAACTTTTCAGTAATGTCTTTAGTTCAACATGACCGCTTGTGCAGATTGCTGCTTCCAAAGGGTACGCACTACGTTCATGACTGAACTACATTTGTCATGTGATTTGGAACAACAAAATTCAAATTAAATCAGGCTACATGTAATTTAATCTTATAAATACAGAAAACATTTCGATTATTACTATTTCGATCAACACTCTTTCTATGCAATTCTAATCCCAATGTGTTATAAATTGTTTGTTTGTTTTACTCGTATCAAATATTTTTTTCATATCTTCATATAAAAAAAACGAAAACAAGAAAAGAAAAATTCATGCCATGTCTGATTTAATTTTGATTTTGTTAATCGCAAACTACAGTTCATATATCTTCATGCTTTTAAATTCATATGAAGTCTACTTTCTGCAAAGTCTATTTGACACTCAATGTCAACACCCATGTTGGGAACGGGAAGATTCGGCGGAGGGAAGTTTCGGCCATGTATTTTTCGGCGGAGGGAAGATTCGGCAGGGAAGATTCGGCCAGTCGTTTAATCTAACTAATTAGTGGAGGGATTTTGCTTGGGGATTACGGCTTATGTGGGACTAAGCTTGTGTGCGCACTTATTCTTTGTTGTAACAATAACAACTAATTAGAGGGATTATAGGGTCTTGATTAACTTATTTTTAGTAATGACATATTTTATTAGACTTATTAGAATGGATGAAACATATTTACACAAGCTGATATAACATAAGGTGTAACAGAAATACAAACAAAACAATTTAAAATACATTTATAACCGGCATTCTTTATTTGAAACATACAAAATCAACTAATAGTCTTGTCTTGTTATCTTCTTGTCTTGTTGTCGTCTTGTCTTCTTATTTCTTTGCCTTGCCGATTCTGTAGATCTTGGTCACTTCTTGTAGGAATTCTGATGTCCTCTTCTCTGTATTTTGCCCATAGGTCACTGATCTTCGTATCTATTTCTGTGTATTTCTTCCTCACGTCTGTCTCGAGATCCCTGGCTGCAACGGCAATTTCGACAAGTTGAAGAATCGGCACCAGCTTGTAGAATGATAGGCGTTGGCCAGACTTGCTGTTAATCCTTCGGTGCCATGCTGAAATGAAGAACGAATTGTTTATTATATATTATTTATATATTTTTATTATATGTGTTATTAACCATTTGTTGTGAAGAATGAGTTGTTTATTAAAATATGTGTAAACACATTAACCATTTGTTTAACTTATATATTATAAAGAGCGTTTATTACTTATTAATAAAGAGCGTTTATTACTTTTTATTGACATGTGACCTGCGACCAATGGAATACACAGCCCTAATATCCGTCCCAGGAAAAACGGAACGGACGGCTTGCCAAGCAGCTGAAAATAGAAAAACACATTATACACTACTGTACATAATTGATATATAATAAAGTACATTCCTATTACACTTAATACACGGGTAGTCTATGAGCTGATTTTGACGGAGGTTGTACGAAGGCATGATGAAGATGTGACATGGTGAAGTCAATTTCATTCAACTATATAGTCTAAAAGTCGTTAGATCTGATGCGGTAAAACAAACAACTGATCAGTTCGAACTGAAATGCACTCAGCAAACTTATCTAAACAAACATCGAATAGTTCTCACTGAGATCATATCCGCATCAGAAAGACGACTCTGTATATTCTACCGACTGTTATACAAACACTTGGTGCCAACGTGAACAGAGTGTGAACAACTCAAAAATTTTATTCGTTTTCTCATTGAATCTTCATTAATCATAATTCCTTATAGTGTTCGAACGTGATATTTGGATTTACCACGGAATTTGTAAGTAATAACTTCAATATATTCACAATAAACTTACCTTATCATAAACCTAAAATAATCTCATAAAATATGTCAAACAAACTAATGACAAAACATCATAAAAGTAATAACAAAAGTAATAATAAAAGTAATTTATTCTTGTAAAATATTCACTCATAAAACATACAAATAATCTCAAATAAAACATCATAAAAGTAATAGCTTCATTTAATTTAATTTATTCATCCAATATATTATTAAAAAATATGTCCACATAATTCATAAAACTTAAAACATAAAATCTCCCGTCCCAATATATTGGTATAAACCTAGGAAGATTCGGTCGATAAAACCCGCCTAATCTTCCCTGCCGAATCTTCCCTCCGCCGAATCTTCACGGACCCTCAATGTTGACATCAACAAAAAAATGTCACAAACAGAAGGTAGCACTACCAGTACGACTACACTATGGACACTGTCTCCAGAAAATATTTAGATTCATTGTCACATGTCAACAACAAAGAATGCAATTAAAATGTTGACACAGGAAACGCCACCATTACCATGTGTTAGTTATGATGTATCTGTCAGTGAAAATTAAGTTCATTTTTAAAATTCCAATACAAATGACGAGTGTGGAAAATATCTCTCAAACAACTAGTAAAACATGACGAACCCAAAATAATTTTGAATGGAAATCCAGTTTAAATTGAATGTCGCGAAATCATAAAACGGTCAGTTACCTTCTATGTAAATGACAGTTCCCAAATCCACTCATATTCCCACATTTTAATTGAAAAGAAATTTCAAAGTCTCCCACCATTGCTAAATTTTCACATCAGTCAGTTGAAACATTTATCCCAATGTTAATTAAAGTCAACCCAAAAGGTTAATTCTTGCTCTTTGGGGTATCGGATTCAGTTTATAATCGGGGCGTTTCGTCTCATTCCAGCCCAGTTGGCTATTGGCCTTCCACACTAAGAATAGATCGACACGCGCGTGTTAATCGCGTAGTAAGCAGGAATTTATTTTGCCCGGTTATACTACGAAGACATATAAACACCACAAAATATTGGGAGTTGTTTCAATAAGCACACGACTAAAACATCCATTTTATAAACGGAATCTGTTGATCCGAGGATATGGAATAAAAACAGAACAAAACTCGTGTTTGAATGGACCGTGTTTTACACAACTCGTTGTGAATGGCGGAGGGAAATATTTCGCTCTCGCGAAATATATCCCTCCGCCATTCACAACTCGTTGTGTAAAACACGTCCATTCAAACACTCGTTGTGTTTTGTCTATTTATTCTTCAATTCAATAAATCTTTCAACTTTGATTTTCAAATCACAACAGAATAATAAGATTGTCACTTCAACGTTCACTTTAACATGTCTTTATTTCGATAAATACTGGATTTTTGAAGTTATTGAATGTACCACCGGTTATCATGGTGTGCTGCAGATTGCTCTGAGGTTGGTTATGCCATGATGATGGACTATTATTGTTAACAACACCATGGGGAAAATCCAAACTAAACACAGTCCCAGCCGGCGCGTCTTTGTGTATGGTGATAACACCATCATAATTTCGGGCGATATTAACATTAGCCATCGGCGAAGCCACTGGAAAAACACCGACCGGTTCCGCAATGATATGCGGCTGTTTATTCAAAAAGTCAATTGGAGGTTCATTGTCATTAGCTACAGGTCTAGCGACTGTGGAATATGACTCGGAGACATCATCTTGGATACTAGTAGAACTGTCTATATCATACTATTGTCGACATTGAAGTTCGCTCCATTGAAGGTACTAACAGAGTTTCAAAATCATCATCGGGATCAGGGTTGACACTTAATGACACATTGTCAGGATTGACACTTAGCGAAGCATTCAAAATCGTGGAACATTCACGCTTCTGAGCCGTGGAACTGTCCAAACTGTAATGTTTTAGACTTTCGAGGCTTCTATGGTTGGTGATATTACGGATGGTTTCCAGATTCATACCGCCCAAATCAAGGTTGGTAACGGTCGAAACACGTACGTAGTGGCACGTATAAATTTGTGACAGACATGCCTTCTGGGAAATCCGTTGCATCATGGTCGACAGTGTGTTCTTCCCTACAGGTGCATTCTGGTACCAACAATCATCGGGACCGTACGTTTTGCGAGGATGTTGAAAAAGACGGTCGCAAGTGTCATTCAGTTTGGAAAGGTAGAACTTAAAGATAACCACACCGTCACCATACATTCTCTGATTATTATAATCATTTCCTCTGGACCCACCGCCCTGGTGATTTTTGGTGGCCTCGGCCTCGCACATCTCTACAAATTAGATCCCGTCGGAATCTTTGGAGATCTTGAACGTGCCTTTAGACATTTTGGTCCAACCTTCGCGGCCCCTTCTCCCAACAAGTTGTAGCATAGATAAAACCAGAGTGCTTCCAGTAGGATTTCTGGAGCTGAGGTGTAGTTTGAGAGATAAATCCCAATCTTTCGCATGTCCTCGTCCTCAATAGTAGGTTTGTGTCTTGGTTTCGGATTTCCAGTTTGCATGTAAAGTTTGCATCTTGTCACGTACATTTTATTTGCACTCTGGAACTCCTTGTCCTGAAGGATATTTATCGCCCTACTGATTGGAGCCGAGGTAATGTCGCGATGAAGAGCTGTCCTTAAACCGGAAAGAGTACTTGTTTTTGAGGTTTCACCTCGGCGTAAAACTTTCTTAGAATCTCACTCAAACACTCGGGCGTAACAGTATAAATGTCAACAGATTTGTTCCGCTTTTCTAGCCAATCATCAAATTTGTTCAGTCCATATTTAGTAGCCCTTGTTGTGCTTTGTGGAATTACACTCTTTTCCAGCAAATCTAGTTCATTATCATTTAGTTCGCTCGATTGCGACATTTTCAGAATTTTGACAGATCGATCGGTCGTCTGTTTGTGTTTACATTCTTCTTAATCACATGACATTTGATTGCATCGAATATATGTGATAAATCAACCAAGTATTGAGGACGATTTGCGAAAATTGAGACATTGGCATATCAAAATAACTATGTATACTAACCTTTGGGGTAATAATCCTTCGAAAAACAGGAATTATCCGATTGTAAATTAGTGGAAAACATGAGTAAATTACTGATAGTCTGTTCCCATTTTTCGTTAGCGATTTGCCTAA
Organism: Siphonodentalium dalli; assembly: GCA_032622095.1. Lineage (NCBI taxonomy): Eukaryota > Metazoa > Mollusca > Scaphopoda > Gadilida > Siphonodentaliidae > Siphonodentalium > Siphonodentalium dalli. Next base: position 155,134,118 of record CP136066.1, on the reverse strand, counting down.
AACGGAAGCGCAAATTGAGAAGGGAGGTAATTCTGCTGCGCATATTTTCTGCGGGCCGTTATTGAAAACAGAGCACGATCCAATTTCGGCCCGCAAAAATGCCGAGTGTTACGTCATTTCGAACGCCCGGTATAACAGTGCTAAAGGCATATCGAACGCCCTATAAAGTGATAATAATAAAGCATAGACTATTACGATTTTTATAGGTAATCAATTTGCATTTCAAAAAAAATAAAATAATTTCCCTTCAAATATTGTTTACTTAAGAAAAGGCATCTTTATTTTTGGTACAGAAATGTCAATGGCATAATTTTGATAAGAACAGTAGTATGATGAAAATGTCAACATATGCTCTGAAAAATACTTTCCACAGTTTAAAAAAGCAATTTTACATTTTTCGCGAAGAACGTGAAAAAAACGCTCTTTATTGCTACCATATCGGGAATAGACAGACACCGAACGCTATTTTTGGTTCCATGCCGCGCGCGCAAATGGCTGTTTTAAGTTTGGGAAGCAGATATCATTAGGTGTTTGTTAACATTTCGATTTCCTTCGAATAACTCCAGTTTTGAATGTCTCAACCAAAGTTAGTATATGTTCTCAACCACAAAATAAAGGCCAAGTTCGATTAGTTTCTGTTCAATAGATGCTGCATGTTCTGCGGACCATCTACGACTTGCACATTGCCTAAATTTGATATTTTGGTTCACGATCATTAACTCCGGTTTGTTTTATTTGTCAGCAACTGAATTCCTCTTGTTGACTACGGTACTGTTACGGTAAGCTATAAATGTTTGGGCCTATGTGTGCTTTGACATCTTTATCTTCGAGCGTTTGATGTACATTTTGCAGAGTACGTGTGTGGTTCACATGACGTGTAATGGCAGCCTGCATCAACTGGGATCACATCGCAACTGCAAGTAGACAATTCTGGTTCTGATGTTCCCGAACAGAGAAGACTGAGAGAGGCATCTCTTCTTGATGACAAATCTGAGGCGTCGTTACACTATCGAGACGTCCCCAGGAGTCAGCGGCCATACACGAAAAATGTTTGTCGCTATGCGCGATATGAGTTAAGCATAATATGCTTGGAGTTTGTCCTTGTCATGCTCGTATGGCTTATTTTCAATAACTTTTAGTTTTTCTTTTCAAGCTTCCAACAGGGTGAACAAGTAACATTTGGCAATTATTTGCTATGCCATGTGTGCCGACTGCGTGACTCTTCTCGACTAAATGGTACTGAAAGAGACATGACCATTTGGATGTCACACGCGTGGCGTCTCGGTGCTACCTATAAAGCATGTGGGGGAGTAGCTCCGCCTTGTAAATCTTAGAGATCCAACAACATAATGCTCGCTCATGGTTGACGAGGTAGTGGGGCCGAATAATAGTTGGTATCGGCTCTTAAGGGCGCTTCCACATGTGTTATCGGTGGTTAAAGCAGGAAATAATTCTTCGAAAAACAGTTGACAATAGGATTTCGTAATCAATCCCAACTAGATATAATTATTCGCCCATTTACGCGAGGAATATGTTTTCACCCATCCATGCAGGTTATTGGCTTGATAGGAAATACATTAAGAGTGGTTATGTTTTAGTATTTGATAATGGTGTACGATACAAGAGGGTGTCGTTGCCCATGTCGATTTATTCTTAGGGCAATACGTTTCTTTGTTGGAAAAGAAACAAATAAGTTAGACGAATGTCTTCAACACATTCTCGTCGTAATAGCTTCATAGTGGACCTATAAATATTCACATAGGTTTATATTGGACTTATTTGATTCTGAACTAAACCCACAGTGTGCTTAATCCATTTAAGTGTACATTCGTCAAGTCGTGATTTTTTTTTATTTTGCTATTTTTCCACCTAAAATAAGTGCAATACGGCTTATTTAATATTGAAATAGTCCCACATCGGGCTGTTTTAAAAACCAGCGTTTAGGCCCATATTGGGCTTATTTCACATCTAAATATAGCCAATGCGAGCTTATTTCAGCCCTGGAATAGGTTCAATAAATATGAACTTATTTCAGCGAGAACAGGCTGGCATTATGTGTACTCAATTTGGAAGGAGGTATAATATATGTTGACAAATACACGAACTATCGATATGCCGGTTGCATATGCTCTGAAAAATATTTTCCGCAGTTTTAGTGCCATCGCACACGCTGCGATTAAAATCGTAAGTGTTGGGAAATCGCAGGTGGAGCATCCAGTACGCATGCCCACGACAATATCGTAACCAAATCGTAGTGATCAAGCACTGTTTTATTTTTACCAGGAAAATCGTGGTGTCACCTTGGCAACGCGCGCGATCGTAGCTGTCACATGACCATTGTCGCACTGGTCATGTTGTAAATACCACGAAAAGAAAAAATTCAAAAATGGCACAAAGTTCACAAACTTCTTGGACTGACATTGGTGGAGATACCACATATCAGCCATCTGCTATGCAGACAAGGAGAAGAGGGCTGTCGTAATTGTTGAATTGGGGCAGCTGTTGAGTTGACAGTAGGGATGTTCAACGTCACGACGTAATTCAAAAATTACAAAAGTGAGCACTTTTTGATTAATTATATCTTTTAATAATAAATTCAAATAAAATGGCAATCCACAGCCTGGTAGAATGTGATCTCACAATGACGACGTTATAAATATTATATGGGTCTTACTTTTATAAATATTTTTTTTGCGACGTCAAAGTTGCCGATTTTCCTCGTTTTTTTGTGCGCAAAAATTTTTGTGACTTTTTGGCATTTGTTCTTGACTTAGATCCCACTGGCTAATACTACATATCGTCAAATGGAGGTAAGTGCATTATAAAGAGCATAATTAGACATTTTGAATGCCGTGTGAAACTCCAAAAAAGGTTAATTGTAAGTACCTTTTTGAAAAATAAAAACTCTTCTAAGCGGCGCCCTCAAAAACCCCTTGGGAATTCCCGGGAGTTTCACGCGGCATCGGAAAGGGGGGGGCATCACTTTAGTCAAATAAGATTAATGCTGATTGGCTTAGACGACACATGATCGGCCTGCGGAAGCGCAACATCATGAGCCTCACCCAGTCCCGATTTGGGCGACCTCCAGCGACGATATTTTCGTCCCACAACCCCATTGTTTACAGTGGTGTCTGCGAGGACGTTTAAGTCAGTGCGCGCCAAAAAGTTATTACTTCCAAGTTTTCCGTGGTTATAAGTACTACGAAAAGATGGATTCTCTGTGTACGACACTTGTGTTCCCGGACAGGTGATCGATGTAGTGTGCAAACAATCTGACAATGTTTTGGTGTTTTCAAGTAAATTGTAAGTACGATTTCATTGAAACACAAATGAATGCCAGTTGACACCAATAACTGAATCGTTCCTTTCGATTGTCATCTGAAAAAAAGTGTTTTATTGAGAAATAACTGGCATTATGTGTCGATCAGTTCGGTTTATTTTACTACCTTTTACCGAAGCTCCGCCCATTACTCCGAATTGATGCCAACATTTCTGTAAACACAACATAAAACACGTGGTCGTCATACTGCCTTCAATCCGACTTGTTGTTTTGTTTTCTAACCTTAAGCTTACGTTAGGCCACATTATAGTTATTGCAGCCGTGTTGACATTATATATTAAAGATGTGTTCAGGGTTCCAGACCTCCAGTTACAACAACATAAAATCTAATTTAACATAACATTCTGTTGAAAGCAAAAAAATGACATGTAAACTGGACCAATAAAAACCAAAGAATTATGGTCTGACATTTTGTGTGGAACATTCATTACTTATATTTACACTCAATCGAGTCAACTGGAAGATAACAGAGCATTAAGTGCCTATTTTCAACATTAGTCCCGCAATTCGTTGCAAGTTTGGTCTGTACAGAAATTAAAGTAAGTGATGGTCAGCGTGCGACATCATGTGATATAATTTTGAAATACCAACATCCTGCATGCATGTTCCACAGTGCGAATGCGTAAGTATTATACAATACAATCTAAATAAAACATAACTTTCTTAAAAATTGGTTTGGAAGCCTGATTACATCTTGAAAACAATTTATTGACACATTTAAAATAAAAAATGGAACAGTTTTAGATTTAGATTTTTTAAAATTAATTTTAATCAATCAATAACAATGTCAGAGGCTGAATTTCTGAACTGGTCACCATCATTGTCCTCTCACCAACAATCATCTTCAATCAACTCTGATATTCTACGGAGCCAGTATATGGATAGAACTGGGTCGGGGTGAAGTCCATCCTTGTACAGGCTGAAATTATAAGAATGGATAGCACTAGGCTGGTGATGTGCGCCCTTTCGTACCTTCTTTTTGGAACTTAAATCTGAGGTGAATGCTGGGGAGTGTGAACTTAGCTGTTGATTCAGGGCAAGGACACGTTTGTTTAATTCAAACACTTGTTGCTCAAGTATGCTGTCCTGCTCTAGAAATGTTGAGGGGTCTTGGTGGTTGTTATATCTGTTGTTACTAACTATCGAATAAAACGGCGTTTCCAGAACAGTTACTCTGCAATTTGCATCCAGGATTATTTGGTTAATTTTACTAATTTGACATTGCTGATTGCCGCGGTAATTAATTTCGAGGGTTGATATCAAAATATATATCTTAACTAAAATTCAGACTGAATGTGTAAATATCTATTTTAAAGGTTATTGAATTTTTTTTGTTCAACTTATACAAATTGAGTGCAAAAGATAGGAATATAATACCGAATTATAAGTTATATGGGATTTCTACCAGCAAGGTATGAATTGTGATAAAGCAGTCTTTGTAAATATATATTTTTTCTTTAATTTAAATTTCTTTTTCAGGTTTCGTCAAGACAACACTGATTGAAGCCGACAATATAGATCCCGGGCCACTGTTTACTGCAGAGGTGGTTCAGCTGTTGGCAAGGAGATACAGAGGCATACCGCCTGTAAGTGATTATTTGAGGAAAGCGATTCTCTCAGTTTCTATTTCAGATGCAGAGAAAGATGAGTGCCGAGAATTCTTCCCATCAGATGTTGATGCAGCTAAGACAGAGTACCTACCACAACATAGAGCCCTTGGCTTGACAGAGGTGTCTTTCTTTGGTGATGCATTTTCTACTAAGCTAGAGTTGGGTAAGCTCACCGATGGGTTTGTAGTAGAACTAAATTCTTACTTGAAGAAATATCACCAAGATGCTCCTCTTGTTGGATTTTTTTGTGATGTGATCTTTAAGTACTTTCATGTCCAGTTTCATTTCAAGTATGGGGTGGCCAAGAGAGGGTGGGTCAAGGCTGAGAGAGTATGGAAGAAACACCATGCTTCTGTAAGGAAGAGTGCTGAGGCCGCAACTCTCTGCAGAGAAGTTTTCTCCATTCCGGAGGGTACTAAGGTATGCAGTAGTGATAGTATTTCACTTGGAATCTCAAGTTTATCTCTACAGCCACAGCTGAGCGATGAGATGACGCAACATAACACAGAACTTCTTGTGCAACTTGGAGAGACAGAGACCAAGGCAGCAACTTACAAGCACCAGCTTCAAGAGGAGAGAACTGAGGTCAAGAATGTCAAGAGAATGAAAGACTACTATCAGCAGAAGGTGGCTTCTACTAATGTTGAAGATGAGATCAAATGTGAGTATAGTATAGTTATAAGACAATTTATTCACTTTTGACTGGACACAATAATTCATGAAATCCATATATGTGCATTATTTTAACTTAGAGAAAATACATGATTTTAAAAAAAAGTATATAGAGAGTAATTACTTGATTGAACTGGTTGACCTAAAGTAATTCTGGAGAGGCAGGGACGTCTATGAACATCTGATTTACCAGAAATCTGAAGAAAAAAAAACACCACCATTATACCATGATGCATAAATTGATATCGCATATGAATACATAATGCGCTTGTTAAAGTTACATAATTCAGTAGTGAAATTATCGTTTATAATCACTCGAGAAATCAAGGTAAATCATGTAATAAAATAATTTTCCTATCAATACAACTAATTTATGTTGTTATATACATCTTCCCATAATATTTATAATAAATTTCAGCCCATCTACAAGAATTGCAGCGTCAGCTTGAAGCAGAGGCGAAGTTGGAGATTGCCGAAAAAGAGAAGAAGTATATCAATAAGTATAGTTACCTTAAACGACAATCTGGGCCACAACCGGAGAGTCAGTCTGCTTTTTATTCCAGAAAAATCAAAGACATGAATGAAGACATTTCCTACTGGCAAACAAAGTACATGGAGTGCAGCGAACAAATGGAACAGTTTGTAGAAGACAAAGAAATTCAGACGTTCTAGAGTGGCAGATACAATGACGATGTGAGATATCTCTACATGGAGCTGACGTGTATGCGGGTCGGGTCGCGAAATGTTGAGGCAATCATCAGGTAATCATTTAATAATTTTCTACTTGTTACCATGTATTAAGTTAATTAACAATTGTCTTATCTCTTCCCTGAACTATCTCTATTTTTTCAGAGGTATGAAATACTAATTGTTAGTGACCAGTCAACTGAAGGACTGGGACATAAACTGTTACTATTTTTAGAATCAAATACCAAATCAATGTGTCCGTGTTATCATTCCCATACTGAGCTACCAGTTCGGTACTACCACAACGAAGAGACAGTGAATCTATGGTAACCAACACGGGTGATTTATTTATTATATGGGGATTGGGATCTAACTCGGGAGGATTTGGATTTCCTACAACCCACTTTTGAGATTTAATGTAAACATGTTTGAGATTGACAAAAACATGAAATGGTGAGCATGAATGAGAATGATCTATTTTTTGTGGTTTTCTTTGCCTTCTTTTTTTTTCGATGTTCTGATGTTGTTGCTGCTGTTATTGTTTCTGTTTCGGAGTCGGATGCGATGGTCCTGGCTACTATTAGTTCTTTTAACTTTGCCATTTCTTCCTCTACTTTATTTGCTGATGCCATCGTCTCCAGAGCTTCCCGAACGACTTCGTCCCTCACTGAATAGTTGGAACTGCCGCTGTTGTTGGTGCTGGTGGTGGAGATTGAGGACATCGGGATGTGTTGGTACTCCGGTGTCCTTCCGGGGTGGTTTCCGCGTCCCTGTCTCCGCTAACCTCGATGGCGATAGCAGGGACACCCGGGGTGACATCAGCGTCCCTGCGTATGGTGGTACTATCGTCGTCCTGGGAGGCCAAGTGGGGGAGCTGGGCGTCTCTCAACTCGCCCCTGTTTTCACTTGGCCCTCCTGTCAGCGTCTCTTCTACTGCGGGAGGGGGTCTTCTTTCTTCTCCGCATCCTTTTCTCTCCTCGGTCCCCATGTAGCTGGTGGTCTCCAGCTACACAGGTAGCTGGTGGTCTTCAGCTACAGAGTTACGGCCGGCAGAGGGTCCTAAAAAGGACCGTGTCGGTGTAACCCAGTATGTCAAAAACAAGTCAACCTGGCTGTATGACCGGTGTAAATTCCAGGTCAGGCAGTGATCCAGGTTGAGTGAGCTCAGCACGAGCCTGACTTCAGCGGGGATTATAGACGAATCCATTGACCAGCTGAAGTCAGTAATCCGATCGCCAGGTGGTCGAAGTCCGGGAGCGCTCAAGACAGGACATCTTACCCCACCGGCGGTCGGAGCTCGAATGAACACGGGTTATTACCGCTCATCAAACACATATTAAAGACATTTAAAAAAAGCTTGCGTGAGTTCTTTTCACTTCACGGCACTGTCAGTAGTCGTTTGGTTAAAGACATCTACAACCTCGTTCAATTTCTTCATGGTGGTGCGTTTGACGATATCCGCGACTGCATTACGAGGAGTCAATCTTAAGAAACTGTCTCAGACCGATAAAAATCCGACGGAGCCAACACAAAAGTGCCCGTGTAATTCAATGTGCATTCAGGACAAGCTTGCTGAAGTTCTTACCGAGTTGACGCTGATGAAAACAAATAATAAAACCACAACAGATAATTTGCAGCGTGACATGAAGTCCATGTTGGACGGACAAAATGACCTGAGCATCCGTGTTGGGAATCTGGAGAAATCTTACACTGAGCTTGAAATAAAGTGTAAATCGAACGAGACTTCAATCGGTAACGTTATGGGCAATTACACATCATTGAATGAAACAATATCACGTATGAATGACGAAAAGTGCACCGGTGTTGTGAGTCTCAAGAACCGCATCAAACTAATCGAGGACGAAATAAAAGTCAACAGTGACAGCAATGATCACATTTCTAAACTGTTCGTTGAGAAGGAGAAGGATCTCGTTAAAACATTTGTTCGAACAGAGACCTTAAATTAAAGAGTCGCTCCAAATGTCGGACGACGTAATTGAAAGCATCGAAAGGAAATTCAGCACGATGTTCGAATTCTTCGCAAGAGATATCACTGAAAAGTTCAATGATATGTGCGAAGTTGTCCAAAATTTCCAAACGCATGTATCTCCACAATCGGCTCTTGTTCAGCCACTCGATCCTAGCTTCCATTTGTCGCTCTCGGTTACTCCAGACGCATCCAAACATTCTCTTCCGCCTTCAACCCCGCAGCGACCACGATCCAAATCACGCGGAACGACTAAGCAGCATCCTTCAGAATCACCAATAGACTTACCGAGTAATTCAGAAAACGCGGGTGATATACAGCATATGTATCCTCAGAACTCTACTACAATTTCTCAACAATCGACAAAACCAGCTAGTCAAACGAATGTATCGTATTCACCTGAACGCGATATTGACAGTGATCCTGCATCCCTGCACGGCTTGTCTGGTACACTTCGTTCGGTTCAAACATTCATCTGAGAGTGGTATCAACAGTATCCCTGTCTTCTCACCTGACCCTCCTGCTCACGAGGATAACATTAGTGATGGACCCGATAACCAAAACGGTTTTGAAGGAGTTCCACAGTTTCGCAAACGCAAACTATTTGTGAGTGGTATTTCCATGAAAACCAGAGAAGAAAATATTTGGGCGTTCTTGGAAGACAAGGGTGTCTTTCCAACGTTTGTGCGATTAATGTCAAGTTCACGTAAAGGAACACAGTCTGCAAGAGTTCATATCCACGCTAGTGATCTAGATACAATTCACAGTGACGGGTTTTGGCCTCGGGGTGTGATCTTTAGACTCTGGAAGAACGATCCCCCCATACGCAATCATGGCAGCTAGACAGACCATTGATCTCGTCTCGTGGAATGCTAGTGGTGTTGTACCCACATCGAATTACCTTTCTTTCCTGTTGAGAGAACAACTGTACGACTTTATTGGTATCTCGGAGCATTGGCTCAACGAGGAGAACCTCCACTATCTTCATTCGTTTCACGACTCATACTGTTGCCTTGCCAAACACGGGAGAACAATCACCACGAGGACCGGCGGTAGTTTCACACGCGATGGCGTGGCCATCTTAATAAGAAAGCACCTGGCGAATCAGTGTATTGTTCTGGATACAGGTTCTGACAGGATTGTTGGATTGCAAATGAAAGTTAAATCATCCGAATATATAAGTGTTCTCCAAGTCTATCTTCCGAGCACTTCACACAGCGACGATTATTATGCAGAGTGCCTGGATTCTCTGAACGATCTGATAGATAACTTTTCTTCGAGAGGTCCAGTGATTGTTATGGGCGACATAAACTCCCACTTGATTCGTACCACTGGCGAGCATCTCCCGGTGGGCCACGAAAACAGATCGCAACTCATAAACGATATGCTAACTCGCACACAATCCTTTTCGGTTACCTGTCTGGAATCATGCATTGGTCCTGCATTCTCTTATTACCCTTTCTGTACAATCGCGTCTCCCTCACGGATAGACCACATCATTGTGCCGGATATGATGGCAGACCTAATTGTCAACAGTGCTATTCTCGATGACCACGAATTGAACACGTCTAATCATCTACCGGTGTCATGTCGTGTTACGATACCGGTTTCTCAGAACAGTGCATCTGTTTCGTTCACGAAGTTATTCTTCAATTGGGATAGAATGGACGTCGATTTGTACAGACTTCACTAGACGAGCTGCTCGACACGAATATTTGCTACCCTCTCAAATCACGAGACAATTTAGAAACTTTGTATGCACGCATTGTTAAATCGATACTGCTTGCTTCAGCGATCGCGTCTCCAGCAACATCGCGCCATAAGTCTAGGAAATCATTCTGGAATGATGATCTTCAGTTACTGCATGTGGACGTCAAACAGAAACGTATGACGTGGATAACTGATGGTCGGCCTCACTCACACGATGCTCAATCATACGTTCTGTACAAAGAATCCAAACGTTCATTCAGACGGTCGGTGCGCAATGCAGCTCGTTTGCAAGAACATCGCAAATGTGAAATCCTCGAATTGTGTGCCGCCCAGGACCAGAAACAAGCTGAGAACTCTGGATGCTTCTCAGACTAACAGTTTCGGTTCCGCTATGGACTTCGAAGGTAGAACACTCAGAGATCAACGCGAAATTCTTGAAGCTTGGCGAGCATATTTCGAAAACCTGTACACTCCCTCTGCTCATTCTGATCCTGAGTTTGAGGAAAGTATAAGCTTACAACTTAATTCACTGCTTGATGAGTCTCACCCGGAATTCAATTGTGATGTGTTCTGCGGACCAATTAGTAATATTGAAGTGATATCGGTTTTACGACGACTGAAGCGTAACAAATCAGGCGGTATTGACAAAATCACAAACGACCATCTAACTAATGGGATTGCATCGCTTTCGAACGCTCTATGTCGTCTGTTTAACGGAATTATCCAACTCGGATGGATACCACCCTCTCTCAAATCTGGGATGATCGTGCCGTTATACAAGGGCGATCCTAAGCCGAAGCAACTTCCTGACAGATACAGAGCGATAACCTTGTTGCCCGTGATTTACAAAGTCTTCGAACGTATCCTTCTCAGCAGATTTATTGATGACCGTGACATCGCAAAGTCCACACACGAGTGCAGCACGGTTTCCAGAAAGGAGTTAGCTGCCAGATGTCTGCGTTTCTTGTCAAAGAATTCATCCACTATACTGGTGATCTCGATGCTCGTGCCTATGTGTGTTTTTTGGACTCAGCAAAAGCCTTCGATCGGGTATGGCACGAAGGTCTCTTGTTGAAACTTCATCAACTGGGTTTCCGTGGACAGATACTACGTGTCGTGGCCAGCATGTATTCTGATTGCTCAAGTCGCGTGCTGTATAATGGATCTCTCTCAAATACACTCACAGTGAAACAAGGAACAAGGCAGGGGGCTGTGTGCTCCCCATTCTTCTACCTCGTGTACATAAATGACTTGCTGAAACAATTGAACTCATCGAACTGTGGGTTTTCAATGGAATATGTGACATGCGCTGCCCCGACGGCAGCAGACGACATAGCTCTACTTTCGTTATCAAAAGCTGGAATGGACAGTCTTCTGAAATTATGTTTCAACTACAGCCGACTATGGCGTTTTAATTTTTCCGACACCAAAAGTGTAGTAATTGTTTTTAATGAGACGAATCCCACAACAGGTAGTGGTTCATCGGAGATCTACCAATATCAGAAACTTCTTCGAGTGTGCACCTAGGAATTCAGCATAACAAGTTTCAAAATGACTCCGTCCGAGCGAAAGTTTTAACAACGAAACTGCGTAAAAGTTACTTCGCCCTTGCTGGAAAGCAGCTTTTGAAATCGTACTCTCTCCTGACGATGGGATATATGCTGAAGTCGGTTGTCCTTCCAAGGGCGTTATATGGATGCGAGTTCACACCGGTCAATACCCGTTCTATGAGCATCTCACTCGAGCGAGCCTTCCGATGCTGTGTAAAACATAGAATCTCTTCCCGAACGAACATCAACGGACGTCGCTCTCAGATTGTTGGGACTCCTTCCTCTTGAGTCCGAAATCCATATGAAAAAGTTGAATTTCCTTGGCCATCTGATCCACCTTCCCCAAGGACACCAAGTACCGCTACAGATCTTCCTCTTACGATTCTTTCAATACACTCTGTTCGATAGACACACTACTGGATTTGTTCCCGACATTGTTCATGTTCTTCGGCAATATAAACTCTACAATGTCCTTGACAGCTTTGTACAAACTGGACATTATCCATCATAATCTACATGGAAAAATATTTACAAAAAAGCTGTTCGAGACCACTATTGCTCATTCTGGAAATCATCCGTTGACAACAACCCATCACTATCTACGTTTCGGCTAGTTCATTCCGATCCCAGCACTCCCTGGTCGATATGGACACTTCTTAGACAGTATCCCAACCGTTCAGTTCAACTTCGGAATCTCGCCCTGCTACTCAATAAGACTAATTACATTAACAATCTGACATGCTGCGCATGTGGTAGCAATATATCAACGAACTTCTCCATGCAATTAGGTACTGCTCTTCGAGTGTTATTCTGTCGCTACGAAATAGCTACTGGGAGACAATTCTCAACCACTATGGAGTTTCTGTGTTTTTATTCATGCACGATTCCTTGAGCGACGAAGAACTTCAAGCACTTATTCTGGGAGGGGATGTTCCAACACAGCAACAGAATCTACTCGACAATAAGCACGCAATAATTCTGTTCTCTGCATCGTACCTTCTTGCCTCGTGCTCACTGATTAGAGGAAAACCAATGACATACATCCGTTGTTGAATCCACACGTCATCTTATAATGTGGCATGCACATTCTGCATACTATCTTTCACATATGCTGTCACATAAGTGTATAGTATACTTTTTCACAGTTGTCTTACTCATGTTCAAAATTGTAAATAATCTTGTTGTAAATACTCTTCTCCAGAAATGGAGGTATTGAAATAAATATATTCACTGCACTGTCACATGAAAACAATGTAACCAACCTGATTAGCAATCACTGAGTGGCAGCCACTGCCAGGGTCCCTCGCTGCCACTCAGTGATTGCCAATCACGATGTTCGGGGAAAGTGTGAATAACGTCGGCGGCATCTTTCATGTTCATCCAGGCAGCGGTGTCATTGTGAAATGCTGTTTTTACACCACCTACGCAATTAGTTTACTGAATACAGTTCGGGGTGAATTAAATTGACAAGTTATTTTAAACTTTATGCAAGTCCTTGCTGTGTACACATATTAAATACTACTTAATGGGGACACTAAGACGTTCCAAGTCATTGAGTAATTATCTCCATCAAACAACCAACTAACCTGCTAACCTTGTAAAATCATTACACAGAACAACAAGTTCACAAACCTGAACACGACTAACTCCAATATCAATATCTAGGTTAGCGGGCTCACGCCCTAGATGGCTCCTAGGGCGATGATGAATGTCCTCGGGCGGCATAGATACGCTTGTCGTGGCCGTAGTAGTATAAGCTATCGAATAATTATCTCTTTCAAAATTACTAACAACTACATATACAAATTTGCTTCTTGCTTTGGTGGCATCCACCCCATGCACAGTAGGCAAACACCTACTGTGCATGGGCATATATAAATCTCACAAACGCTCTCTTCAGCGGAATTACGGCATTCAAAAGTGGGTTGTAGGGGAGGGCCGACGGCCCTTTCAAATCTTCCCGGGTATCATCCCAAACTTGTTGTTGTTCCAAGGATGTGTTGATCGAAACATATATAAAGCTGAAACATGTTTAATCATAATGATTCATCATTATACATAGCAAGATAACTGGTTACAATCATGAATGTCACCGTTCGTTGACCTTTTCAAAAACTCTTGCAAAAGAAATATCACGTGATATTTCTTTTGCAAGAGTTTTTGAAAAGGTCAACGATGCACTCGCTGTCTTCATCGCTAAGTTTTGGTGGTCCCTCCATGCAGAGCCTCATGATGGCGTCCAGTGTAGTTTGTGAGGATCGGCTCCTCGGTGGAGAGCACAATAAGTTCATCAGAAAGAAAGACCTCTCCACCGAGGCAGTAGATGCAGCAACGATCAAGCTATATCTTGATAGCTTGATCATAATAGGAAACATTTTGCACATGTACTGATCATTTATAATTCCATGATACAGTTTAGTAGGAACATCCAAACCTTCATATTTTAGACGGTATATGCGTGTTTTAAATGCCTCATATTCATTTAAGGCTGATTGTTCAATAAATTCTGGAGAGTCTGTTATGTGTCCTTTAAAATTGTCAGTGATACCATTCCCATAGAACTTGGCTAAACATTGCATTTCACTCTTCATATGGTCAGGTAAGTCTATTGCTTGTAAAGGTAGTCTTCGTGGATCGAGAGATGAGAATGCATTCAATTCATCGCAGGATACAAACGCCTTGTCAATCTCCTCTATTAAGGCGTTAATGAATGGAACACCGGTATCTCACAGGTCCCCTGGTGCGATACCACCCCTACAAGTATATATACTAATACAAGGTTTGGAAGCAGTTGACTCAATTCTAGCATAGGGTTAACTCGAGGGAAAAAATCACCAAAAATCCATCGACACGAGCTCAAGCCATATATCACGTTCGATGAACCACATTCCCACCTTTAATTTGGTATATGCCCCGTTCCGATGCATGAAAGCGTTTTGGATATATTGCGAAATTTGGGCGCATTTTCAAAATCGGACAAACACTTGAACAGAGAGCGATATAAATAGAACTCCAAATGAGTCCATTGCTATAATACACAAACTCTCGTTCCGCGAAGTAACCCCTACATATATCGCACCAAATTAATCAGCGATGCATGCTGATTTCATCCCATCCATTTAATCAACGAAACGAGCCATCACTCGAACGATAAACGAATAAATACAATTAGCGAATATGAGAAATTGGAAGGTTTCTATTGTTTCAACCATTTTGGCTGGTAGGCCGCAGCAAATTAGCTTGAGTGTTCATTGGTCGATCAGTTGACCCGGAAGTTAAAAATCTATTGTGTTGAAAATTTTCTTCAAAACTTTACAAAAGTTATAAAACGTTGCCTGTTCGGTTAATTATTATGTTTAAATTATTCCAATATCGATACATCGATAACCGCGATGACTTATCTATTATTTGGACGCATCTTCACGGGTGAAATGTGAGTGTTTACGGCAAAATTTAAGCATGAAATTGCTTTGACTCAAGTTTGAGAATGACATTTTGTGGGAAAAATTAACATTAATCTAATGGCCGCAGCGATTCATGATGATGGCGCTTTCTTCACTCCATCACAGAACAAAGTGTTTAGGTTGATAAAGGATGGTCACAATGTCTGTATTGGTGGGCAGGCTGGCACTGGCAAAAGTTATTTGTTGCAGGAATGTTTTCGCAACCTCTCAAATGATGGACATACAGTTTATTTGAACTGCACTACAGGTGTTGCCTGTAACAATTACCACCCATGGGTTAATGCAAGAACTATTCATAAGTGGGCTGGACTCGGTGATGGACGATTTTCTGCTGATGATATATGTCGTTCTTTGCAAAGTCCCCAGTACAAACAAACATTGGACCAAATTACTGATTGTGATGTCATCATGTTGGATGAAGTTTCTATGATGTCAATGAAGGCCTTTGAGACTCTGGTGAATGTGTGTCAGATTAAGGACAAATCAATGATCTTTGGAGGGATGCAAGTTATTTTCTGCGGCGACTTTGCACAATTACCTCCTGTCAAAAATACCCTATATTCTGACGATGGGAAATATTGCTTCGAATCACCTATATTTGACTCGGTGTTCCCACATAAAGTTTTCTTAACAGACATTGTGAGACACGACGAGATGCAGCTGATTCAAGCTGTGGAAGACCTGTCTGGGGTGTCTGCATGTGTCTCAGAATCTACGATAAATTTTATTCGATCGCTGACCAGACACCTGTCAGAAGATAGGCACAAAGAAAGTATTAAACTTTTTGCCACAAATCAACTTGTGGACGATTTCAACCGGAGCAGAATCCTTGAAGAACCAGGTGAAATATTTGAATTAATTTCTTCGGATTCCGGTTCGAAGAAACGTCTAGACTGCCTTTTAGCACCAAAAAGGTTATGGTTAAAATGTAATTCTCCAGTAATCCTGCTAAGGAATCTCAGTGACACCTTGGTTAATGGGAGCATAGGACGAGTGGTGTCCATAAACAAAGACTTTGTGCAGGTATTCTTTCCGAATACTGGAGCTACCATTGACATCAGAAGGATTTCATTTCCAGGTATGTATAAATTATCTATATTTTAATTTTATTTTTAAGCCCCATTCACACTACTGCAATGCTTTCGATACGATTGTTATATTCAGGCTGCATCATTGCAATTGCTACAATATCATTATCGAGTAATCACGCCTACACATATACATGTGTACTCAGCATTGTTCCTGACAGCAGGCATATGCTCATTGAAATCAGACTGTCGGCAGTGCAATGAGTGCACTGGCTATCTGTACAATTGATGTGAGGTTGTTCCATGATGGTACATACATGTTATCGCTGCAGTGAATTGATCTGGGGCGAAGTATCACGTCGAGTTGAAGAGGTCAGATCGCTGGATCAAACGAGCCGCCGCAGGCGTCGAGTTTGATCCAGCGATCTGACCTCTTCAACGAGACGTGATGCGAAGCCCAGATCAATTCACTGCAGCGATAACAGGTTTATTATATGACATGCTTTTTATTTAAAAAGCACAATTTCTCTCATTAATTATGAAATGAAACCAATTCACACGCTCGCTAGTATAAAAAATAAAGAAAGAACTGTCCTGCTTTTTCCGGTCATGCGCAGTATGCGACATGAGGAAGGGTGGTATGACATCGGATCAAACTGCAGCTGATCCGATGGCCAGGAAATGATCGCTATACAATAGCGGTATTGGGGAAAGAAAAACGATAGTCATATAATAAATGTAGTTATCAAAAACATGAACTATATAAACATGTAGACACTTGCGAGATTATACATGAGCTGGAAAATGTATGACAGGTACATGTGTATGGTACCACACAAAAAACTGATGTTTTCCCCCTGCTGACAATTTGCATGCCTAGCATAGATAGTCAATGAACGAATATTCGTGACAGCCTTAATATACCGTATATACAGTTACATCGAGATATATTTGGCACACAAGAGTTACAGTACATGTACATACAGTTCATGTACCTTTAGTTGTACATGATTGTTTAATTTCATCTGACAAGACAGGTCTGACTGGTACTACATGTAGTACATGTTACAATAACAACACAACACTCATTTACGGCCCATTCTGTTTTGGACCAGATTTTTTTGCTCGTGTTATTTCAATTTCCGGTTTGTGGTGACTTTCAGAAATTCGCTATTGGCATAATTATACTGCTTGTGTAGTAAAAGCATGGGGAATTGTGTT